>JAYKQN010000002.1:29202500-29645000 GCA_036785175.1 Eupleurogrammus muticus
ATTAGAGACACACAAAGTGTTACAGAGACATTAGAGACACACAAAGTGTAACAGAGACATTAGAGACACACAAAGTGTTACAGAGACATTAGAGACACACAGTGTTACACAGACATTAGAGACACACAGTGTTACAGAGACATCGGAGACACACTATTAGAGACATTAGAGACACACTATTAGAGACATTAGAGACGCACAAAGTGTTACAGAGACATTAGAGACACAAAGTGTTAAAGAGACATCAGAGAACACTAATAGGCATTAGAGACATTAGAGACAGTGTTAGGGAGACATCAGACATATAGTCAGGGACATTACAGAAACTGCAGACATTAATAGATTTACTATGATTTACTTAAACTTGTATGAATTCAAATCCTAATTTGTAAGGCACAGTAGAAGCTTTTTAAGGCTTTGAAAGTGAATTCAACTCTGCAGGATTGATGTGTTTCCTCTGCTCTGCAGCTGGATATGAAAGCAGCTCATCAAACACACTGAAAACTGGCACTGGACGGACCTGGATGCTGTATGGAAAATGTCAAAATATGTGCATCCGTCATGGTTTTCTAGCCAAGGCTAACACGGGCAGATGTGTCTCCACACGTGTCCAGTCGTCATGATAAACAGCTGTTCCCTTTTTCCGTTTTTTTTTTTTGTTTTCCCCCACTTTTATCACGTCAGATTCCCGACTGACACATCTGGCTTCTTGACTGCTTCCAATGTCCTGTGTGTGTGTGTGTGTGTGTGTGTGTGTGTAACCCCGCTGACATTCGTAAACCACACTAATGGGTGTCGTGTGACTCCCTTCATATATTTAGATGAGGAGTTTTTTTCTGAAAAACAAATCTAATACCTTTGTTTATTATTATTCCTATTGCTTTCTTGTTAGGGCTGAAGCTCGCTCCTGTGCACGCGGGGTCATCGTTGTTAAACTTATTCAATCTGTCGCGGAGCCAAGGCGTCTCAAGCCCTCCCCTCATCATGTGATTCAGGTCTGTGGTTGACTGACATTATTCTCCTGGATATTTGCAAAAACAAAACAACAAAAAAAGACAGGCTGCAAACTTTTATCCTACAGTCGTGTCTGGAAATGACCTAAATATGCAAGTACAGAAACGTGTGTGCAGCGTGACGCCTGTTTAGGGGAAATAGAACATTATTGTAATAATTACATTCCTTATTCTAATCTATATTAGAAAAACTGAAATAATATGGTTTTACTCAGTCTGCTTTGCTCTCTACATTTATTTAAGTAATAGAAGGCAAATGGTGTCTTTTAATAGAAGTTATTATATACACATTATATATATATATATATATATATATATATATACACACACACATATATATATGAACATACATATATATATATATATATATATATATATATATATATACACACATACATAATATACATATTATTTTATATACATGTGAAGTATGGAGTACCTCAGGGCAGTTGCCTAGGGCCCCTCCTTTACTATATTTACTAATAGATAACTTTCACCTAAAGTCTTGACCTAAATATGCAAGTGCAGAAACATGCATGGGTCCCGGTGTCGGTTCAGTTTTAGTCCAAACACACGGCGCGACGTGACCGTTTTTTTTCTGTGACGAGGAAGGAGACACGAAGACGACAGAGATGGTGATTCACACACATTATATTAATCAAGTGCAGGCTTAAGAACACGGAACGTTAACTGCAAACATGTGGTTAAAGTTGCAGAACGGATGATAAAAGCTGAATGGGATGGAAACCAGGGACATCAGGATTTCATCCTTCATTATTATTATTATTATTATTATTACAGACGTCCATGGAGGAAACATTTTCTCTTTGATTGTTTTATCCTGAACGCAAAAAAAGAGAAATGTGAACTTAGTTGAGTTGTTTCAGGTAGTTAGCGAACTCAATTGAATAGTTTCAATAGGTAACACCTTAATAAATAAGTCCATTACAAGTAAATGAATCTAATTTACTTTCAATAAACATATTCATTGTTAACTGCTTGAAACAATTCAATTGAACTGGCTCGGTTTTGTTTTTCAGTGAGTGATGAGACATATTTGTCAGACTTATTTCTGGTGTCAAACTTAACAATCGAGAGCTTTGGCATCTCTTTTGAAATATTTTACGTAGAAAAACACAATGAAAAGTAAAGAATGGAAGAAAGTGTAATTCTAGTGTTAGAAGTGGCACTCACAAAGCCTTTATCTAAGAAATAAATCATCGTTTCAGTTAGGTTTGCATTCATCAGAAAGTCCTTCAAGTTAAAAGCATCACGTTGCTTAATTAAATCTGGTTTCTGCTTTGCAACAACAACATATTTCCTCGTATGTCTTTTTTTTTTTTAAACAAAAGTTTGTTGTCTCTAGTTGCAAGTTGGTTCTTTGAAAATAACACTTCATCTGTTAAGAATGATCTAGAAATATGAAGAAACGTGATGTGAATATTCACATATATATATATATATATATATATATATATATATATATTTATACAAATGTTGAAATAATACTTATTTTATAGGAAACCTTTCCAGTAACTGGAGAAGTTATCAGCTCTACGTAATGCCATCCAGACAGCGTCTCTCCTCTTCCTGACTGATGACGATTTGCTCAATGTGCCTCAAACGGCACTGGACCAAAAGGAAATTTCCCTTCCTCCGTCACGCTTCATGGCGGCTGCACATCGAGCAGAACGCTGCTCATGCTGCCTCTGAACGCAGGTGAAAGAAAAACTCGACGGAAGCTTGCGACATACCATACCATATCCAAGAAAGTCTAATTAAGTATCAGCATTTTAATCATTTTTCAGATCCTCAGTGATCATACTATCTGGAGCATGCTTATCATGTTTGTACAGAGGAATCGTAGATCAATATTTAATCGATAAAGTTTATCCTGTAGGAGGCAGACGTCATTGAGTCCATCGAGTCGAGGCACTTTTCTCGAGCAGAACATTTTCATGTTTCAATGTTAGTTTTAGTTCGAGTCATTCCCCCGATCACACCAAACCACGGACACACACAAACGTATTATTACACAACGTGTTATTAATGCACGCTGGCGGCACGCTCGCGTCCGCCCACACGTTGAACACACACTCCGTTATCTGCCTCACGCGCACACAGAGCTCACGGCGCACATTGGAATTCACGCTTCCCTCGCTCTCGGAGAGTCTGTTGGTCTTTTTAACCGAGTGTGAACTCCTCCTCCTCCTTCTCCTCCTACAACACAAGAGATGGAGCAGCCGCACGGTTAACACGCTTCAAAGCATCCAGGAGCCGTGATTTGAGCTTTCAGGCCGACGGCGTGGGGATGAGCGAGGTGAGCGGTAACAGCTGGGGATAAATAATGAATATCAATGGCTTCACTTAGGCTCTAAAGGAGAAGAAGAAAGCATCAACGGTCATAAATAAACCGGAGTTCTGAGCGAATCCGACAGCCTTAAAACAGGAAAAAAAGCCAGGATGAAACTCACCGTAGCATATTTCAAGATGATGTCAGCACGTTCCTCTGCTATTAGAGTCTCGATGTCTTTCTTCATGTCAATATCTGCAGAGAGAGGAGAGCGAGCGTGAGAAAAAGAACAGGAGGTGACTCAAAAGTCCGAGCCTACAGCGGCAGGATGACCTCATCGCTCAGAGCCAAACAGCCGATCAAAGGTTCGACGCGGGGAACCAAAGAATTAAGCTGTAAAAAGTGAAAATGAGAAATCTGATCGCCCTGTTCAGGGAACGTGAACATGCACAGTATCACTGTCAGTTAAACAATAATCATGTTCAAAGAAGCTGTGATCATTTACTATGTATTCATATAGAAAAGTGAAAGCTTAAGTCGAATTGTCGTGTTTGACAGATGTATGATAGATCTCTTACTTGTGGTTACATGTGGTTTTTGCAAGACAATTATCAATCGGTGCAGGAACAAGGATGATGGAGCTGTGGTTTTCAATGAAAGTGCTGATAAGTAATATGAGGAGGGGCTGTGATACCCAAATACATGGGAATTAAACTTTTAAAGATAATATTAAGACATTCAGAGAGATGCGAGGCAGATATAGACCAATCACATCCTCACATCCTCAGTTTGTCAGTGTGTGTACCAGTCTGTGTTTGTCACGTTGTGGTGTCATTAATAGATTAGAGAATATACCCACAGAGACAGATAGAGATCGATTTGTATAAATAACACTGAAAAGTAATAGATGATGACGTCACAACATCCGTCAGGGATTTTTGTGTGTTTTCCTTTTTTTAAAAACGATGCACATAATCCGAGATGAGCAGGTTTCTGCTAAATCACCTGCAACAAAATGATGCTGCGGGTCATAATCCATCTTAATCTCTGGTCTCTGTACGAATCTGTGATAATCTACTGTCAGCACGCCGCAGGACCACTCCAACCAGCCGGATTAAGGATATTATCTCCAGGGCGGGATTATGCAATGAAAGTCTGCTATTCCCCCCCCCCAAAAAAAAACAGGAAGAGAAGGACGAACAAAGAGGAGGAAACACACAGTGCAGCTGGAGAACACGATGGTCGATCAGGAAACTGATCAGATCTGATACGAAATACAGTTTAACTGAATAATTATTATTATTAGAGTGAGATGAGCTGGTTAAGGGGAGTCAGATCATGGTTAGATCACATGTTGGGTTATTAGAAAAAGCCTTTAATTATAACGACAGAGAGTCCAGCCTGCTGTCAAAATTTAATAATAGAAGCATTTTTTTTTTTTTTTGCATCCTGCTTGTCATTTAGAAACAAGATGTCACACGTTTACAGCAGTCAATCAGGATTTTTCACTACACAACTATCATGGCTGAAAGGATTCGCAAAAAAATATATATATATATGCATGACAGCTCATGGAAACAATATAATCTCAACATATAAAATTTCTTTTTTTTTTGCAAATGACACTGAAAAACAAGTGTAAAGATGGAAAAATGACATGAATGGTGAAGCAAATTAACCCAGATTTGTGAAGCCTGTGTGTGTGTGTGTGTGTCAGTGAGGGTGAGGAAGATGTTACTCGTCATCGTCATCCTCCTGCCTGTGTCAAACTGATCCTTCCGCCTGATGTTAATCTTTAGCCTGTGACCTCTGAGGTGATAATGTGAGGCTCCTCAACGATTCCACGTATTCGCTTCCACACAAAATCGGGCAAAACTTTCTTTTTCAAGAAGCCGAAACCAGAGAACATGTGAGTTTATTTTGATGCTAGATGGACTGTATTAGTCTATCTCACCACTCAAAGAGCTGATTCACTCTCTTACTGCACGTTTACATGCAGATGGAGTCAGACCTACGGTGCTTTTTACTGCAGTTTCAGCATTTTCAGCCTGTTTTTCTGACTCACAGTCGCAGATGATCTGAGGAGAAATGTCCTAATGAGCTCGAGGACTGAGGAAGAGCCTCCTATAATGGACGATGCATCCTGAATTCCTGCTTTTGGCTTCTATAAGCAACATGTTTCCACTCCTGCCAGGCTCAGATTGTTATCATATGTAAGATGATGGGAGCAGGTTGCTCTCGTGAGAGTTGAACTGCTGCAGGAAGTCACGTCATCTGCGATTTTCAGTTATTGCAATAATCTCTCGGTTTGGGTCATTTATTACTTTGCATCCTCAAGGTGTTCTTCCTTTTTTAACACAATCATGAGTTTTGCATGATTCAGAGGCAAGTTTTCTCTAATTCAACAGTATTTCTCCCTTTTTTAAGCGACATGCTTTTGGTCAGTTCTTTCTATAAAACGGCACCAGAATACTCACGGACCACGACATAGATATTTGACATACTTCAGATCCTTTGACTTTGAGTTGTGTAATTTTTGGATCCGACAAAGACTAGATTCTCTACATCTGGGGGAAGGAAGGTTTTTTTTTTTTTTTAAAGTACAACACAGAGCCAGCCAGAGAATCAGGCCGACATCCTGCGGCAGCTTTAATAGGAGCCTCATCTGAAGCTTATGGCAGCGGCTGCATGTGGTCAGCAGTAAATACACAGAGCGGCTCTGGCAGGAGTCCCAGTGTGAGGGATGGAGGAGGAGGAGGAGGAGGAGGAGGAGGCCCACACTGGGAGAGAGGAGCAGCTCTGTCCTGAACCAGGAAGCTCTTCAGATCAGGTATCATGTGATCAGGTGATCAGGTGATGGGAGGGACTTAAAACAAGCGGAGAACGTCATCAAACTTACTTATTTAAATGATATAAAATCAGCTAAATGAACTTGTGTTTCACTAAATGAGATATTAGCTGTTTTCACACTTCAGTGAGTTATAAGGGGAAAGTAACTAAGTACTTTAGTAAGTAATAAAGTATTTTCATTCGATGCATCTTTATACTTCATCCCACTGCATTTATCAGATGCAGCTACATTAGGAATAACATTTTAATATTTGACACTAACTCAATATACTTGAATACTGTATTAGCTATATTCTATTATTTTATTCCATTTCTTTCTTTTTTTAAATGTGCACTTTGTGTGAAAGCTGCAGAGTATTATGATGCAGTACTTTTACTATTAATCTACTAAAAAGTATCTCAAACTGGCTACACACTGATAAACACTAATATACTGTCACATGATTTTGTAGTATAATATTATACTATAGTATTATTAGCAGTCTGAATAATGAGCATTTTGCAGTTGATACTCCTTGTACTTTTACTGAAGTAACATTTTCCATTGAGGACTTTTACTTGTTATTGAGTATTTTAGACAATGCACATTAGAAGGTACTCAAGTATCCGAGTACTTGGTGTACTTGCTGTGGCGTGGTGTTACATCGAGGCCTCCAGCTGCTGTTTCTGATCTGATCACTGATGAATCCTGATCGCATATGTGATCAGGTTTCATCGGTGATCAGCTGATGTCCCAGCAGTGTGCGGGACGCGCATCGGACGCTAAAGACACGAGCTGGGGTTTATTTATTTATTTATTTTTTTATGATGGTAAACAAACAACCTGCTCACCAGGGTGAGCCGTGATTTACCGGCCCGCCCCTCGAGATCACTTTCATCCTAAGAGAGAATAAAGAGACCGCGATAATCACCGTGTTTCCGTCCGTGCAGCAGCGGCGGCTCCTCTGCGCATTCTCCGCTGGAAGTGCAGCTCCGGCTCAACGCAGCACCGGCCCGACAACAATAGCCTCGCTGCCATCAATCCATAGGTTACCATCAGACAGCGCGCGCACACGCACGCACAGGCACGCACACGCGGGGTGCAGCAGACGTACAGAGGACGAGAGGAGCTCCTGGTCCCGGGATCCGTGCAGCAGCGGCGGAGGAGGAGGAGGAGGAGGCGGACTGAGCAGGCGCGCAGCGTGGCAGCAGACAGCCGGGAGAGGGGGCTCCGCTCCGGCCTTAAAGACACAGAGCAGCGGACACACTCACTCACTCACACACGCGCGCGCGCACCCTCGCACACACAGGCACGTGGGCACGCGCTGTGTTCTTCCGCCCTCTGCTGTTGAGCCGCAGCGCTGCAGCTGTGTGTGGAGACAAATACTGAAAAACAAAGAAACCTCATCCGGTTCATTGATTTCAGTCCAGGAATTTGAAAATCTCTGAGTGTGTGTATAGATTCGTACTGAAAAAAATAATAGGTTCAGCTATTGGAATATAAGGATATTAATTTATGTGTTATATATTATTTAGATTAATTGAATTTTATACTTGGGACAATGCTAAAATCATCAACTAAAAACTTGGTACCAGAGTTTAACTCTCTTAAAAAGGTTTTAAACAATTGAAAACTAAGGTGGAATAAATACTTAACATCTTTCATTATTTTCGCCATTTGTCATTTAGTTTCATAAAAAAAATTTAAAAAAAATCACACTAAATTGTGATTTTTGTAGAAAAAAATACAATGGACTTCTAAATGACAATAAACTAACATAAACACAAAATGTACATTATAAGGAAACCGTTAAATGCTTTTAAAATTGTGTTTGACATATTTGACTTTCTCATCTTGACAACCATGATTTTTTATGCAAAATTCCAAATGGTGTAAAAAAAGGAACAATGACAAATTTTACATCTTTTCATCCATCTAGAACAGAAAACAAGTTGATGTGCATGCATTTGTAAATTAAAAAAAAAACTTTTTTTTAAGAGAGGGTCTGTTTGGTTACACCACATGACGATTTTGGCAATCTCCCATATACCATTGTAAAAAAAACAACAACTAATAATAATAATAATTCCACTTTTTTAAAGAAAACCATTAAATAATTACTAGTACCAGGTTTCTCATATTGTGACACCTTCTAAACCATCACCAATGTGGTTTACTCTCTTAGGCGACATTCTAATGAGCATGACTCCTTTGCTTTTCCTGTTTAAAAAAAAAAAAAAAAAAAAAAAGTCTGAGGCCTATATATTTTTTATGGCATGCAACGCTGTGGTTGTGGTGTGATTAGATTAAGCATGGTGTTAGAAAGGATTACGGTTTAAGTTCAAAACGAGACAATGTCAGTCGACAGTGACGTTGAATAGACGCCTCCATCAACTTTTTCTAACTGCAGCTCTGCAGGTTTAATCTCGAGAACCATTCATCTGATCGATTTTACATTTGGAACAAAGTGCAAGCATCCAACATTCAGGACTCTGTGCAGCTGCGATGGCTGAAACCTTCCTTTTCCCTGGATAACAGATAATAAATGTTCACATATGTTGAAATAATAAAAACAATCCATGTGATGTTGATTTATTGAGCATATAAAGACGAGAACATCCTACTGCATCGTTCAACACACACATGTCTAACATCATTATGGTTCAGAAAACGTTAAAAAATTTAAAAAAGCTCAAAAGTGGTTCAACAATGACAACATGTGTAAATAAACATCTGCAATAAAGCAGGAACAAACATGCATGTCATTTATACAATAGGTTCAAAGTGCAAAGACTTGGTGGCAAAGCGTTGAGGTTATAAAAAAAAAATCATCCTTCGATTCAGTGGCACAAAACACCAAAATAATCACAAAAATCAAACAAAACTTCTTCAATCACTTCAATATTCTCCCTGATTCAAACACAGAAACACATCCGCACCAACGTGAACACGTTCCTCACACCTCAGTCACATCCTATGCTTTCAACCCTCTGACAACTTCACCTCCACAGCAGCAGCCCGAGTCTCTGCTGCTAAACATTATTAGTGATTAGATTAAAAATGGAATATTAAAGTCACACATTTTTATCTTTATAATAAGAAAGTTTTTTTTTTTAAAAACGTGTCTTTTCCAATGTTTGTGTCTCAAGCTCTTCACGCAGCTTTTGTTTGTTAATTCACTCGTCAATCCATTTTCGTTTTTGACGGATTGTGTGTTAATTTTCACACAATGCAGATTTGGACGCTAATGCACACTAATGAGATTCCCTGTGTAGCTTTGTAACATCACACTCACCCACTGATGAAGCCACAGCTCTCTCTGCTGGTGTGGAAGGACACAAGGAAAACACAGAGTGCTCTGCACCGGCATTAAAAGAATGTTCAGCTCCTATTTGCAGGTTTCACAAACTCATCAGTGACGTTAGTTGTACAGTAGCTGTGCTGTGTTGTTGTTAGTTGGTGTTATCACACTCCATTTCTACTCTAATTATATAGCTTGTGTTGCTGGAATCTTTTTTATGATTCCACACGGCAATAAAAATAAATGATCAATACATGTAAAGTGTTTCACGGTTCTTACATTTTAAGAATAGCTGGTAACAGTGGATAGATAAAAAAAAAATTAAATGCTCTCTTCTTTGGGTTTTACTTCAGCTTCCCCTTCTGACCTAAAAGGATTGGAGACAAATACATCAACCTGCTCATAAAACACAAAAACACCCCCCCTTAAAAAAAATAATAAAAAACGTGTCCAGTGACACGTCTACCCTTCTTGCCTACCCTCCTATAATCTCACCTTAAAAAAAAAAAGCTGAAGAAAATGCATTTTTTGGCCATTTGAAACCTGAGACACAGAAAAGTGTCAAACAGCTCATATTAGCATTATTATTCAACATGTGAACATGTAAAGTCTCTCTCTCTCTCTCCCTCTTTTTGTTTTTTTTTGGCTTCTATACAAATATTTTTCCACATGTGTCAGACTCAGATTGTTATAGATATGTCATGATACAGATGTGAGCGTAAAAGGTTTGAAAAATGAAAGGTGCTGGAGTTCAGCTGAGTCCAGGCTGGAGACATCTGTTATGTGCCCAGAAAAAAAAAAAAAAAAAGTAGAAGAGTCTCCGCTCCCAGCGGAGAATATGAAGTAGTTTCAGGCCCTCAGTTTTACGCTGCAGGAATTCACTCCTGTAACGTTTGGTTCCTCTGCTTCGCCTCCACATCCTCACTGCAAACTGCTGCTCAGATTGGAAGAAATGTTTGTGTGTTTTGGTGTGAACTCAACAATCTGTCAGTGTGACAGGCAAAAATATGTCACTTATAGAGGACGAACGGAGGCGCCGGTTTACGTTCTGGTTACACAACAGGAGCTAAACTTTCTATCCCTTCAAAATCCTCACAGATCCCTGCAGACATGTAACGCATTGAAATACTCTGCTATGAAAAACGTTTGTTCTTTTCCTACAGAACGAGTTGAATGACGTTGAAAATACTGGACGGTGCAGTGAAACTGCTCCTTCCCTCCAAAGGCTCCTAGTTGGATCCTCTGGAATTGTTATCTCACACATTTTGTTCATTTGTTTACAGTAAATTAGTTTTCGGAGCTGAAAGGTTCGGTCCAGCTCCGTTGTGTTGGGGTGGATTCAGAAATCCTAATGATGCATGGATAACGATGGCTGCTCAAAACGATTATTTTCATAGTTGATTAATCTCAAGATTCTTTTCTTGATTAATAGATTTGGTCCATAAAATATTAATAAACATGGATCACCTTCCCGAAGCTTAAGATTCACCCTAAAACATCTCATTTCTTTATCCTAATGACTCGAGAAATCTCAGAAAAAAAAAAAATTCACATTTGTGTAGCTGGATTCTAATTATTTTTTCTTAGAAAATGTGCCAAAAAGGTTTGATTAGTTGTCACCTAATCAATTAACTGTTGCAGCTGTTAAGTGTTTTTAAGGAAAAAGTGAGAATGTGCCAGTAATTTGGGTGAACAGACCCTTTTTAGACCACGGGGGTCTGCTGTTTCTTCCCCAACATTGTGCTTAAATGAACCTTTTTTTTTTTTTTTTTTTTTACCCAGATCTCAGATCGTCTCCCGCTGCAAGCAACAGTGGCTGTCGAAAGCCGGGTGACGCTTGGTCAGTTCATCCAGGCGTAGGCGAACAGGCCGTTCTCCTCCCACAGCCGACAGCGCTCAGACGAGTAGTCGGGGGACAGCGTCAGGTTGCTGGACACGAGAGCAGTGGCTGCTGGGTATTCTGCCCACTGGTTCTCCATCTTACCTGCAACGCAGCGAGAGGACCAGTTAACACTCACAGCTTCTATAACACAATCAGCGATCCAGTGATCTAATGCATCGTGTTTGCTAATTGCTTTAAAACTCATTGCTGATTACCGTAAATTCTGGACTACAAGCCGCTACTTTTTCATATGTTTTGAACCATGCGGCTCATACAAAGGCGCAGCTATCCTGCAGATTTTTTCCACCGCTAGCAGCGCTCTAACCGGAATTAGAATCACAACTAAGACAAAATAAATGCAAAGAAGAATACGCTAGTTCCTCTTTAGCAGATATAAGTCGGTAGAAGCGGATAGAAGGAAGAAAAATTACCAATCCTGTCAAACTCTATCTTTTTCAAATCCTCACCCCTTCATCATGGAACCCACATGAAAAAGTTCGTATGATGCACGTTTTGAAGGCCATCGATCTCGCTATACAGGAAGGAAACCGTGTCAATGAGTCTATGGTGAGGCGAAAAGCATCCTTTACTGATGTCTGTCAGTGGATCCTGACAGCGTGGAGTGCTGTGAAAGAATCCACCATCACCAAAGTGTTCAGAAAGGCTGGACTGCTACGTAAAGAGAGCGTGATTTCACACACAGGAGAAATGAAGATAAATATTGAAAAAATACCTGTTATTTTCTCTTAGTTCTGTCCCGTTTTAATCAGCAAAGTTGCTGCTGTGTTAAAATACAGGTTAGGAAAGGATCTATTTAGGGACATACATGTACATTTACAATTCAAAATCGTTCTGTTCCTGTAGTAAATATCTAATCTAAAAACATACATATCTGTGGCTTGCAAAACTTTTTTAAATAGAGCGGATGCGGCTTGTTTATTTATTTTTTTTAATTTTTTAAAAAATAGAGCGGATGCGGTTTATATGCAGGTGCGCTTTATAGTCCAGAATTTACGGTAGAAAACCACTGGCAAAAAGAAAAACTTTTTTTCAATGACACATTCCTATTTTATTAAATATCTGAACTCAAGCAGGATTAGCACATGAAAGATCCTTCTAGGACCTATAAACATAAAAATGTTTGAAAATACATTTTACTATGATATTAATTAGTTCAGAGATGTGAATAATAATTTTATCTGATAGATATGATTGTATCAGAACATTTGTCAACATTTTTGACCAAAAACAGACATTCTGATCCCTGAGAAACAGTGTTTATATGAAACAACACATGTATGGTTTAAGGAAGAGAAAGAAGATCTTGTAAATTAGGATTTTCAGAATAAAAATCACTCAAATGATTGTCAGTTATCATAATAGTTTACAGAACTCTGTGTCACTCAAACATTAAATCCAGGATAAACGTACCCGTTTTGGCGAAGTGGACGAGGTGGTGAGTGATGAGGTCCTGGAAGCGCCGGTCCTCGGCGGAGAGCGGCTTCCCCAGAACGGACTCCAGGCCTCCGAAGAACGCCACGGCGTCCAGGCAGTGGAAGGAGAAGCGGCTGGGGAAGGGCAGCAGGCCGCTGGCCGCGCTGACCGGCCCGGATGGCGTGTGCGTCACCACGTACCGATACACAGGGCTGCTGAGCGCCGCTGCAGCCGAGGAGAGCTTCATCAGACTTCACATTAGACTAAATGCACCACTCCCCTCCCTGCAAGACCCCTACACCACCCGCCTCACTCTGCATATGCAAAATTGCACACACATGCTGCTGTTATATTTATACTTTTACTGCAGTAGTCATTACAATTACAACAACTACTACCTCAAAATGCACACAGCTGGAACACTCAGTGTTGTCTTGTTTTGTCTGTCATATCCTGCTAATGTGAGTAGTGGGCTTGGAGTACTATATGTCTTGTCATACCTGGTTTTAGTTTTTAGTTTTACCAGCACTAGGTAAAAGTAGCCTTAAGCTACTGCACTTTATTTAACGTTAAGAACCTAGTTTAGGATTGTCTCGTCTTGCACACTTGCACTTTAATGTTGTTGTACATGTAATAACATAGGATAGTGGGATAGTGAGAAACGTAATTTCGATTCCTTCGTATGTCATGTACATGTGAAGAGACTGACAATAAAACTGACTTTGAATGGCTCAGAGCTGCACAACTGAATGTGGTATTTGTGCTGTCAACTGGAGCTATCCATTCAGTTTAATCTAGATGCAATGACGAGGATTCTGTGATGACAGGGTGAAAACTGTAACAAAAATTTGGTTTTGATTGCTTTAACTTTAAGATCTGCTTTACATTAAATATGATAAAATGTCCTTAGTCGAGTCAAAGTTTAATGTCAATCTCCTTACATGAACTGGACATACAAAGAATTGAAATTACATTTCTTGCTTATCCCCTGCAGACCTACCTTAGGCAATACGTGGACAGTAAAACATATAGACATTGGAGTAGACATGCATTAGAACATAAATTACGGTGCTGACATAAAAATAGTGCGTTGTGGTATAATAAATACAACAGGTAAAATCTGAGCTTAAAAAATGTTGTGTGTGTATTAGCATTGTTGCAGTGTGAGATAATAATTAATAAATAAATACCAATCAATTAAGAACCATTTTCCAAAAATAGTAAAAACATTGACAAAAGTGTGATTGCCTCTAGCGTCGCTCAGGACTGAATTTTGTCCTGTTTTTAAGACGTGGTAACTAAACAGGAAGTTACGGTTGACGGGCAGGAAGTTGTATCAAAATAAAGGCACAATTCATTCTCACTGTGTCAATATAAAAGTCTTCATATGAATCCCCCTCATGGTGACACAGTATTTACATGCATTTTACATGCATTACATGCACTGAAAAAAAACCTCAGTGACTCAGTGTGAAAGAAGCGTGCGGGGTGTCTACCTGCGGCCCTGCGGGCCAGGTCGTTGTTGGGGCAGGTGACCCGGATGTCAGACACCATGGTGGTGTAGGCCCTCTCCGGACAGCGGTCTGTGGTGGGGCAGTAGGCTGAGCTCGGATACAGCTCCAACGCTGCTTTGCTGAGGTTCTGGCCGAAGGACTGCAGCTTATCTAAAGGGGGGGAGGGGGGCAGAGGAGACGGGACTTCACGGTGCATTCAGTGTATCGGACCTTGAATGGCCACCAGGGCCATTTGAAACAGGAATTTCTTGTTACACTGCAGAATTTTTAAATCTGATTTTGTACAAGTCTCTAGTTGTCCCTGAGATAATTTTCTTTGTTATGGCTGCAGCATTTATAATAATTAGGTGCTAAAATCTTAACAATACCGCATCATTTCTATATAGACACCCCCTTCAGTGAGGACCATGTAGCAGCCAATAACATACCAAATATGCTCTCTTTAAAATGTAATAGGCCAATAACATAATTGGTCAGTAAGATAATAAAAGTCCTGAACTGATAATTCCGTAATACCCTTTTCGCCGATAATAACTTATTACATTATGGGCTCAGTTACTACATTTGCAAATGTTTTTTCCCCCCTCACCAGGGCAATGATGTTAAAAAAAAAGTTATTGCATTATCATTTCAGCATTTCATTGGACAGTTATCACATTATTGTCCTATTACATCTTAAAAGAGGCATATTTATTACATTATTGACTGTTATAACATTATCGGCTGCTACACACCACAAATACAATCTGAATCTGCTGGAAACAATGGAAGCGTCTGTGTTTCTGTTGCACTGAACAACAACATCTCTGCAACAGCATGCCTTTAAAACACAAACCATTCTCAGAAAACACAGGAACATCACATTATTCACTACTTTCACAGCTGTCGGTTCAACAACTCTGAATCTGAAAATTTCTGCTCGCTGCTCCGACTGATTCTCAGCGTCCCTGCAGAAACACTCATTGTTTTCTACTCTCTGGCTCCAAATCCAGGCTCTAATAAGCGAGCCGGTGTACACAGTGTGAAGGGATTGTTCTGGTGACCACATGAGGCTGCTTCACATCACTGACCCGTGCGTCTGTGTCGAGCACAGGTTCATGTTCAAAGACTCTCCAAGTCTTTTAATTAGATCAAAAAAAGGAGGAAACGTTCCCACGGCTGAAGGAACCACTGCGCAGGTTCATTAAACATCTCTCTGAGCATATGAGCAGACTTGTGTTTTCCACATGTGATGTGAAAATCTGGTAATTTACAGTTTACAGTCCCAGACGTGACCCTCTGATCCAATGAAACCGCCAGAGGAGCAGCTGAGCGTTATTCATCTACAAACCATTATCTCCACAGTGACAACATTACTGCAGATCGCTCCACATACCCGAGAGACGGCTTTTTAATAATATGACACAGAACAGAAGGTGCAAAAAAAGAGGACTCCGTTCTGTGACTGTTCCTTAGAGTGTCTTAGAGAGTCAAACACATTTTAAATGGGTAGTTTCAGCTGTGCGTGAGGAGCTTAATGTTGCTGACAAACAGATAGTGGGGTCCCCCAGCGCAGGCGGCCCCAGATCAAATCCTGCGGTGGACGTCATTCCCCCTTCCTGTCTGTCTCTGCTGTACCACCAAAGTAAAAAAGCCCAACGTTCTTTTTTTAGATATTACCTATAGATCGTTTAGAGCTCTGCTTAAAACACTCTTGAGGGGTGTTAATCGATTTCATGACAATTTTACTGATTTAATGATGCATTATTTATATCTGAATAATGAATAATATATGCAATATATTTAGCATATATTTGTCCCACCCACCCTGAAAAGGGGTTTTAAATTTCCTTCTTAATGTTTGCATTAATATGGTTTTAATGGTTATTTTATGTTAGTTCTAAATCACTTTCTCTCTGAAATGTGCTATACAAACAAAGGTCGTCATTGTTATGTGGCTGCCTGTAAATCACATCTGGAATTAATCCAGAAAATGTGAACAGGGCCCAACAAAGACAACCATTCTTCCTCTTTGTGGAACCTTCTTATCCATCACGCAAGCAAGAACCCCTGATACCTCTCATCCTTCTACTCTTCATTATCATCACCGTGGCAACTCTCCCTCCTCCACCCGTCAGTCAGCGGTTACCTGTCACGAACCAGCGGTAGTCGCCCCACGTCCAGCTGGAGATGTTTACAGCTGGCGGGCTGCGGGAGGAAACACACAGAACTGAGGCCCTGATGGCGACAAGCGCTGACAGCGATGGACCAGAACCGGGGCAAAAAGCGCTCACCTGAAGTCCACCTCCTGCTCCGTGGTGCCGACGACGAAGGGCACGTCGTTGTGAGCTCCCTTCTTCTCCCACAGCTCGAAGGGAGGAGCCTCCAGGACGTGTCCGTCCACCACGGCCACCGGGCCGATCAGGTGCCCTCTGGTGGGCAGGTCGGTCATCTCGTCAGCCGCCCAGGACGGGTACTGCTGCCACGGAATCGCCTGTCACACACCGTGTGAAGTTGAAACGCTTAATTTCAGTCAGAATTCATCCAAAGGTATAAGACATATAAGACACATGACACTGTCATAACAGTTACATGAATGAAACATCAATAACAACAACATCAACAGCAACACTTTATTTTGTCAAATAAAGTGTTGCTGTAGCACTAATAATATAATTATTTAATATTATTGAAGCTGTCATTCCGGTCACACTAACAAATATGTCGAAAAAACACAGAGCAACAGCCAGGAGCATGGAGGAAGGCAGCACCACTGCATATGTCCAGCAACACAATTTGATAGAAGAGTCAGTACTGACCCAGACTGAACCTGTTTTTATTCACAGAATAAACTCCATTTAAAAAGCAAGATTTTCTTGGATGGAAATAAAGTGTTGGGGAAATGGCAGAATTCAGAGGGCTGTCGCCTATATATAAAACCCTGTTTGTGAATGGATTAAAAAAAGATAAAAAGATGAATCTGACACATAGTTAAATGTTATAAGTGATAAATTAATGGCTCTGTCTGTAGTTTCTTTATGGGCTAATTTTGACAAATAATACTGTAGCTTACAGCAACATATTGAAAAAATAACTATGAACTAATTCAAAATGTTGTATTATGAACTATGAAGTGAACTGTTTCATGTTAAAAATTTGTGATTTGAACTAGTTCAGGTAGAAAGTGTACTCTTCCCCAACACTATTATTAGGGAAAACATACAAAAGAGCCTTTGGGAGCCATAAAGAAATCAGGTAACTTTGAATTGAGCATCAGTGTCTTCAACATTTTCAGGAGCTGTACTTTACCTCTATATGTCAAATATAATTCTAATGACTTTAATCATCTGCATCAATAAATATAAAAAGCACAGAAGTGAAGGGACAGAAGGGACCCTGGCAAGAGATTTCGATGCTGTCAAGTTTAATAATTACTGTTAGTGATTTGATGCTTATGCTGTGAGTCTTTCTGTCGCTGTCGTCGTGTCACGCGTCGCTACCTGCAGTATCCGTCTGACGGGGAGGCCGCGGAGGCAGGTCAGGTCGCTGCAGCCCGTCTTTTCCAGGAAGACCAGGTTGTCGGCCTCGGCCTGCTTCAGCGTGGCGTTGTAGACGTACGAGCCGCTCATGTCCACCGCCGCGTGAAAGAGGCCCTTGGCCAGCGGGGACATCATCAGGGTCCACACGGAGGTGCCGCCTTCAGGCCGCAGGGCAGGAACACAGAGTCATGGATTTTTGAGATTTCCTTATTCACTCTAATATAAATTAACTTATTTCTCATTATGTACTTCATCTGTACATATAGGCAATATTGATAAATACTTAATAACTCAAGTTTCACTCAAGTTTTTTTTAATAATTGTCTGGTGTTTAGTAGTTGTACTTTCAATGTGTGTAGATTGCTGGTCTATGCACAAATGGCAAAAAAAAGTCGACATGGATCGACATGAAAAAGGTTGAAATATAAACAGTAAAATGATCCTTTACAGTAAACTTGACATCCTATAATCCCACAAATGCATTGATTTCCCTTTAGAGTCAATTTACTTTAATCAGAGCAAATTTTTACTGCAGCTCAAATATATCACAGACTTTTTATTGCATGTTTATACCTGAACTCTGCCCCATTATGGTGACTTTATCTGGATCTCCTCCAAAAATATGGATGTTCCTCTGGACCCACTTCAGAGCTGCGATCTGGTCCATGAAGCCGTAGTTCCCTGCAGGAGGAGGAAATCGATTTGTGAGGAGAAGCCAATATGATGCGGCCTTGCTGCCTTCCTCCTTGTTTCCTTCGTCAGCGTGTCTTGCAAACTCCAGAATTTTAAAAAGTGAGCATGGGAGAAGATAAGAAGGGAGTCACACATCTACTGGGTGACTTCGCTTCAGGATTACAGCGACATGTTTGTTATATGGATACATTACAGAGCGTAAAATAACACAGAGATGGAGGAAAGGGCCTGAGAAAGCATATCCATCAACATTCATAAAGTATTCACGTCTTAAAAAGATACAGACTGCATTAAGTAAAAACAATCAATATTTAAGCAGCTGATCAGCATTAGAACTGTGTGTTACAGTCTCCAAGTATTTTTTTTAATAAATAAAATGAGAATTAGTCCAAGTTAAAACAAATGTAGTTTTCACAGCATCTGTGCAGCAGTTTATATCCTATCCTATATATCATGGTCTCACGAGATTGTGCTGAGGCCAGATCGCTGAATCCTGTGATGAACGGCTTGTGAATAGAAACAACTACAGTGAGGGTTCAGGAATAGTTTATTAAGCAATACGATTTTATTGTCTAAAAGTTGTACTTTAAACTTACCAACAACTCTAAAATCTCCTGCATTGAAATGCCGGGCTTTGTCTTTCCTGCCATTGTCCTTATTAAAAGGAGACACAGGGGTTCGCGGGGAACATTTTCAGTAGCTCTTTCCCAAAGTGGAAGTGCAATGGGATGGTTTTATCTCACTTTATGACAACATGTTGTCCTGTAACTCATAGATGACTTCCTAACTGAATATTGAACCCGGAAGAGGATTTGTTCTGGAACTATTCTGCACTACAGTACGGTATTTTCAGTATGTTTTGTCGCAAAATAGGAGCACATTTGAACGCTCATTGCAGCCTTTCAAAGCAAGTACGAACGAACGTCCTACCTATGTTTATTCAGTTTTTCACTAATTTAAAAAGTTTTTTTCATACTATGATTCAAATCTTCCCTGTGCACTTCCATTAAATTGGAAATCTGGCCTGTGTGCGTCTGTGTGTGACTGACCTGAGGTGTTGGTAGGAGAACCTTCCCTCAGCACCTCCAGAGCCAGGAACCCGAAGGCGTTAAGTCTGTAGTTGAAGCTGACGTAGACCATCCCCGTGTCGGCGGCCAGCTGCTCCGTCGGCGAGTAGCCCGGCTCGCCGCCGCTGAGCATGTGCAGGTAGCCCCCGTGGATCCAGACCAGGACGGGCAGCTTGGCGTCGGCCCGCAGTGTGGGCGTCCACACGTTGACGAAGAGACAGTCCTCCTGACCCATCGGCTTCCCCGCGCTCGACATCGGACGCACCTGAGGGCACACGCTGCGGAAGCGGCCGGCGTCGGTGACCCCGCTCCTGCACACGGGATCTGCCGGGGGGGCCCAGCGCAGGTTATTAACGGGAGGGGCGGCGTAGGGAATGCCTTTAAAAGAGTAGGCTCCATTCTTCTGCAATGTGAGGTTTTTAAAAAAAAAATAAAAGAATCAGTGACAACAACACACATGCAATTATCAACTTTATTCTCAGCTTGATTTCATCTCATTATACGTTTTTTTTTTAGCAGGACTTTTTCCTGTTCTGGTCAACATCATTTTAAACACATGTTTGAGTTAAAGTGATTTGTATCTTTAGGTGTTGGCTGACCCACATGTGAACGGAATATAAATATAATAATCAGATGCTGTGTGTGTGTGTGTGTGTGTGTGTGTGTGTGTGGGCACAAAAGTGAAGAAGCTCTCGCTTTAAAATGCAGCAAAATTCTCTTTGATTCACACTTTTTGCTTTATTAAAAACATTCAGGGGAAATATATTTTCGGACCAAAAAAAGGTTTATTTTTTTATGGAGAATGTGTATTGCTTAGTTAATCCTCAGTGTTGTGTTTGTGTGGAAGTATAAACTAAAAACTGTAACTTAAGAATCACTCCAAGCATCAGATATAATATAACTATTTATTATATTATAAAAGAACGTGTGGCAATGTGTGGATACTGTGATAGACACATGGAGGCCGGGTGAAAAACTAAACTGTTTTAAGATAATTTAGATAAGCAGTGAATCACAGCATCGAACAGCAAATATTAAACCGTGTATTTCTCATTTGTTTTTATGATTTTTACACAATAGGGCTTTAAATGTAATTCTGCTCTCCTTCCTGATTAGGAAGTGAAAGCTCAGGAGGGTTAAAGAAGGAACTACATTTTGTGCCACTCTGTCACAGTTATATTGTTTTTTTCTGATACTTTCTATCTTAAAGTTGTTTCCATAAAAAAAAAAAAAAACTTGTATATATTGCCCCATAACTTGCTTTAGCTTCTGTTTTTCTTCCAATTTACAGTAAAAGTTGCAGAATGTACCTTGTACAGGAGACATTGATCACATCAGTCAGACACTGCAGTAAAGAAACTCTGCTGCTGAAACGTACTGACGTGTTTCACAAACTGCAAACTATGTAAAGAATTGAGAGGAACATCATGAGGAGAGAATGACAGACAGTGGCCGGATGAAAAGCTAAATGTTCTTATTAGATTAGAAGCAAATCACAGCATCAACTAGCCAAACGTATGAATTTTTTTTTTAATTATAAAGTCCACTTCTGTTAAGATTTCTGCACAATAAGCTTCTGAGCTCTTGTTAGGAAGTGAAAGCTCAAAAGGTAAAAGGAGGAAACACATTCTGTCTGCTTTACTTTTGTATTTTTTTTTTTTATATTTTACTAAAATGAACAATATATAGAGTAAAGAGCTTTGAGGCGAACTCATTTCAAAATGTTTGAACTAGACTTTAATAATACAAAAACAGACATGTATATATACACACACACACACACACACACACACACACACACACACACACACACACACACACACACACACACACACACACACACACACACACACACACACAGTCTGCCTATCTGTAATAAGATAAGTCTAGATAAAAAAAAAAAAGCAGATACTTGTTAAGATTGAATTTATGGCAGGAGGATTTATCATATACAGATTTTGTTTCTGTGCTTTTACTGCATTAGAAAAAAAACTACTCTGCTGTATATGATGAAAACAAAGACACGTAACCCCCAACAGACCGAGGATCAGAACACTCTGAACTCACATGTCTCCCCCTGTACTCTCCGCAGCCCGTGGACACCTGGGCGAGGCCCGGCGGCAGCGTCTGGGCGACGTAGCCCAGGTAGGTGGCGAGGGCGAGCAGGGCGAGCACGCCGAGGCAGATGAGGACGATGCAGCGCCGGGACAGGACCAGGAAGGGGCTGATGTAGTGTCTGTGGCGCACGTACTGCACCTCCTCCTCGTCCTCCTCCTGCACCAGGTAGCGGTACTCGTTCCTCTCCGGGACCTCGAACGTGTCCTCATTCATCTTCAATCTGAGACAGAAACAAAGGGAGAGGTTCGCGTTATTATCATCATCATCATCATCATCATATCTGCTGCTGAAGATCCGTATTGACATCTGCAGACAAACTTCTGACTTTTTGTAACTGATCAGCTGTATTGACTGAAGCATGGAGAGGTTTTCTTGATAAATGTCTCAATCTGTCTTGAAGCATTTATATGGTTAGAATGATGATTAAACTTAAACATATCTAAGGTTTTTAATGCTTTTGTTACCTTATTGGCTCAGGTTGATATGAATATAAACCAGTGTTTCATTGGCTGTTGTGTAACTCTCTGAAACACACACAGTTCCTGCAGGGGTGCATTTGATTGATTTAACATTTGACTCCTCATCATGTCTTCTTTTCTTTTCTGAGATGGACGCAGTGTAATTTCTGATTCATTAGCTTTGAATCTGCCCTAACAAAGCTGAAAAAAGAAGTTGTTGACTGGTTAAAATAAAAAAAAAAACAGGTCAAAGGTCATTTTTCTGCAGCGCTTTCACAGAAATACAAGCAAAAAAAAATCAATGTAGTCTCTATTGAAATACTTTCTATACTTAAAAAAACGTCAGATTTATATTTTTTTACGACATAGTATTACAACAAGCACAAATACCAACGTTGGATAAATATATAAAAGCTTTTTAAAAACTATATTAAAAGCTCACTGTGATTTTTATATTTATATATTGGTGTACGTAGTGTATTTGGGGAACTCAGCAGTGATTTAGGAGACGCTGCGCGCACGCGCCCACGCGCAAACACACACGCCCACGCGCAAACACACACAAACACACAACAAGTAATGAATAAATTCGTTCCGTTTTCTTCTTTATCGAATCTTTAAAGTGAATAAAAGAAGCGGCCGCGTATCAAACTGCAGACGCGTCGTTCAGCCCTACTACTTGTTGTTCTTACAGGAATCTCCTGAAGTAAACTCGGGTCGGACTTCCTGTTGACAGCTGCGACACTTCGACTGCAGAAGTAGTACAAATAAAAAAATAATAATAATAATAATTAAAATAGGTGGTTGCAATACTCACCATTTAAATAACAGCACCATGTACACAACAACACTCTGAACAGCGAACTCCTCAAACACCTCAAGTTGACGCATTTAGTTCTCTGCTGGACGGACTGCGCATGTCCGGAACCCTGCGTCCATGTTTTTTTTTTTTACATTTAAAGGAACATTACGTCATAAAACGACAGTCTATTAAAACAGATCCTTGTGTAAAAAATATAAATACAGCAGTGTTAAAACGTCCTGCATGAGCCTGAAAAAGTTATCGTTTTGCAATGAAGTAGTTGATGTAGTATTAGAGTAAAATGCTATGTATTATTGAAATAAGATATTTGTTTGGTCATCTGACAATTATTATTATTATTATTATTATTATTATTATTATTATTATTATTATTATTATTATTATTATTATTATTATTATTATTATTGTGCAATCATTAACTCACACACAAAACTACTTTATGGGACAATGCTAACACTGCCATGTGGTGTAACTCTCTTAAAAAGGTTTTTAAAAAAAATTAAAAATACATGCTATTAACTGGTTTTATATTCCAGGTGGATTGACTATATAAAATGTGTCACTTTTTTGGTTACAATATTTGACATTCAATTCTAAATGAAAAAACCCAATGTGAACACAGCTTGTAAATTTTGAGAGACCTGATGAATGCTTCTTAAAACAGCATATTAAAAAGGTTTTGACTTTCTCATCTTGCCAAACATTGTCACTGACCGTTATATTTAGTCAGTATAAGTCCCCTGTTGGTTTGTGGGCTTGTCCCAGATAGCAGACACCATTGAAACTATATAGAATCAACGTTACATTGTCAACACTAAGTCATTGACTTAATATAATTTTTGATGTTGATTCAACATCAGTTCGTACCCTCAGTTAATATTGAAATAATGTTCATTTATTAACTATAGAAAACCGGAATTTCAATTATAATTCAATTAAAGTGGACGTGAAACATTGAAACGTAACTACAATGCATTTTCAATTATATCCCAGTTAATGATACCAGTAGAAAAAAAATTATTAATTTAAAATGATAAAAAAGTATTTAAAAATATGTGTTTTCATGCTTAAATACAGATGCTGCTATCTTGTTTTTTTCATTTATTTGCCATAATTGCCTGGTTAAATAAAGGGCAAATAAATACGGTAAAAAATCTGAGTCAACACCACCAGATCACCTTTACACATGTTTTTATTCCAATTTCTTACTCTGCAACATTAAAGCTTATGTCCAGCTGGTGTTATTCTAAGGAAGAGTTCAGTCCTTTTGGTTTGTTAGTTTGAATGGATCCCAGTAAAAATTAAGAGATGCACTATGCGGTGTGTTACTGGCTCTACCTCAGATCCTCAGCAACACACCCATCGAATCTGAAGTGGATCAGATGAGCAGATGTGTAGATATGTGAGGAGCAGACAGAAGAACGCACAGCCAGAGATTAGATGCTGCCGACCCACTGAACAGGTTCAGAAGACACGCCCAGCATGAACAGAAAGAAACATGAACATGCATAATAATAACTAATCCTGTAAAAAACTGTGGAAAATAGTCACAAATCTGGCAGTCATACCCAGTACCCTGCAGTATTCAGAGATACTTCCTCCAGTACTTGTGCACAGACGTATCCTGACCAGGTTTAAATGTGAGCTAGTTGTTCCATACTCTGACCCGTGCCGTCCTTTTTACCCATCCCTCCATCCGTCACTGAAATGTCTCCTCCGCTCTGTGGACATGGAACCATTTGAATGATGGACAAGTCTCTGATTCCGTATTCAGACAGCAGAGCAGAGTCTCTATCCAGCCTGTTGTCTGTGGAGATCAGTTGAATGGCGTCTGGGTTATCTGCACAGAGAAACACACACAAACAAACACACACACACACAGGGTGTTTGTTGGTGCACAGGCATTTTAACAGTATTTAAATGAAGTTGTTTTACCTTCACCAGCTTCACCTGCTGCTGCTTTTCGTTGCTTTTACCTGCATAGTCGCTGTGTTTCTCGGCTATCTTCCCCTTCAGCTGCTTCACGGTCATGTTCTGCATCTCCTCCTCTGTGCTGCCCAGGTCCATCAGACTCATCTTCCCACGGCCATCGATGACCACGACTTTCAGCGTTTTGCTCATCGCGCTCCGTGTGCGAGCTGCCGTGCTTCCTTTCAGGTTCAGGTTTCACGTCTTGTGGCTGAGAGATTAGGGATCTGGGTGTTGTCAAGACCAGAATCAACTGAGCTGACGTCATAAGGGACAAACAGCATGTTCACTTTGGTTTACCTAACAAACTATTTTTGTTGTTATTATAATAATTATAATGTATTGATTGGGCTGCTTTTGCATATTTTGAAAACACCATTAAGTCTTAATTAAGCTCCTTTCTTAAGATTCTTGCTGAACCTGGTTAACCTTAAAACGCCTGTTAGTTTAGTCAAGTGGTTTCCAACCTAGGGGTCGGGTCTCTCCAAAAGGTCAGCAGATAAATATAAAAGGTCACAATGATATTGTAATTAATGTGAGAGGAAATAAGAACAAACTGAGATGTTGAAATATGGTATTATTTAAACATTTAATGAATTGAACCATGTGAGAAGTTCAGCAGGGGAAAATCTCTAATTGGTGGAGCTGTTAACAAGTCGTAGACCTGTGAAATATGAGGCGACTACACACTGCTGTTTGTTAGACTGCAAGAAAGAAAAGGTTGAAACCACTAGTTTCATCTTTAATTACCTGTTAGATTTTAAAGCTTCTCGTATTACCCGTTGAGTCAAATCTGCATCAAAATCTGTTTAAAGCTTAAATACAGTACTAAAGAAAATACACTTAGTTACGTCTCACCACTGGTAAAATCCATAATATTGGAAAATAATAGCAAATAACACAAGCCAAACTCACATTTGGTCTGTGGGGGTGTTCGTGGACTGTTCCTGGTGATGAAGGAACACGTCACAGCCGGCCTGAGGCCCACTGACCACGCTCCAACAACAATAGACCATAACAGACTTGTTACAGACTTTATGTCTGTGAAGCACTTTGTAAATTAGTTTGTTATTATTTGCAGCTTGGGTTGTTTTCACGTCTCATTTCACCGCAGAGAAAAGAAAAGTCTCACCTGGCTCCCCGCTCAGCTATAGCTGTAGTCTGCCGTTTCCTGCAGTCAATGATCTGCATCCATTATGAGCGCAGAGACCTTGGAAGCGGCTTCTGTCACCACCAGCATTACAGAAACCACATTATAAAATCGATGGGGATCGAAGGCGAGGACTGTGGAGGGACGGCCCCGCCCGGCCGCGGTTAAATGTTTGCAGTAATTGTTTGATCAGACGGATTGACTGACATCCTGTGGGGACGACTTTCTGCTCCATCAGACATTTAATGCATCGATCCGCGTCGAACGAGAGGGGGCCGCCGTGGCGACTTTTTGCAATTCTAACTCCGACAAAGAACAACGAGACACACATCCCACAGTATTGTCAATCTGCATTAACGGTGCATGGCGCAGAGGAGCCGAACAGCTGTTTCACACCCTTCAGACCTTCTCCCTCCTGTCAGAGCCGCAGCTTCCAGTCAACAGAAAGGTGATTCATTAGCAGCTAACATCCACAATCACACAAACAGCCTCCATCATGTTACATGTCAAAAAGGCATGGGTCGATAAACAGGCTAAAGGACAGAGAGATAGTGAAATAAGGTCAAATAAATAGCAAAAAATAGATAATGAATAGACTTGTAAAGGCACCGTCATTAAGATAACTGCTGCCTGACTTTAATATGATTGGCTGAATCAGTGTTATGTGAACTTTTTAAGCAAGAAGGACTTGAATAGGTCAGATGTTCATTTTTATCCAAAAGGTCAGCACTGGAGATTTAAATAAATGAGAAAATGTAAAAGAAAATCAATAAATATAATGAAAGATAAAGAATTCTTCCTGATTTGACCTGCAGACTTCATTCCACCTGCAGTTTTACTGGTGAAACACTGAAGTATGAAATCAAAATTATTCTATTTGTGGTTCAATTTTGTGATAGTAATAATATTTTTGTTTGAATACTCCCACAGTTGAATATTCCTGCATGATGTTGAACTTCCACTGTGTGCAGCAGGAACCTCAGATATGATCAGGTGGTAAATGAAGAATATTATCAGCCAATCTCATCATGTTCTGGCTGAGTGAGGCCTTCAGGCTGCTGTTATCGTGTAGGAGAACCAGCCATTTGCTTCTTAGTCCTTCTGCTATCAGCGGCAGGTTAATCTCTGTGATTCGTCCAATCAGCGGCAGGTAAATCTGTGATTCTCAGAGCCCACTGACAATCTGAATACAATAATGAAATTTCACTGTTCTTCAAGTTTCTCTGTTTTCAGACCAAATGGATCGAATCCTGGGAAATGATAAATAACACATATATATAATAACACAGTTTCCCATAACTGCTGTGGCCAAGCTGCAGCATCACCATGCGTGGACAGCATTTGTGTAATTACCTTCTTACCACCAGCGGAGGGAGACAGGCGTCCTGCCCGTTCAATATCAATATAGAAGAGTAGAATTTAAAAGCTCATTCATTGACATTCCTGCACAAGACTCATGAAAAGAATCAAACAGAGGGAGAAATAAAGTTGCAAATGAAGATAGTGATTTGTGATTTTTTATTAGAAAAATAAATAGGATACACACACACAAACACACACACTCACACACACACACACACACACACACACACACACACACACACTGTAATGTAAGGTCTAATTACGCTCTCCATGTCGTGCAGCCAAGAACAATTAGAGCGCTCAGCAACTTAGCACACCTTAGCAACGGGAGATTGATGCTTTCCCCATGATTCGCAATCAAAATGTAAAGTTCCTCACAAGCTGTCACCTGACTCGGTTTCCATGGTAACGCCCGAGGGCTTGACTAATACCTGGAGAAACCCATTACCGTCATCGTGCAATGCTCCCTGTTCCTCACTGCTCTAGTATGGGACACAGATACGCCTTAGCACTAACGCTGATAGGACGCTGACACTTGTCCTACAGTATTATAACAAGGATTGGTTTAACTTTATAGGCATTGAACAAACAGCCAAGCAGTTCTCCATTGAGTGACTCTTTCTCCTGCTACTCATTCTTCTGAATTGTTGTTTCTGTGTTTATTTTGTGAATGACTGTTATGCACCTGCAGGAAGAGAGTATTAACCCAGGCCACTGTATATTATATACATATAGTACACGCAGGAGTGTTCTTACTCCAGGAGGGATATAAAAGCTATAATCATATATAAATACACAGCTTTACCCTTAAAGACTGAATACCTGAGAGAACCAGGACTCTCTCATCCTGCTCATTGCTGCTGCTTCATCATTTTCCTTAAAATTAACAACAGAGCTCCTCAATTTTGAACGTTATCACCACAGGAACATCAGATAGTTGTGTTTATTTGATTTCAGCGTTGTTTCCAACACTGCGCTCTGTGGCTGTTCCTGGCAGCCCGGCCACAGCTGCTCCTGTCAGCGTGCGTTTGTCGTCGTGCATCTAATAAGAAGCTGTAGTGCTGCGCTCCTGCTGCAATGACCGATCCAGCCTCACAGAGACGCTGCTGAGACAATACAGACGCGTAGCAGCGTTTTCCCCCCACAGTGATGAAACAGGATTAGTGTGAAAGGAAAAAAAAAACAAGATTGGTTTTAGTTTCACTCGGCTGGATAATATTAACACGGTTCAGAATCTTGTTTACACTCCAGAAAGAAACATTCATCTAAACCAGCCAGGAGGCCACAATTACACAGTGTGTGTGTGTGTGTGTGTGCATGTGTGTGGGTTTGTGTGTGTGTGATAGTTGATTGCAGGTTGCATTGTTGGCAGGCAGAGCAGAGCTCCACATAACTGCAGCCCAGTCACATTTGTTTTTACTGTTCTTGGATTTATGGAGTAATCTTTACTTCAGAGGAAAACGTCACATCATTGGAAACGTTATTTATAGGAAGAGAACATAACTGAATTTACACAAGGCTATAATCAGCCGCGGCAAAGCATAAATACCACAAATCTTCTGCTAAACATCTCCTCAAGGATGATCTGTTGTTTTAAGCTGAAAGGGAAAGGACAAAACTCTCAGTGAGGTTTAAAGAACATATTTACTCTTATGTCCATCTCTGTGTATATATTCTGACGTCCTGCCAGAAGATATTTGCATCATTGACAGTTAAATCTAGCCTGGCTATAACCAGACCCCATCTCAATATAGATTGAGTGACGTGGATTTGTGTGCAGTGAAGGATGGGTATAGCTAAGTTAACTCTCCTTATTGATCTGATTCTGGTCCTTTCTGCGGCCCCTCAGCTCGGCCTCTGCTTGGAACAGGCTGCTTTACTTCCTGTCTTTTGAAGGACCGCCTCCCTATGAGCCTGCTCCTTTCTGATTGGTCTGATTGGAATCCCTCTAAATGCAACTAGATATGTGGTTTGATTGGTTTAGCAACGTTTTCTAACATTTGCACTGTCAAGCAATAATGCTATTCATGACCTTTGACCCCTCACCGTCAGGCCAAGGACCCTATGGCTGACAGAGAGCCTTTATTAAATAAACTCTACTTTACACAAACACTTTATGATCTTGATCTGCGTTAGAGGAAAACAATTCACAGGGAAACAATAGGGGCAATCTCCAAATGACATATAAAAAGAGTGATGCAATTGGCAGCCTTATCTTAATAAATCAATCACTAATTTACTGGAAACTTCTTGTTCTTTTGGTAAATGGCATCAAATAAAAGGCTTTGTTCCCAAATCAAGTCAGACATATAATGTGAGTTCTGGAAAGGGGGAAGAAATCTCTGCAGCTGAAGGTCATCGATACCATCGATACAAGAAATATTAGAGTTTGTCCTGCCGGAGCGTATAAGTCCTGTCTTTATGTTCCTCTTTGAGAGCAGCGTCGTCTCTCTGCATGGAGTCTCAGTGTGTGTCAGGAGGGGACGAGGGAGAACAGCTGCTGCTCTGTTTGTCTACAGCTGATTGCTGAAAGATACTAAACTACAAAAGTGCATCTTCAGCAGCCTCGGGGTGCAGCAGCGGGATCAGAACAGTCAACGCTCTGAAAGGCTCACAATCATTTCCTTGACTCGAGGCACACACATCATGTACTTTGTACCTTTACTTCACTTGACAGTGTCCTTGTTCATGCTCCTTGTCGTCACTTTAACCCGCAGAGAGGAAAAAGCTGCACGTTGAAACAATCGACAGGAAGACACTGCCTGAAACAACCTCTGATGAGGTTAAAGGAGAGCCAGTATTAAGTAACATTTATTCATCAAAGGTCTAAAAATTCCATGTATGTAAAAATGGTATCAGCATTTTTTTATGCTTATAAACTGAACTGGTGAGAGATTGTTTTCACATTTTGCCTTATTGTCTTTCATGCTATGTGGTTGCTAAAGTGTTCACTCTCATATCTGTACATCCCACAAGTACTGATCAACCTGAGGAGTGGCCACCTACTGCAGTGGACCAATCAGAGAAGAGTGTGTGCATCAGGAGCCTAAGAATACAAACACAGAGCTGGATATGTGCAGAATAATCTTTAGTATATGTCGTTCTATACAACACCTTAAAAAGAAGTGAAAAAGTTATTTCATATATACAGTATATCTATACAAGTATCTGCTTGGAGTAGATTAGTGTTTTTTTTACGGCAGCTGCTCACTTAGGCCCCTCTGACATTATTACTGAAGATAAAGAAGACATCAGAGTTTCTAAAGTGGTTTAAGCGACAAGGAGGAGACAGATTTATCCCTCAAAAGAAATCAATACAGGACTATTTGCGGCGGCACCCACGGCAGCAGTATTAGCAGCAGCAGCAGCATTGTTAGCAGCAGCAGTATTGTTAGCAGCAGCAGAATGCAGCAGCAGCAGCAGAATGCAGCAGCAGCAGCATTGTTAGCAGCAGCAGAATGCAGCAGCAGCAGCAGAATGCAGCAGCAGCAGCAGCAGCATTGTTAGCAGCAGCAGAATGCAGCAGCATTGTTAGCAGCAGCAGTATTAGCAGCAGCAGCAGCAGCATTGTTAGCAGCAGCAGCATTGTTAGCAGCAGCTGAATGCAGCAGCAGCAGCATTGTTAGCAGCAGCAGATGCAGCAGCAGCAGAATGCAGCAGCAGCAGCATTGTTAGCAGCAGCAGAATGCAGCAGCAACAGCATTGTTAGCAGCAGCAGAATGCAGCAGCATTGTTACCAGCAGCAGCAACAGCAGCAATAACAGCAGCAGCAGCAGCAGCAGCATTAACAGCAGCAGCAGCAGCAGCAGAATGCAGCAGCAGCATTGTTAGCAGCAGCAGCAGCATTGTTAGCAGCAGCAGAATGCAGCAGCAGCAGCATTGTTAGCAGCAGCAGCATTGTTAGCAGCCTCTGATTTGATGCAGTCTAAGCACACATCAACCTAGTCTTCAGAGTGAACCACTTACAGTTTATTCTGCAGATGTGTTGAATGCATACCAACTTTTTTGATATTTTCTCAAATATTCATGGTTACTTGGGCATAAAAACACTAGGTTAGATGGAAAAGTCCATGCTTGGGTTAAAATGATCAAAGTTCAGTTACCAGTGAGGTTGAACAGATGCTGCTGCAGCTCGAGTCTGTGAAACAAAGCACAGATCCATCGACCCAAAACTCCGCCTGACGTGTGAGAAAAAAACGTTGATTCAACATATCTGTGTTTGCAGAAATGTAAACTGTCAGTGTTTCCTCTGAGACTGAGCTGCACATGTCAAAGATCCGGATACAAATTCTCCCTCCTTCACCGTTTCTGGACTCCACGCCGCGTCTCGCCGTGTCTGATAAACAGACTGTGACCGTGTCGGATCCTCCGACTCGACTTGAAATCAACGTGTGTGACAGGCTGCGCGTCGCCAGGCTTCACTGCCATCTTTTATTCAGTCAGTTAGTGCCATACAGAGCAGCACCTGGGCAAGAAGAACTGTCTTTCTCACGAGAGGGTTTAATCTGCAGACAGGATGGCTGTAATCCCCACATTATGACTGTAAAGAGAAACCTTTTACAGAAAACAATTTCACCCTTAATCTTTTCCAAATCTGCTCATTCGCTGGGATTTGGAGGTTTTCTCTCTGTAACTGTTCCTGCAGACGCCGAAGCTTCAGCGCCGCAATTAAACAGATCAAATGAAGGTCATTTCAGTAACCGGTTATTAATAATGCTTCACTTCACCGTTCCTTATGTAGCATGTAGGACTAGGAGCCCTGTCTTGGTTCTCCTCTTCTAGTTTTATTTTTCTATTTTTTTCCGCCTCCCCGGCGTGTGCCGTTTTGAGCATGGACGTGATTGGTCCATAAATAGGCCCGGCACCTGTATAGACACCTCAGGGGTCCTTAGCAGGCAGCTTCCACCTGGCGATAGCTCCGAGCTGTGTGGCTGGCAGCGTGTGTGGCGTTTCTCCCGTATGGTAGTAGTTTTGTGAAACTGCCCGCACCTGCTGTGTTGTAGCCAGAGGCTCACTGTTGTGTCCGGGGGCTCATGTGGAAGGATGGACCGTGGCCATCAGTGACCGTGTGCAACAAGTGGCGACCTGAGTAGTGGGGTCTGGGTTCGGAGCCCTTTCAGCCTGTGTGTGTCTGTGATTTGTAGCGGCAGATCTGTATGTTGGCGTCGCTCAGCTGCTGTTCTCTTTGTAGTCAATTTCCGGACAATTGTATGAAGTGTGTGCAAGTGTGGTGAACTGCTGCTGCCCTTTTTTTTTGTATTAGTTGAGTTGACTTTGCCCTTCCCTCCTCTGTCCTGGTGGCCAGAGGGTTGCATTACAGATTGTGAGGTGGCCTCAGGTTGAGGGGGGATTTACTATTCTTTTTTGTTGTTTGTTTCTTTGATTTGTTAGTCTCCCCCTCCCAATTAGCCGTGCTCCCTCAACACCTCTCTGGCTCCCTGCCCTATTTACCGTCGGTACCTGCCTAAGCAGGGCATACAGCCTCCCGTGTGTCACTTTAGTGTAGCTGTGTGAACGTGTGCAATCTGCCTAAGTGGCTGTGTTACCTTTCGACTGTGTGAGACCAGGGGTGGGTTTTCTCTTTCCCCCTTTTTTGATGACAAGGGTTGCAGTGCTAAATATTTTGAACTATTTGTGTTCTGCCCTAGGGGTGTGACTTCCCTCCACGTGTGTTTACGGAGGCTGGGCCCTGGTGCAGCCACCTCTCAGTTAAGTAGTCGGTAGCTGAGCCAGAGATTGGGGTGGGGGTTTTTATGGTCCCTTATGTCCTGTTTATGAATTTGTTTATTTGTTTTCTTCTTTGTTCCTACTTTTGACCTGCGCAACACTTCTGGGAATTTTAATGTATATTTAATAAATTTGTACTTTTATACTTTTCCTAAACCTGTTGTTGTCTGAAGTTACTGAGTTCCTCTTGCTCTGTGTGTAAAGTAAAGGGGTGGCGTAGTCAGCAGTAGGGGGCGCTACATTTTGGCGTTGTCGGCAGGGCCGATACCTGTGAAGTGTTGCACTAGGGTTTTTTTTTTTCTTTTCCCCCCTTTCTTCGTTTGTTTTGGCGCAGCAGTGTGTGTGTGTATGGGTGTAGAGAACAGCAGCTGACAAGAAGATGGCGGAGCTCCAGCGACTACGAGAACGTCTGGAGCAACTTGAAGCAGAAAATCAAAGACTTTCAAATGCCAGGGGTGACCGTGCTCAATCAGGGCAACAGGTACTCTACATCCCCAGGGAGAGGCGGTGCCCAAAGTTCTCTGGCACTTCTTCAGGTGGATCTCTGTCAGTCGAGGAATGGGTTGAGGAGGCAGAGAGCTGTATCCGGTCAAGATACATGTCTGATCATGAGAAAGCCATGTTCTTGTACGATCATCTTGAGGGTGAAGCCCGAACTGAAATTAAGTATCGACCTACAACAACTAGAGAAAACCCTGAAGAAATTATTAAAGTGTTAAAGGAGGTATATGGTTGTGCTAAATCCTACGTACGATGGCAACAGCGTTTCTTTGTTAGAAAGCAAAAGGAAAGTGAGTCATTATTTGAATTTTCACACGCATTGATGGAACTCATGGAGAAAATTAAAATGTCAAAGAGCAACTGTATTACTAACCCAGATTTAGTTTTGAGGGATCAGTTTTGTGAAAATGTGAATGACCCTACCCTGCGAAGAGAGCTCAAGAAGCTGGTGCGAGATAACGAGACATGGACCATTTTGGATGTGCGGCGGGAGGCCACTAGGTGGGTGGAAGAGGGCCAGACGGGGCGTGATCGGAGCCACCATACGGTGGCACGTAACAGTGAGGTACACTACACGTCTCAATGTGAGGCCACACTCACCCAGACCTCAGAGCTAGCCGAAATTAAAGATTTGGTACTTAAACAACAAGCTCAGATAGACATGCTCGTGAAGCATTTGGGTCAGGCGCATACGAAAGCTCCAGTTTCTCAGCCATACAGTGGGGGTCGTTATAGGCGGGCACCAGACGGGCGGCCGATCTGTCTAAAATGTGATCAACCAGGGCACATAGCTCGTCTTTGTCATACCTCTCGTCCCCTAGCTAGTGGGCCTGCCCAGTCGCCATCCTCTACTAGTACCCCAACACAGCCCCCACTTCCGGTGGCTGGCACCAGCAGCATGCCGTTAAACTAGAGCCACCCAGTGTACAGAGCCATACACTGGGGCGGGATGTATCTGGCTCTGCTCCTTTGCCCTCTCAGGGCCAGTTAGTGGGGAAATGTCCCGTTTTAAACGTCAGTATGGGGGGGGTAGTTGTTTCTTGTCTTGTGGATACTGGATCTATGGTCACCACGATTACAGAGAGTTACTTTAATGAGCATTTTTTTCATCTGCAGAGGAAGGAGTGTAGTTGGCTTGGCCTGAAGGCAGCAAATGGGCTGGATATACCATACAGTGGGTATGTGGAGATGGACATAGTTGTGTTGGGGCAATGTATCTCGGGGAGGGGGGTACTGATAGTTAAGGACCCCATAGATGCCGTGTCTACCTACCGTAAAACAGCCATACCAGGTATCTTGGGAATGAATGTGCTTGGAGAATGTTACCAGGCTCTTTTTGAACAGTTAGGCCCCCAGCTCTTTCACTCCCCTCTGATTGAATCGGCAGGCCCGGCAGCTCGACAAGTTCTGAAGCAGTGTGCAAGGATCAAGGCCGTCGTCAATGCCCCCACACCCTTTAGGGTCAGAGTCCAAGGAAAAGCATCCGTCTGCCTCAAAGCAGGGGTGCTCACGATGGTCCCGGTCTCGTGCCCCCACCTGGAGACGGTCGACTTCCTGCTGGAGCCGCCGAGTGTTGAGGGGGGACAGTTGCCGGAGGGCCTCTTGATGTCTCCCACTCTTGTCCGGGCTCACAAGGGGCTCATGTATGCACCAGTGCTGAATGTCAACACAGCCGAGGTGTGGCTCTCACCACGTCGTGTGATTGGCACCGTGCAAGCTGTGTCAGCGACTCCTGTTCGACGTACACCCATCACTGTAAGCCCGGCTTGGGAAGAATGTCGTGCATACGTATCTGTCCAAGAAGTGGCCCCATCCGCCAGTGTGGCCCCTATGCAAGACTTCACGGGCCTAACTTCGCAGCAGGCCGTTCAAGCCCAGTCCCTTCTTGATAAATATAGCGTTATATTCTCCCAGAGTGAGGCAGATCTAGGGTGTACGCCCCTTATCACTCACGAGATACCTCTGTTAGACGATGCTCCTGTTCGACAACCATACAGACGCATCCCCCCCTCCCAGTATGAGTTGGTAAAGTCACACATTCAACAGCTCCTGGACAGCAAGGTCATCCGAGAAAGCGCCAGCCCCTACTCCTCTCCCATTGTCCTGGTGACTAAGAAAGACGGGAGCCTTAGGCTCTGCGTAGACTACCGCCAGTTGAATGGCAAGACCCGCCGTGATGCCTATCCCCTCCCGAGGATAGAAGAGTCACTGGATGCATTGTCAGGGGCCAAGTGGTTTTCCACATTAGATCTCGCCAGTGGTTATCACCAAGTACCAGTGGCGGAGAAGGACAAGTATAAGACTGCCTTCTGTACGCCATTTGGTCTTTTTGAGTTCAACAGAATGGCATTTGGCCTCTGCAATGCACCCAGTACCTTCCAGCGCCTCATGGAGCGTATCTTCGGGGACTGTCGTTATCAATCCGTCCTCCTGTACCTGGACGACGTCATAATTTTCTCGTCTACTATCGACCAACACCTCGAACGGCTGGAGGAAGTGTTCCGGAGGCTGGAGGAGCAGGGACTGAAGGCGAAGCTGTCGAAATGCAAGTTCTTCCAGCGTGAGGTGAGCTATCTCGGGCATGTGGTGTCGGCAGAGGGGGTGTCCACCGATCCATCTAAAATCGATGTGGTGAAGGAGTGGAGGCGTCCAGGCCACCTTGCCGAGCTCCGGTCGTTCCTGGGGTTTGCTAGTTATTATCGCCGTTTTGTGGAGGGCTTCGCTAAGCTAGCTGCCCCCCTACACCAGCTGGTAGGGAAGCTCAGTGGGCCTCGGCGAAAAGGGAAGACGCCGCCCATCCCTCTGGGGGAGGCCTGGGATCAGGCTTGTGAGGAGGCCTTCCAGTCCCTCAAGCAGAGACTCTGTTCAGCTCCGGTGTTGGCCTATGCTGACTTCCAGAAGCCCTTCATCCTGGAGGTGGACGCTAGCCATGGGGGTCTTGGAGCAATCCTGTCGCAGGAGCATAATGGGAAGGTTCGACCTGTGGCTTTCGCCAGCCGTGGGCTTAAGCCGACAGAGAAGAACATGGAAAATTACAGCTCCATGAAGCTGGAGCTTCTGGCAGTCAAGTGGGCAGTTACAGAGAAATTCCGGGAGTATCTGCTCGGCAACCAATTCACCATCTTGACCGATAACAACCCTCTCAGCCATTTGCAGACAGCGAAGCTTGGTGCACTGGAGCAGCGATGGGCCTCACAGCTGGCCTCGTTCAACTTTGTCATCAAGTACCGGCCCGGCAGGAGTAATCAGAATGCCGATGCCCTGTCAAGGCAGTATCTGGAGCGGTTCGCCTTTGGCACTGCAGTGCCAGGACTGGGTGCCTTGGCTGCACGATACCAGCCTGCTGCCCTGGGGGGTCACTGTGAAGAAGTGACTGCCTTGCCGGGGCGTACGCCTCAAGACCTCCAGAACTTGCAGGAAGCAGACCCTGTCATTGGACCTGTGCGCCAGTACCATCAAAGGGGGCGGTGGCCAGTGGCTGAAGAACGAGAGGCGATGCCACAGGCCAGTCGGGTCCTTCTCCGTCAGTGGGACCGGCTGGTGGATCGTGAAGGGGTGCTGTACCGCCTACTTCAGGCCTCCAGCGGCGGTCCCGAAGTGCTTCAACTACTACTGCCCCAGGGGTTGAAGGAGGAGGTGCTGCGGAGTGTACATGACGACCAGGGCCATCAAGGAGCAGAAAGGACCCTTCGACTCCTGCGAACCCGCTGTTTTTGGCCAAACATGGCTCAAGATGTAGAGCAGTGGTGTCAAAAATGTCAAAGGTGTGTGCTGGGCAAGGCGGTACAACCAAAGGTGCGGGCCTACTGGGGAACTCTGCAAGCAAGCCGGCCAAATGAAATTCTGGCCATGGACTTCACCTACCTAGATCCCGCGAGTGATGGCCGAGAGAATGTGCTCGTTCTAACGGATGTCTTCACGAAGTATGCCCAGGCCATCCCGACCCAAGATCAGAGGGCGACTACTGTAGCCCGCACCCTAGTACAGCAGTGGTTCCATAGATTCGGCCCACCAGCACGGATACACTCCGACCAGGGCCGGAATTTTGAGAGCCTGGTGATCAAACAGCTCTGCCACTTGTATGGGATTCAGAAAAGCAGAACAACACCTTACCACCCGCAAGGAAATGGTCAGTGTGAAAGGTTCAACAGGACGTTGCATGACCTTTTGCGCACACTGCCAGCTGCAGAGAAGCGTCGCTGGCCCCACCACCTGCCCCAGCTCACCTACGCCTACAACACCACTCCTCACCAGACAACGGGCCACTCGCCGTACTTTCTAATGTTCGGGCAGCACCCGCGACTGCCAGTGGACTTTCTTCTTGGCAACAACAACACCCCGCCTTTGCCAGACAGCCTGGATGAGTGGATTCAAAGGCACCAGCAGAGTGTAAGCCTGACTCAAGAACATGTCCGGCAGCGGGCTGCTGACCAAGTGCAGAAGCGGAATCAAGGCCACAATGACCAGGTGAATGATGCAGGGCTTCGAGATGGCCAGTTGGTACTGTTGCGCAATTACGGACAGGGTCGTAACAAAATCCAAGACCACTGGCAGGGCACCACGTTCCAGGTGCTACGCAGCACGGGTACCACTTACACTGTGGCGCCGTTGGGGGGCGGGCCCTGCCGTCAAGTTCACCGGACCGAGCTGAGGGCAGTGCCAGAGGGGTGGCAAGTTGAAGCAGGGGGCAACGACCAGCCTGTAGAGCCGACCAATAGACAGCGAGGGGAGAGAGGCCCTAGTTCTTCAGACCTAGACCCATCCGGTGGCATGGCGGTGGTGTGCAGGGAGGAGAGGCCTCAGGGGGGCTCAGGCCTGGCCAGACATCTGGCTGAGGGGGCCGGGACAGCTCCGTCTGAAGGTCCACCCGCTCATGGCCTAGTGCCTCCTCCTGAAGTGGAGCTGGAAGTGCCTCTGCTGTCTGACGCCCCGGAGTCATCTAGAGCCTCGTTCTCCGATGAGTCACCTGATTCCTTGGACGATGCGCCCTTGCCTTTGCGGCGTAGCACCCGAACCACAGCAGGCTTGCATTCAAACCCCCACCGTCTTCCACAAAGCAGTGTCGGAGCAGGTGAAAAGAGTGGGCCACAAGAGGAGGCCCACCACGAAGAAGCATAAGCTGTAATCGTCGGGTCGCCGATTCAATTGGAGGGGGTGATTGTAGCATGTAGGACTAGGAGCCCTGTCTTGGTTCTCCTCTTCTAGTTTTATTTTTCTATTTTTTTCCGCCTCCCCGGCGTGTGCCGTTTTGAGCATGGACGTGATTGGTCCATAAATAGGCCCGGCACCTGTATAGACACCTCAGGGGTCCTTAGCAGGCAGCTTCCACCTGGCGATAGCTCCGAGCTGTGTGGCTGGCAGCGTGTGTGGCGTTTCTCCCGTATGGTAGTAGTTTTGTGAAACTGCCCGCACCTGCTGTGTTGTAGCCAGAGGCTCACTGTTGTGTCCGGGGGCTCATGTGGAAGGATGGACCGTGGCCATCAGTGACCGTGTGCAACAAGTGGCGACCTGAGTAGTGGGGTCTGGGTTCGGAGCCCTTTCAGCCTGTGTGTGTCTGTGATTTGTAGCGGCAGATCTGTATGTTGGCGTCGCTCAGCTGCTGTTCTCTTTGTAGTCAATTTCCGGACAATTGTATGAAGTGTGTGCAAGTGTGGTGAACTGCTGCTGCCCTTTTTTTTTGTATTAGTTGAGTTGACTTTGCCCTTCCCTCCTCTGTCCTGGTGGCCAGAGGGTTGCATTACAGATTGTGAGGTGGCCTCAGGTTGAGGGGGGATTTACTATTCTTTTTTGTTGTTTGTTTCTTTGATTTGTTAGTCTCCCCCTCCCAATTAGCCGTGCTCCCTCAACACCTCTCTGGCTCCCTGCCCTATTTACCGTCGGTACCTGCCTAAGCAGGGCATACAGCCTCCCGTGTGTCACTTTAGTGTAGCTGTGTGAACGTGTGCAATCTGCCTAAGTGGCTGTGTTACCTTTCGACTGTGTGAGACCAGGGGTGGGTTTTCTCTTTCCCCCTTTTTTGATGACAAGGGTTGCAGTGCTAAATATTTTGAACTATTTGTGTTCTGCCCTAGGGGTGTGACTTCCCTCCACGTGTGTTTACGGAGGCTGGGCCCTGGTGCAGCCACCTCTCAGTTAAGTAGTCGGTAGCTGAGCCAGAGATTGGGGTGGGGGTTTTTATGGTCCCTTATGTCCTGTTTATGAATTTGTTTATTTGTTTTCTTCTTTGTTCCTACTTTTGACCTGCGCAACACTTCTGGGAATTTTAATGTATATTTAATAAATTTGTACTTTTATACTTTTCCTAAACCTGTTGTTGTCTGAAGTTACTGAGTTCCTCTTGCTCTGTGTGTAAAGTAAAGGGGTGGCGTAGTCAGCAGTAGGGGGCGCTACACTTAAAATTTCAATCAATCTGCATTTGCATTGACAGGAGCTTATTTTACATGAATCAATGAATTTGATGCATCAATGATGAGAATTATGCGATGTAAAAAAAAATAGCTCTGGGCTCTGTGTCAAGCTACAAACACACTAACATGATAAAAATGCTTTGAAATCAACATTTTAGCAACCTTTCATTTATATATCAGCTGTGGTTCCACTACAGGAACCTGCAGCTTCCCCCGACCTGTTGGAACTTGATGATAGTTTCTCTACAACATTTTACAAACCAGGAAGGAGTACCAGATGTCAATATAATAAAATGTTTTGTTAAGGATAATTAGAGAACAAAAAAGCTGTAAATAGAAATAGGAAACCACTCTGCCAGTATATTGTGATTATTATGCAGGTGCAAGATATCACCACTAGGTGGCATCTGTTTGAATGTGCATTTATCACAATGTAACCAAATAACAAAAGATTAAAAACATTTTTATGATTTTTTATGATCATTATCAAAATTCAATTATCTGTTCATGGTACCATTTCCACCTTTCACTGAAAGTTTGGTGAAAATCCATCCAGAACTTTTTGAGTTTTATTTCTAACAAACAGAGAAACGTATCCTCCTTGGTAGGTAATAATTCAATGAGCAAAGGCACATTAACATGAATCCAAATATTTAATTTGGAATTTCTTGTGGCTCCAGAAAGAATCAGATGCTAATGAAATCGCCCTTCTCTAGTGATTTATCCCTCAGTAACAATTTCCTGATGTTTTTATGGTATAAATCAATACTGTCAAGCCTTCTTCAATAGAGTGTGATGTTTATTTATCGAATAACGGTCCAGTTATTATCCGTCATTATGACGGATATTAACTGGTGATTTTTTTTTTTAGGAACTAAACAATCAAATTGTGTTTAGAGTTTACTGTAGAGCTGTAGCCACTCAGGTTTGGGTTTTCTTTCTCTTTTCTTTTTTTAGGCACACGAGAAACACAAATAATTCAGAATAGCAAAACAAAAGGGCAGCAATGTGAAAGAGGCTGTTCATTTATTAAATACAGCGGCTCCAGTCCAGCGAAACGTAATTAGCAGCCAGGACAAACACGGGAAAACTTCCCACTGTGGCAGACGGCCGCTTCAACCCAGACTCTGGCTGTAATGACCTGGTGTGTGTGTGTGTGTGTGTGTGTGTGGGAAGGTCCAGTGTCCGACCAGCAGCTCCCTCATCGTTTTTTTTCCGCTGAGCTCCCTGCTGTCACAGCCCTGCATCCGCCGTGTGATCAGACTCCATAAAACCCCTGTTTCTGTTTAGTGCGTTTTTGCTCACTATTACGCAGCAAAAAAGTCCGAGTCAGCAGTTTGATTAATCGCGCGTGCGCTTGAATACCAAACAGCAGCTTTTTAACTAATTAAAAAGAAAAGGCCGGATGCGAATCTCAAGATGCACGGCGGAAACATTAAGTTGCATAAATGTCTCGTCTTCCTCTTTGCGTCTGTGTGATTAACATCAAATTGATAATTTATCCTCGGAAATTGAATCCAGACAGAACAAACAAAAACATGTTTTAACAGATAAATGAATGGATTTCATTATTTAAGCAGTAGCACTTCCTGTATGATGATAAAAAAACGGGATGAGGTGTAGTCTGGCTCTTCAGTGTTACAGTCCATTGCCTCTTCAGACTTTTCCCACCTTCCTGCTCCTTTTTGACTCTGGATAAAGACGCTTTTGTTCGAGCTTGACTCGTTTTGGATGTGAAACGCTTGAATCTGTCGACCTGCGCGACCCTCCGTTGGGGTACGCTCCTCCTGCTGCAGTTTCATTCATTCCGTCTTCAAACAAGTGTCGCTCTCCTCAGCCACCACATGCGTTAATGTCTCCTGTCCTCGTGTGTGTGTGTGTGTGTGTGTGTGAGACGCCCGGCTCCCACGGGACCACCACTGATTGGCAGGAGCCTTAATTGCAACCACCTCTTTGTGAATAATAGATGCCTATCTCGCTAAGTGGAATGATGAAATATTAAAGAGGCCAGGAACATGCCATGCAAGTCTATTTTTGAAGACCAGGAAACAAACTGTAGGACGATAAATCAAAAGAGTCTTCTCGGCTCAGCAGGCTGGTGTTGTTCTCGCTGGGCTAACAGATTAGCATGTTTGTCCCTGCTGGAGTTCTCTTTATTGTCTTTATCTTGGCAAAGTACAACACTGTCCCCCACCTCATCTGTCTATGACAAACTCAAACTCATTTTGGAGGCTGCTGATAACCGCCGTGTTGTGTTCACACCGGACGACACAAAAATATGTGCATCGCGCTGTTGGTGTGATTATGTTCAGACACGTATTTGCATTTACTTGCATTAGTGAGAAATTGGCCTTTCTTCTTGACAGGCTTTTAAGAACTGAACAGTGAGTATATGAACACAATAAAACAATGTATGTGTGCATGTGTGTGTGTGTGTGTGTGTGTGTGTGTGTGTGTGTGTGTGTGTGTGGGCGGCAGCAGGAAACCCAATCTACACTTTGTGTCTAGTTTATTCTCCAAACCATTGAAAATATGCAAATGCAGCCAACTCACTTGACAATTCGATGGAATTACAACTACTGCGTGGAACTCAGACCCCGGTGATCAGAGCCAGGCGACTGAAAACCTCGTTTCCACCTTTTAAGCCGCTCAGAGTTCAGATATCATCTGATTTGTGTGGAAGACTCCCGCATCCAGTAATTCATCCGCTTCCAAAGACCCGTGGATCCGTGCTTTATTCCATGTGGCTGAACCAGCTGACGCCTCGGGTGTCACAGACCGGAGGAGGCGGACCCAGGAAATACACACAGCCGGTTCCGCGATGCAGCAAACCGCGCTCCAGCCCCCCCCCGTACGCACCTTGCTACGTCCTAATCAACGTGAAACTGTGCGGAGATGCATGAGCCACCTGTTCCATCGCCCCCCTCGTTAGATGCAAATTAGCATAACGACAGGCAATAAGACGGGTTTGTGTGCATTCTCTGGGAATGCGTTAACCATCTCCATGTCACATAAAACACATGACAGAGAACGGTATGAATGTGTAGCTACAAATAGAAACAGGAAAAAAAACGCCTATAATGAACTCTACATATCCAGGGCTCCTTCTTTCAGTCATTTAGAGCCTCATATTTCACGCGGCTGTGGAGTAAATAGCATTTCCTCCAGTGCTAAATGAATAATCGGCCTCCCCTACTTATTTTGTGTGGAATATTTCATTTTACGCGATCAATCAATCGGAAGTGTAATTGTGGCCTATAGCGCTTTTCATACAGGTTCTTGCAGAAGAATGAGTTGTATTACACTGAGTAGTGGAATAAGAACATAGGTATTTAAAAATATTGATAATAAACTAGATTCAATACAAGTCAGACTGAAGAGGGAATTTTTAATTTGCGTATTTTAAATATAACAGTACTGATCATGATACTTTAGTATGTGTAGAGAAGCATCAATGGGCGGATTTATTCCGTTCTGTCACTTTGTTCTATTCTGATTTTCCAAGGAGGCGGGGAAGACTTCACAGGGCCGTGCACACTTTTCTCACGACAGTGCACGGCCTCAAGCATCGTCACGCCTACCTTCGTTTGGCCGATCCTTGAGTGTCCCAGCCCCCAGCTGCCTAAAGGACACTCAACAAGATCTGGAAGAGGCTGGAGACGAAAGCAAATCGATGCTGGAGGATCATCAGCGTTCTGCCCGCCCCCCCGCCGCCCACGGCGTGAAGAGGTCACCCCGCTGCCCCCTCACCCCCAACGGCTTCCTGTCTGCACCCCGACACCCACGCGCTCATCTCCATTAGCGGCCTGAGTGCATCACCATGAGCCATGAACTTTGTTTTACAAATGACATATTGTTTCACTGTTTGCGAAAAAAAACCCAAGAAAGCAGGAGTGGTGCCTGGAACTAAGCAGCAAAAAACAATGAAAAAGTGAAAATATAAAAAAGCCTTTTATTGATTAACATGGCTAGAAAAGTTTAAAAATGTGCCAACAAGCTGGAAGCTTTCATTAGGGACTGAGATACAGGCAGTTACAAAAAAGCAGTAGATGATGTCTTGATTTAATATAATGCATATTGTGTATGCGGATCATCAACAAATTCTGCAAATTTGTACATTGTGTTGTGTGTTTTTTATTTTTATTTCTTTGTATTTTTTTTTTATCTTCAGCTTTATTTTCTTCTCTTTATCTGTAATGCTGCAGTAACACACAAATTTCCCCGTTGTGGGATCAATAAAGTTTTATGTTATCTTATCTTATCTTATTTTGACATAGCATCATCAGCATATAGACAGGAAGCTTCCACATCTCACACATCTGTGTTTTAATTCAAGTTTTGCCAGGATGCTGGTGTAATGTTTGTGTCAGTGCAGGATTCACTGTTTAAATGTTGAATTCGCTGCCACGTCAATCTTTGATAAAGGAAACACAACAGTAACAGTCATGAGTGAATGAGGCCGACTACAGCACGGCAGAAAAAAAAAACACTGTACACATCATATAGCAAAAAGAATATGAAGGAAGTCCTAGCAGTAGTTGTTTGGAATTAACAGTACAATCCCAAACATGTGTGTGTGTGTGTGTGTGTGTGTGTGTGGGGGGGGTATGTTTGTGTTAGAGTGTGCGTTCATGCACACACGTTTGCGTGTGCGTGTGTGAACAATTTCAAGGGTAATGAAAGCCAGGAGATTGTTCGCAGCTCTCCCACACCTGGTACAGGACAGAAATAGACGATGTAGCGACAAACACACTGAGTGCATGTGAAAGCCATATTCAGTGTGTGTGTGTGCGTGTGTGTGTGTGTGTGTGTTGGTAGACTGTGGTGAGTCGGTGTATGTAGGCCACTGTATCTCCGCCTCACGTCTCTGAGAGGATGCTGCCGGTTTACTTGTCAGAAGAGTTTAGTCTCTTTAAGAAAGAGAGGCACTTTGCGATTAAATGATTTCCCGCCGAGGAGTTTCTGTGCAAACAGTTCGAGCTTTTTCCTCCCGTTGTGGCAGGAGGTCTAAACAGTGTTTTATTATGATAAAAAGTTGCAAAAAGAAAAAAAAAAGCCACTAAATAGAATGCAGGAGCTCTGCTGCACCTGTTAGCTAATGGAAGGAGGAGAGTGTTTTGCATGAGAAACATTGATATTTGGAAAGAAGGATGTTAACCCATTTACATTTCTTCCACCAGGCAGTGCGGGGGGGGAACAGTCAAATTCCTTGTGGGAGGGTGATTTGACAAAAATAGCTCAGTGTGCCTCCAGAAGTCAAAGTGAAGCATTAGTATGCTCCAGATGATGTCGCAGACCTTTGTGGTATTCAGACAGACGTCCCATTAGAGCCAAACCTGCAGCAGAAGCAGGAGAAAGGCTCCCACTAAGTGACTGCAGTCCAGCCGCCCCTCTCCACTGCTGGTTTTAGTGTTGGTGGAGATGAAAGGAGAAGCCATAATATCACTTCATAACCCGAGGGAGCGGGGGATCTCTGCACACTGCGCTGCCGGAGCGCCGCATTTAAAGCCGCCGCAATCATAATGAGGATCATGTAGATAAACGCTTCTACCGACAGCCGACGGAGCCGCGGCGCGACAGCAGAGTGTATCACTGTTCCTGTTTGTGTACCCATTAAACAGATGAGACACAATATGTTAATTAAGACACTCTGACGAGGCAGATGAGAAGTGCAGGGACTGAAGGACTCTCCTCTATGACCGAGCTCTGGCTGCAGTGGATCTCACCACCAGGAGGATTCTAAGGAGTTTCCTCTTGAAACCTGCTCACAAAGCAGCAACTTTTACTCACGAATTGGAAAAACTCTGGAGCTGCAATGGTTAAAGCTGTCAGACAGGAACAGAAACTTCTACAGCTGTCTCTGGAAAGCACCACAGGTCAGAAGCCTCTGCGTCATCCCGGCCCTGGCGTGATGATTTAGGAAATGAAAGTAAAAATCAGTAGTTGATATTCAGAGGATGGTGACGATGCAGGACTCGTTGCTGCGCGCCTTCAGTAACCTGCTCATAATCAATTTTATCATTTTTTTTTTGTTACTGGTGAATTGTGTGACTCCTGATTATTCCATTTTCCTCTTGGAATTCATTTTAACACCCATTAATGATTTGAAATTAAACCTCTACCTATAGGTTATAACACAATACTTCAGGAAATCTGTATCATAGGAGGGGGCTGTAACATGCAGCCAGTGTCAGCGTATTCACCTCTGCTGTCTCAGGAGAAAAAAACCTCCTTCTACATTTCTAGTGTCCAGCGAACTCTTTTACACCTCCCTTCCCCTCTCTGCTGATGACCCTTTGACCTTCTCACACAGAAGGCTGCTGACCTCAGCTCCCCCGTCTCCCTCCAGTCACTCGGTACGCTGTTACTATTTTCCAACCACACTTCTCTACCTTCCACTTTCTTTCCTTCCGTCCCCTCCCCCCTTGAAGAAGATCTTCATCTTATAAACTCAAACACGGGTCGCCTCCTGTCATCTGGAACCTCCGCTCTTCTCAAGCCTCTTTCATGATATTCTCATTAACTCCTCTTTCCTCTGCTTGTTGTTCCATCTGCCCCGAAGAGCGAAACAGCTGAAAACTAACGACCTGCCGCCGTCCTCTCTTTCAGAATGAGCGGCATCACAACAAACTTTCTGTCCATCTCTCCGGGAACAATCTTTCTGATCTTCTGCAATCTGGCTTCAAACCGGCTCCCTCCGCGGAGACAGCTCTCCGCTCCGTCCCCGAGGCCCTGCATTCCGTGCTAACACTTCAACCCTCTCTGTTCTCATACTTCTTGACCTATATTCTAATATCCAGTCTCTCCATCCTCGGGATCTCAGGATTTGCTCTCTCTTGTTTTTTCTTTTTTCCTCTATCTGTCAGATCATGTCATCTCCTTAGAGTTCCTGCCCACACCACTGGTGTCCCCCAAGGCTCAATCCTCAGCCCAGTCCCTTTTCTCCCCTATATAAGAATAATCTCATCCTGTGTTTTTTCTCACAACTCCTACGCTGACACCCAGCTTTACCTTTCTTATTTTAACATTTTTCATCTTTCTTTTGTATATTGCATTGGACAAAGACACCTGCTAAATGACAATAAAGTAAAAGTAATGTTATATCAATGGATTTGTCTGGATTCACACAGTTTTTGAGGCTTCAAAAGTTACAGGCCAAACTACTGTTATTGTGTTTTCAAAGCTATTGCTTTATATAGAGAGATACTCAAATCTAAAAGTTGAGAATGATTTTCCAGGAGACAGAGTGTGTCCTTCACCTTCAGGCTGCAGGTCCCTTCAACCCATGGGGAGCGTCGTCATGTAGGAACTGAAAAGCACGAGTATTAATATAATTGCTTTCATGTTTAAACCCACCGCTGTAGCATATCCATGCAGCGAAGCTTGTATTTAATTTTGTAGCTGCTCCAGAGGGACAAGCAGTGGGGAGAGATCAATGAGGAGTCCGGGTGTAATTGGGTGATTTACTCTGCTCCTCGGGGATTCTGTCCATGAATCGATGAAATGGCAAAGGCATTGAAACAGTGTACAGAGCAGCTGCAGGGAGTCATCAATCACGGGCCCGAGTCCCGACACGTTCTTAAGGACTTCTGAGAACGACGTGAAGGACGAGGAGGTGAAGTGGTGTGAAAAACTGTACATATAATTTACCCATCATCTCATCCTTGAAATGATCCAGTAATTCTGTCCTCGACACCACAAACATCTCTAATGATGTCTTAACCATAAAACACAAAGCGCAAGTTCCTGATGTTTTCAGATCTGAAGAGTCTGCTTCAAGTGGGATCTGACAGGTTGAGCAGTTAAACTAATATCACAGGATTTGTGTGATTTCTAACCTTTAGAACAGAACAGAACGTTTCTTTTCTTTCTGTTGACACATCGGAGTGAAAGGTTTTCTCAGAGGGAGTTCTGGATCTTTTTTCATTCTCTGACCCTAACCCTAACCCCAATGACAATCCTTCTGTACGAAGGAGATATATCGAAATAAAACTGGACAGTTTGTGTCTGTAAGAGTTGCTGAGCGGAGATTTCTTGGTCAGAGGGAGGAAACAAAATGCAGACATGGAGGAGACCCAACATGAGCAAAGTGTAAAATAGATGCTTACATGTATGTTTAAAACATATAAAATAGTTTGAAAAAGAAAATGCAATGCATGAAAACCAGGAACAATAAATCTTAATAATTCTAAACAGCTTTATTTAATTTCTTGGAATGTTTTTTTTTATTGTAAATTGAATTGAATTCAATGAATGTGAGTCACAGTTGATGACTCACATAACTGAATGGTTCACAGGTGAGTCATTCATTTATTTCTGTAACGATTTCCCCGTTATCATCATCTCAAGGCATGATGGGAGGCCCCAGAGCATCACGGGGGGTGACTCTACGGCGTCTCTATGGGTGGCATAATGCGGAAGTGGAGCCAGAAGTCGGGAAGTCTCCTGGCGTATGCGTCAGGGAGGCAACTCCCATTGAAATGAACAGGGGCCATTTTTCAGCCTGTTATCCAGTTCCTGTAATAAACCCACGACCCCCCCCCCCCCCCCCCCCCCCCCACAGCGTGTTCCAGTGTCACACAGACATGGCGGCTGCAGGTGAGGTGTTAGATTCACACGTCCTTTTACAAGGTGCAAACTGCACAACGCAAGTTTCACACACGCACAGTAGGGCGGCGTCTGCTTGTGGCGGCTGGAGAGCATTAAATTAAAAAAGGTGAGAAGGTAAACGATAAGAGGAAACAGTGTAGAGGACAAAGCACGACACACACATGACATTACACGATGCGGCGGGTAACCATCACTGTGAAATCTTTACATCAGCCTCAAATATGCAATGACTCAGACTTTAGGCTGCAAACAAATAAAGGAGTGATTGTTTAAATAATTTATTAAAAATCACCCAACGTGAACAAACAGTGCAAAGGTTCTGGGGCGATGAGGATGGGAAATATAATTTATATTTATTAGATCTGCAAATCAAACAAAAATTTGCCTGTGTTAATATAACACTTAACTCATTGTCTGCCCAAGTCATCAATAGACGCTTTTGGCTTTTTTTTTCATGGATGGGGCATAGCAAAGTCTTATCCATCTTCTGAGTGAATTTCAGACTTGCACAATGAGTTTCTGTCCCAATAGGGGGCAACAGTTCTATTCTCCTCCTACCGGGAGCCAGATCGGCTGCTATGGAGACGACGGGGGTTGGTGAGCAGCGGGCTGTGAGAGGAAAATAGCGAAGCAAATGTAGAGAGCCAGCGGAGATAAAACGTACAAGCAGCTGACACTGGTACAGTTTGTCTGGTAGTGGATCTGGTCAGAGTCAGAATAAAAACAGATCTGTAGTCCTTAAGGTTCAGTCTGGGTCAGTACTGACTTTTCCATCAAATTATTTTAACGGCCATGTTCTGTGGTGCTGCCTTCCTCCATGCTCCTGGCTGTCGCTCTGTGTTTGTTAGTGTGACAGGTTTGACAGCTGCTGCCAGATCAGCTGATTATCAGCTACATATTAAGGTCTGTTTATTGGGAGTTTTAGCTTTGTTTTCACCTTGAAGGATCTAATAAAATCTGGCACACTCTTGAATGAAGTTACACTAAAAGCCATTCACATGTTCATCAAGCGAAAAATACCCGTTCATCCAAATTATGTTCATGAATGAGTTTATTAGCAGTAACAAAAAAATCATGAAAGCCAAATATACTGTATATTGTTTTTTATTGTTTCATCATGTTATTTTAAAAATTGGATTATGACTTAAGTCTATCGTTACGTTTTTACAGTCAATCTTAACAAATGTGTTCTTCAAATGTTCCTTCATTTTTTCATTCATTTGCTTCCTTCACACACAAAGAGGGAATGAGTTGAAGTAAATACCAATTGATCCACAAACAGCATGAATTTAGTTTTAGATTAAACTACTATGGTTAATGAAACAACTTTAAAATGCACCATTTTTGAGGCCTAACAGCCACTGCCGACAGTCATTTAAGCAGAATAAGTGTTTGAGATGAGTGGAAAACGTTGATGTGAAGCTCCCTCGCTGCTCGTGTTCCCTCCATGATTCCTCCTCACGTCTGCAGAGTGGAATCGGTCGCACGCTGCCTTTCTCGGCCTCGCTCCTCGCCCGGCGGCAGGTTAATTATCTCGGTCGCCCTCAGAAGTGGCGGCCGCGGCCCGCTTTGAGTGGCGGCGTGACCGGCCCCGATGACATGCGGCTAATTATTTAATGAGCGCCCGACGCTCGGAGGACTTCGTCTCCGCGTTTTCTCTCCGTCTCACTCCCACCGTCACGCTATTGTCAGATCGCCGAAGGTGTCGCCGCTGAGGGCGCCGAAGGTCGGGAGGCAAAAGGTTTGCTACCTTGCTGCAGCGTCAGCAGGGACACAGATAAACAATAAGGCGTCCGAAGGTTGGAAGCAGGGAATTTATGATTTATTTTGACGTTCTGTCATGGCACAGGCCTCTTGTCAGGAGCTGTATTTCAGGTGGAGAATTTGTGTTTTTTACAGCGTTGCCAGTGGCTCCGGTCTAATGAGCCATCTGGGCCCGGCGATGTACTTTGGCACCAAAGTGTCACATGTCCTAGCAGGGGTGACACCGGCCCACATGGCTGCAAACTCAATAAAAAGCACGCTGGGTGAAACAGTTTAATAATCCTCCTGCAGAAACACGCCGGCAGGTTTCCTCTCCGCAGGGCAGCTCCAGTAACAGATGAATACAAGCGTGACGTGTGTGTGTGTGTGTGTGTGTGTGTGTGTGTGTGAGCCCGTAAACGCCTGAACCACTTTCTGTCCTGACCGAGGACGGGCGTCTCCATATCGGACTGGATTTATCCGTCTGGAACCTGTGTCAATGAGGGTCATCTGTCAAATCTAAAAGAACAACAGAGAACCTGTTAGATTCAGCATGTCTCAGCTAGTTGCCAAACCAGCAAAACTGAAACATAAATAACACCATCTACAAAGTTCTCTTCTTTTTTTATGTAAAGAAATACATTGTGAATATTTACACAATTGATTAACCTTTAAGTTACAGAGCAGGAGAGATGACAAGAACAAATGCAGTTTCAACAATATGTCTCAGTTGTTCCATATTCCCTCGGTCTACCGTTGCATTTTAATGAAAATCACGTAGTCACTGAACAATATTTAGTTTCCTAAGCAGCAGGTGAAATTATCTCATGCCTTGCAAACAACTCAAAAGTCAAAACTGAATAGTAAATATTTTATCTGTTGAACCTTGAATCTTTTTCTCGTTCATTCCTCAAAACGAAAGCTTTAAAAAACACACCTTTATATGTTGGAACTGATTTTATACATATATGAGAATGATGGTAATTATGAGACGATGACATCATCTCGTGGGGACAGTGAATGACCTGCTGCCAAGACTCCGTCATTACGCTCATTAGCGAACGTACGATCAAAATGCATGCTGGTTAATTCCGTGGCTCTGTGATGTCACAACAAGGCGCTGCAGTGCACTGCTGTCGCCCGTTCTGATTCGGCCTAAACAATTATTGTCTAAATAAACAAATCTCGTTCTGTGTGTAATTATAATATTTAATCCTGGATTATTATAATATGATTGAAAGGTTTCATCTGTTAACCAGCATATTTTTGTAGTTTACGATAATAATAATAAATGCTATTATATAACACATATATATGATATATGATAAAAGAACAAATGATACAATGAATAATGAATATTAATCAATTATGTTAAACTGTAATTTCAATAATTCAATTTCCTAATTTATGGGATTATATGATTGATATTTCAGAATTGTTACGAAAATATGTGTTTATTGATTATGGTTTGCCTATTTATATAGAAATATATGCAGTTTACTTTCCTTTTTATATGGAAATAAGCAAACAGTAGAGGAAGAGATGGAAAAGCCATTGTTTATTAATAATTCATGGAGGAGGAGTAGGGTTAAATATATTTGGACTTCTTCCATCTTCTTTTTGTTACAGGCAGCATTTTTTTTTTTTAATTGTGAACTTTTGACAACATTTAGCCTCCAACGTAAAGCATCATGTCAGTATATAAATAACAAAAAAAGATGCCCCTTTTAAAAAGCTGGAATCGTATTTCCCTCGTGCTCTCCGTCCACGAGCCGCCACCTTTTCTCTCTTTGTGTTGACTTAATGGAGCGACGCTACGCCGACCCATTCATGCATGTAAATAACCCGACCCCGCCGTGTTCTGTCACCTCATCATTTCCATAATCATCTCGGGGGGAAGTTCCTCTCCGCCGCGATCAGGTGGGCGGCCGGCTGAGCGTCACATTAGCTGCTGGAAGGAGATTCATGTTGTTGTTTTTCTACCTGCACTCAGGCTGTTTTGCATGGTCGACGTTTGGTGCCGGGTACAGCTGCTGGTTAATGAGCTCTGGTCCCGTCTCCCACTGTGTTTATGAGGGGATTGACTGTCTGTGTGTGTGTGTTGGTGTGTGTGTGCAGCATGTATATATATATATATATATATATATATATATATATATATATATATATATATATGAATTGTATTTTATCATGCCTCATGTGCTCAGCTCTGGCAAATACCTGAACGTGATCAGCAGCGTGATGAGGGAAACGCAGGAAATCACCGAAACCGTTGGCGCAGCATCTAATCACATTCAGACATTTCATTTTTCAGCGTGAATCCTGTTTTCCTGATGATCCGAGCAACAGCCTTTAAAACCGCTTTACAACAGAGGGCATCATTGCCCTGCTCTGTTTGTCCTTCGTAAGTGTGGTTGTTTGTTTTTTTTGCCTGCAGGGTCAGATTTTTATCTTAATGTTGCATTCACGCCAAAAATCTACAAACATTTCTCCCTGTCTCATCAAGCAGCCGCAGGGTTTGTGTGACTCCTGTTTTTTGCCGCTCAGGTACAGAAATGCATAACTAAAAATGTACATAAATAAACTCAAAAGGAATTAAACCAGAGCATAAAGTTGACCGACTTGCAGGCAGCATTGCTGCATACATTTTCGAACTTTGGTCCTGTTTAAATTAGGAGTCCTGCCCTGTGTTTAGCTACTTTCCAGCCGTTAAGGCCTGTGTCTGTTGGAGGGTCTAACCTTGTCCTGGTGGTGTCTGGAAGCTGTCGCCTCATCCTCCACGCTACACTATAAATCCCTATAACTCTGTTATCCTATTTAATGCTGTACTCAATGTGATTTCATCCCTACTCTCTTATATTCTCTTCCACCCAGCACACATAACATGGGCTCCACTGGCTCTCCTGATGTCATTTTGATACAACATGTCTCCATTTAATCATTCAAGTACTTTTTAGTGTAGTTGTTCTGACTAATTATCTTTTTTTTGTGACTTATGAGCTCATTTTTTTGACCTGGCGGTTTTTCTGACACTTTTTAGTGGCTACCATTGCAATAGGCTATGTGCATATTTATGGAGCTGTCCATGGTGCTGAAAGCAACACTCCAGGCTGAAGATCTCTACATTTACACTTGTGCAGCTACATTTACCTGCGAAGGTTCTTCTCATCTGGACATTTATCACGTCGAGTGTAAACCGGAACAGTCTCCAGCTGAAGCTGCTTCACCTTTGCTTCTTTGACTGCTGGAGAACCAGGAGTACCAACTCTGTAGCTGCAGTCACTAAGTTTGGAACAAACGTTCGAGTCCTTCGGTGTAAACACAGCATTCTGATAGCAATCTGACAGAGGCAAAAAAAGAAAAAAAAACACTTTTAGAGGACAAACTTTGCACTTCTATTTTATAGCAGATCGCTGTGAGGGGGCTGCTGCTGCTTCATGAATACTGGACACATTTACTAGACCACTCCAATACACACACACACACACACACACACACATGCTTATAATTAGATAAATACGGTCCATGTTGAAAAACTAAGAAAATTCTCTTTTAGTGTCTCTGCAACAGGATTTAGAAAGCACCACTAAAAGCTGAAAATGTCCCCTTTAATTCTGGATGTGTTTAGAGAATACTAATACTCATATTTTCTCATTACATTCATGGAGGTAATGACGCCGCACATCTAAATCTATGTCATTGGAACCAAATGTCATGACATTTTGGTTCTGTCAGCTCTACAATAGATCTGCAGGAACAAACAAACAGGCTATTTGCCCCGTTGTTTGTTGCTGCCTTCTTTTGTTCACCGAGAGGAACGGACCGAGCCGTGCCTCCGGTGCACGTGCTGCCACTCCGCAGGGACGGGAAATAGATACCAGGTCATAAACCGGAGCCACGGCTAATGCTGACAACAGATTCCGGCCCACCCTCGCGGACTCTGACAGGGACATTTCAATAAAGCACATAATTGCGGCGTGTCATGAGGGGGATCAGGGGTCGTCATGTGTCCGTGAGGAGAGCGGCCTTAATTTGACTTTGGACAGATTCATGAGCTGGAAATCACACCGCTGAGAGGTCGCTGTGTGCTGAATAAGAGATAAAATATCACGCTCATCTTCAACGCCTAACATTTAGTTGTGATAGCTCCCCGTGTGTCCTTGGTGGGGGGGAAAAAAAAAAGGGCCTTGACACATCTGTGTTTGTATCAGTCGGCCACGCGACGATATAGCAGGAGATTCTCCTTTTTTTGCCTCGGAGGCATCGGTGTGTGGATGCTGCTGCTGCTGAATCTGTAATTCAATAAGTGACAGCAATTAGTCACTGGAAACGTCAGTGAGGTTTATGGCGGGATCAGATGATTGACATGTTTATTCAGAATCTTAATGTGCTGTTTGACATACTCAGTCTATGTTTCTGTAGCGGGACGTGTTGAGATAGTTCCTCTTTAATTTCTCTCAGCAGGAGTAGGAGGATGAGTGCTTTTTTTAATGGACTGTTCATTGGAAAAGTTGCAGCAGACGTCTGATAACAGGACATTCTGTCCCTCGGATTTAGTACGTAGTTTTTGGTTATCATTTGTGATCATTTAAGAGCTAATATGCAAAATAATCCACGAGGTGATCCTTTTCACCAGAGTGCCCTCACTTCCAGTCAATACCTTAAGAAAATAGTGGGGGAAAACACACACACACAGACACACGGGGTTGAAGTTTCGGGTCACATGGGAGCGGTGTAAACCTCCGGTACTCCATCTCCGAGCGAGATGATCCGTCCTCCGCACGTCTCTGTGAAAGCCGGCCGGCTGATGAAGCTGCTGCTGGACGGGTGTGATGCGATGAGAGGAGACAGGGAGGAGATTGGTTTGTCCAGCGCTGCCACAGTGATGGATGCAGAGGAAACCTGGAAGACCACACACACACACACACACACACACTCACACACACACACACACACAAAACCTGCAGCCCACTGCATCTATATTTAACCATAATAAAACAGGATGAGGTGATACATTTCAATCCACAGGAAACCATAACCACATCACAGCCTCATCTGCTCCTGTGTTCGGAGGGAGAATGTGGAGCTTTAAATGTGATGAAACTCACTCCCCTGTCCTCGGATAATGTTTTCTTTGAAATCATACATTTAAATACATTCTTCAATCTTCTTCTTATTACTTAAAAATCATCAAATGCCATAGTGCAAATACACTAAACTTTTCAAAAAGAGGTTAACAAAGTGCTTCAGTGATTAAGCTACAAATTAAGAAAAATAATTTTAAAAAGCCGCAGTAATGTTCATTGCATCATAACAGCGGGTAATCTATTACTGGTTTCAACTGCACTGAGCTGGGTTGGGTCCATATGACAGGGTCAGGGTCAGAGTTATCGAGTTTCCCAGAATGCCTTTCACACAAACTGGCAGATGCACGGATGTCATAGGATTAACAGTGGTTAACATGTCCTGGCTCGGCGGGTAAGACCAAACTGAGCAGACTTGAAGCGTATGGATACGTCCTAGCTGTATGGATTTAAACAAACAGAGACTCATGCCAGAGACAACAGCAGCCTCAACCTGAAAAACACCAGCAGTGTCAGCAAGAGCAGGACAACCAGCCACAGGATGACAGGGAGAAGACCCGGGGAACGCAGGAGATTTAGTGTGTTCCTCGTTATTGTGCTAACGTTACACAAACAAGACGCTGTGACAGCAGGAAGTGGAGATACAGAGACGACCAGGACCGGCCATGCTGGAAATAGGACGGTGGGCCTGGGCCGGAAAGATTGTTTTCTTTCTATTATGCCTGCCTCTTATCAATCTATGACTTTTATGATGATAGATTTTACCTTTATTTTCACCTTCACCTGACAGATCCTGTGATCAGCACACAGCTGATTACATTCCTGTCTGTGAACTCACATACATATATACACAAAACCTGCAAAACCTGAAATCTCAGCAGGTAAAAAAAATGTTTTGGTACAATTAGTCCAATATTGAGTATTGGTTTTATTCCACTTGCAGATAATTAACCTTATAAAATTTTATCTTTTTTTCACTGATTTGGGTCAATTAGGTCTTGTTTTAAGAAAACTATCATTTTCTTAATATCCATATTAAATATAATTGCCTAAAATAAAGAAAAAAAATGAAATAAGCGAAATTATTTGCCAGTCAAATAAGATAATTCCACTCAGCATTGGACTAGTTGTGCAAAAAAACAAAAAAAAAAACCAATATATCTTCACCTGTTAAAATTTCAGTTTTTGCAGTGCACACACACACACATACACACACACACACACACACAGAGTTCAGTATGTGAATGTGCTTTGAGCTGTCATCTGCTAATGTCAGTGTTTCCTGTAATTGCTGTTGTGTTTGTGATTCACCATCATCATGTGTAATTACAGTCAACACCTGTCAAAAAGCAAATTCACGTTGGTGTAAAAACCTCCACTCGGTGTGAGTGTGTGGTGTGTGAGAGTGTGTGTGTGTGTGTGTGTGTAAAGGTCAGACAGTCAGCTGGAATCCTTCATCCAAGCCTTCAGGTGATCTGCCTGCTGACCCTGATGACATGTCGATAAATTACATTCGATAGGGGGGGGGGGGTTGCCATGATTGGGAACTAGTGACCCCAACAGAGAGTTGATCCAACTTTTGTCTGTTTGTAGAATCATTTACCAGGATTATCATCATTGTTACCAGTGTTTTGCCTGAAAACGTTCATCATTTATTAACTAATTTGGGTGAACGTGAACTGACGTAGTGTTTTTTTCACTTTCAGTGTGATGGCATTCATTCTGGCTGTGAAGCGCTCTCTCATAGAACAACTTAGTTCAAGAGTGTACCACATTTCATTAGATCCTTCCAGGCCAAAACACAGCTAAAACTCACAATAAACAGACCTTGATATGTAATTGGAAACCAGCAAATACATCATAAAAGACAGAGGAACAGCCAGGAGCATGGAGGAAGGCAGCACCACAGCTATGACCACTAACACAATTTGATGGAAAAGTCAGTACTGACCCAGACTGCACCTTAAGAACTACAGTCCTGTAGTTATTTTCACAATAAAGATCATTTAAGCAGCAAGTTTTTTTTCTTCATGTTTTTGACAATATTCTGCAGGGGGCAAATTTGCAGCTGCTACTAGTGTGGACTGAAATGGATGAAAACCAAGTGTTAGGAAACGCCAGAATTTAGAGGGCTGTCACCTCAACACTAAACCCTGGTGGGATAAGAATTAAAAACATGTTACAAAGATGAATATAACACTTGCCTCTGGTTCTCTCTGGGCTGTAAAATTAATTTTGACAAATAATATCTCACAGCAACATTTGGGGGAAAAAACAACTGAATAGGTTGTTTTTGGAACCATGAACTTAGTTCAAACTATGAACTAAACTGGTTCATTTTCACATTTGTGAATTAAAACATTGAACTAGTTCATGTAGAAAGTGAACTTTCCCAGCACCATTCCAGCATCATTATGTGATTTTGATTAAAGGTGAGAGTTGCTAATGATCAATTGTTTCTCTGAGTTCACGAGCAGACTCAAAACAGCCAGTCACATCTTAATGAAACATGATATCACCCATAGCAACAGCTTTAGAGTTCTTCTGAGTAATAGATGGCCTCAGCAGCTTCGTGAACATGTTTTTTTATTTTATTGGAGTCAGGATCCTCCCAGTGGTGACATCACATAAATCATGTAGAGACAAACTTAGGAACCAGCAGAAAAAAGTAAATATGGAGCTTTCACACAGCATCTCATGTCTGCAGACCAGAAAACTAGTTAATAATTAATATATTCAGTGAATTATTGACAAAAAAACACAAACAAGAAAGCATTATGGTTTCATTTCTTACATTTTTAATCCAGCAATGCTGAGTTAGCTGATTTGTGCTTTAGAATGTGAAACAAGCTATAACATTTTGTCTGTTTTATAGAAGTGTTCTTGTTCCTCTAACTTGCTCACCCACCTCTCTCTCGTGCATATTAGAAGGTCCTTAGCGAGGTCTCTAATGGTTGATTAGTAAAATCAGGTGTGAAACAAAATCCTCAAATTGCACAGTGGCTCTATCCGACCTCTGGTGTAGAGGGACCAAAGTCGCCCAGAAACCCAAGCACAGAAATAGTCTTTTAGAGAATTTAACAGAGAGGAAAAAAAAAACAGCAAAATCACAGGAAACAAAAACACCACGAAAAAGGGTCACAAAGGGGAATGAAACCGGTTGAGGCAGGAGGCGGTGGTGGTGAATCCCCAGGAGGCTGAAGGAAAAGCACAAGCCCTGAAGGAGCAGGGCATGTGGCACCAGCACGCGAACGGGAGGGAATTATCTGGCAGAGGAATGGAAACTGAACCTGTCCTTTATGGAGAGCTCGATGAGGTGAGGAGTGGAAACGCTGCGGCCTGGGAAAAGTGAAGGACAGCCGGACACACATGAGGCCACACCCCCTCTAAAAAAAAATAAACACAAAAAAGGGATGACAAGAGAGCTCAGACTCTTAGAGCTCTGTCTCTCTAAATGTGGTCTCACATCACAAGATTGATTATTTGGCCTGCACCAGGCAGTAAATTAGCAATAATTAGCATATAGACTCCAACATGGTCCACTTTCACACCTGCAAATTAACCAAAATTGGTCCGATTGACATTTCATCAATGTTTATCCTCCTGTAGAAATAAGCACTAATTCTGACTCACTGTAAATCAATTCATCGGCACATTGCTCCTTGCTCTTATCTCTTTCAATGTGAATGCATGTATAAAGGCCATTTTTTGTCAGCACAATCAGCAGATGTTGCCAAAGATGGATATTGTGTCATTTCAGGCACAGGAGATGCACTATTTTCATGAATGAGATCATATAGGAAGGCTATGAAATAATTAGTATCCCCTTATCTGGACTATTTGCGTTCTCATCATAGCAACCACGTGTGTCATTTAATGGGACTCAACTGTACCTAGACCTCCTCTCTTTGGGGGTCTCGGTCTAGTTGATTTCATGCACAGCTGAGTGTGACTGATGCTTTTACACCGATGAAAAGAACTGAAGTGACGCATTGGGTTCAAATGGACTGTTTGGTCAACACCAGCTGCTGTTAGTGTGAAAGCACCTTAAAAGCCCACAGCCGGCGACGCCTGTCACTGCCGTGCAGCTTTTTTTTTTCCATTTAACCGGGAATCAATAAAATAAACCGCTGGCGCGTGTTGACACTGTTCCATGTTTATTCATGTTTTCATTGTTCCTGATACGACATGACGGGAGCAGGGAGGACCGAGGCTGCATTAGTCATCTCGGTTAACGTCAGGCGGAGCGCTTCATTAAAGGTCAAACGCTGGAACCAAAACACCGCGCCATGGGTCCAGTTCTGACAGCGGCGCATCCCTACACCTTGTTGTGGTATTTAAGCAGTCAGCGGCTGGCCCGGGGTGACGCTGCTGAATCTGAGCTGGATGACACATGTTGTTACTGATTTTCCTGAAGCTGGTGACTCATTCACTGACATGTTTACTCATCCGTTTTTTACGGCTGACACCTTTTTTTAATTGCTATTTAAATTAAAAACGCAATATCTGTGTTGACAGTTAGAAGAATTATCTTTAAGCACCCACGAGGTTGGAAACTATGAAGTGTTGCAAACGTGCAACTCTTTATCGACTCTCCAGCAGTAACTCTGCTTCCACCTGTGACCAGAAGGCTTCTACGGTGACGAGGTGGTTGTTGTTCGTTGTTTTTTGTTTATGCAGCTAATTGTTTCATTGAGATCACGATATGTTGTCTCTCCCCCTTCCCATCTCACAAACAGGTCACATAACAAGCTTTTTCTCTCTCTCTCTCTCCCTCGCCACACACACACACACACACACACACTCAATGCTCTCTCTTTCCAACCTCGAGTGTGTGATGAACTGTACGATTAAAGGTTAATGGATTTTTACAGCTGCGCGAGTTGCTGCCTTAATCGTGTCCTAATTAGACTTCATTCAGTTTCACTTCTACAGCGTCTCTCTTGACAATTAACCTCTAGCTTCCCCTGCAGTCTCTCTCTCTCTCTCTCTCTCTCTCTCTCTCTCTTTTCACCTTCCCTGTCTCCATATAACCTGGTTACCAGGTCCAACCTTGTGGTTAGGGCCTGTACGAATTTGAACATTTGGGTTAATTTTTGATGATTTCCTGCCTTTAGGTCTACCGACAACAGGAATAATAGATAACGACTTAAAAATAGTTCTCTTCTTTCCAAATGCACGATTTTCATCTTTTGCACCCTCCTCTTCTTCCTCCTCCTCCTCCTCTTCCTCCTCCTCCACCTCACAGCAGCCCTCCAGTCTCTGCACGTTTGACTGGTGGCGTGGAAAAAAATCAGCGCCGTGTAATAACATCACAAATGGAATTAATGTTGCAGTAATATCAGAACTCACAGGGCTCAGTGCAGCGAAGCATGAGCGTGTGCACAGTGTGTGTGTGTGTGTGTGTCACTGAGAAGTTTCAGTGGATGACTTGTCTTTAAAAGTTTTTTTCTTCTTCCTCTGATCTGTCTCTTTGAATTAATGATGTTCCTACCTTTCTCCGCTCTGCTCGCTCCCTGATTTAACTCGGCTCTCACTCTCCTGCTTCACTTTGGCTCCACGATGACAACAGTCTTCACTTAGCCGATTTTTAATCCACCTTAATCTTTCGCTTCCCTCCGAAGCAACAACACCATGGTAGTAAATATAAAAAAACAACAGATAAGAGCAGAAACAGAACATGTTTCCCATGCAGTGATCCTGCTTCTCTTTGTTTTTTTTTATCACAATAGCGTTTCATCTGTTCTTTTTATAGGCAGTGGGACATTTTGTTTAAAATTTAGGAATCAGCCAATAATACATCATGGCGTCCTTTTTTTTGCAATGTAACTATTTTATGTAATGCCACGCAGCATTAGATTTGCTTGTGTAACTGGATTCAGATAAAAGTCCTGCCGGGGGAAGATTTGCTGGGTTTTTAAATGTTAAACTTAGATTAAATGGCCCAAAGGATTTGTCTTTCCTGATTTAAAAGTGTGGCTGTTGTTCACTCAGTCATGAATATTTACTTTTACCGGGGCTTTAACGTCTACTGAGTTAGCGCTGGATTCGTTCGTGTGGGATGAATGAGGGGGGGTGTGCCACCATTAGGCCTGTTAGCCTGCCCCCCCACCCCACCCCCTACAGAGGGGTTATTCAGTCGAGTCTGTCCGACTCATTGATCCTTTTCCTGGCAGGTTTGTGCAGGTTAGACTCTATAATCCCACCTCGACTCTGAAATCTCAGCGGCCTGACTGAGTATTGATGAATCCATGGAGCTGTCCGCAGTGCTGAAGTAGCAGACGGATTTACAATTGCTTCTGTTCAGTTTCTGGGTGGATCGATAATATTCTCTAAACTATATACTATAAATACCCAATTATATATGGTATGGGGGCCTCTAAACTCTATAGGACTGAGGACAATTGCCACAGAAAGTTTGAAAAGGAGAAATTTGTGTGTTTACAAGTGCGGAATGAGCTTTCCTTTAGCCGTGTCTGGTTAAATCAGAAGATCACATCATGTTTCTCTTCTCTGAAGCCTGAGCTGACGTTTCCTCTGAGACTGGACTTGAGTCTTCACAAAAAAAACAAAAAACAATCGATTTTAATTCAATGAAAAACAAAGACAAAACTGAGATGCTTTGCAGACTATGTGCAATGTGTGGCCTATATGAACTTGGAACTAACACACACACACACACACACAGTGCATGCTGCTGACCAGTGCAAAATTCTGCTGAGGCCGCACTTGTTCTGTTAATTTTGCAGCAGCGAAGGACTGAATTTTTCAAAACTTTTTCATTTCATACATTAATGACTCATTTCGCATCAGGTTCTAGAAACTGTTATATTATTAACATTAAAAAAGGAGCATTGGAGGAAAAGAAGCAGCGTTCTGAACCTGCTGACACCCAACATCCAACTTCTCTGAAAAAAAAATCATAAACAAACGTGTGCACGTGCACACACACATACACGCGTGCGCGCTCGCACGTGCACACGTAGATTTAAGATGTGTGATGAACAGCAGAGACACGTGAGGTGAGTTTAGTCACTTAATCCCGTTTTTCCACACATGGAAACCACCATCACACAGACTTTAATATCTACACAGCAGGGCAGGAGATTTCCAATAGAACAGCAGTTTCTCAGCAAGACGCGTGTTGCACTTTCACGTCAATGGGAGTTTTTTATTTTTTTATTTTTTTCACGTTTTATTTTTTAAAACAAGCAGAACTTGGCCAACTACCCAACGAAATAGCCTGGCCATGAAACATTTTTTTTACTTTAGTTTCTTTTCCTTAATGCTCATTCGACACTGTGAACGTCGCGTTGCGTTCTGGATGGATTTTGTCGAATAAATGTACACATCTAATAACAGTAAGTAGCAAAAACCTTTGCTTACGATTAAAGTTGTGATGGTTTTGTGTTGTCCAACTGGCTAAGAAAAGTTTAAACAATTTAAACTGGTTAGTTAGCGATAGCTAGCATGATAGCACTAGGCGGCTAGTTAACTAGCAGTAGCTTGCTAGCTAGCAGTTACTAGTAAAATTAAAAAATGTATTTATAACACGCTTTATCTGTTTTATGGAGTTTACACGGTGGGAAATACAAATTATTTTTGGAGTCAGATAAAAAATGTTTGTTTTATGTAAATTATTTAACTGGTGTCATTGCAAATTCAGTTAAAGGTGAATAGATTAGTTTGGTTCAATAACTGGAAGGTTAAGAAAATCATTTGGATTGAGGCAAATAATGAAGGTTTTGATGAAGTGCAGTATTATTTTTTGTATCAACATAAAATAATCAAGTCATCAGATTATGCATTATTTTCTAATTTTCTTTTAGTTCAAGCAGGGTTATACTTGCTAGCTATCACCCTATTCAACCATAAATAGGGGATAGCTAGCTTGAATGTGGCTAGCAGTAGGCGGCTAGTCAACTAGAAGTAGCTGGCTAGCTAGCAGTTACCAGTAAAATAAAAATAGTAATACATTTATTTATAAGACGCTTTTACAAGTACCTGTATAGTGGGTCAGCCAAAAAACGTCGCTAGTCCAACTGGGGCTAAAATCCATTTTAAGGATTTGGATTCAACTCATTTGGATTGAGGCAAAGAATGAGGATTTCTATTATAGTTTACATCAACATAAAGTCAGGCCATAGTAAGTGATTCATTCAGATTCTGTAAGATATCTAGACATTCTTTTAACATTTTTTTTTAGTTCAAGCAGGTTATACTTGTTTTCCAGTGTTAACATTTACCGTTATTCTGTCTTTAAACAGCACATCAGGACTTTGGGCTCAATAATGGTGAATAATTATGGCTGCGCCGTTGAAGCCCGACTGGCAAAGCAAAGACAAACAGAGGTTGATTGCCGATGATGGGACTCAGGTGTGCCACACACACACGCACACGCACACACACACACACACACACACACACACTGGAAGGAAAACAAAGGAGCAGAGAGAGTGGAGGAGAACAGAGAAAAAGTCCAAAAAACATCGAACAAATTAACAAATGAGCTCTGACATTGGTGCTGTTATTTCGGTTCCAGTTCCTCTGCACATGCGTTTCCTTTCAACACCCGTGTGCCAGTACCAAACAGACCTGTACATCAGCACCACCTCCCGCAGATTTAGCTCCCCCTAAAGAACATTTCTCTCCCTTAAATGATCCCTCCAGTGTACAGGTAGAGCCACATTTCCTGCGGGGTAAAGGACACTTCTACCGATCACTGGCAGATATCAAGGCTCCTTTTATCAGTCAATGCTGTCCTCAATTCCCCTTGAAGCTTCCGGCCAAATGTTTCACAAAAAGGATTATTTCCTTCATGTGCAAACAAACCCCTGCTGGTCAAAGACTGTTTAACAGGCCCATATATTATTGCTCATTGTTCATTTCCTGCAGCAGTGCTGCATTGGAATAATGACTGCCAACAAATCCATGAAGATCACGCCTTTCATGTATTAGTTTGTAATTTATATTTTTGTTTATTGTATTATAGGTGTCTAACATGACAAAAAATAAAAATCTGACATAGTCAAATGCTTTTCAATATATAATTATTGTCACTGTTTGAATGAATCATATAATAATTACAGGGTGGCAACCTGGCAGTGTTTGTGATGTGGAAGATGGATGAAGGCAATAACAGCACTTTAATTATTGTTAGTGAGAAAGCCGACATGTTCCAATGTGCTGGGGTTAAGAGGGTTCCTGCTTTGGAAGCAAACATGTTCACACAGCTCTGATGATGCAGGGTTTGTACAACTTTGGAAAAAAATGCACTTGTGCCTTTCCCAGAACTGAAGGTGGGGGTCCATGCTGCCGGTGTTTGGCTCTGACTGGTGTTTCTCACACACTGTGTGATCAGCTTGACTCTTACACGCCACATGAAGCCACAGTTTGTTTCCTGAGAAGCACAAACGGATCCTGTAAGGTAAGGCGAGGGTCATAATCATTCCAGATTTACCCTAAATCAAATCATGCCTGAATGTTGTATTCAAACTAGTATGCAGCTTCCATCAAAATGAATGGCAGCCATTTTTCAGCCTGGTATCCATTTTTTTATTATACATAAAAATGTGCAACAATAAGAACACTAGAGATCAATAATGTATATACATAAGAGTTATATATTATTCAGTTTATTCATGTTATTGTTAGAGGTGGGACATTAACACAGTATTTTTCAATAAACAAATACAAAGAAAACAACATTTTATCGCAGTTTGCATGCCAAAAAATGTAAAACATGCAGCCAAATTACCAAAAAATGGCTAGCTTAATCAGGGAAAACTGGAGTAAGTCATTGGAAACACTGAAACATTTCCCAGGACCAGAACCACTATCAGTGGTTGAAGATAAGGGTTTAAATGTGCTACAGAGAGCGACTAAAATTCATTTACATAAAACAAATGTCGCTTTTGGGGTAAAATGTTATTTGATAATTTGCGATTATTAGTTACAAAGCATCTGTTGTTTATGAGGTGAGCACACTACTCCCTGCACTGCCACAGCACAAGCACAAGCCTTTCAGTTTTAATGAGAATAATAGTGTGTTGACTATCCATCCCAATAATTAAAAAAAAAAGGATACACACCATCGTACTATGTGAAAGCTATGCCCAAAGGCTGAGGTTGATCTGACAAACAGTCAGAGAGAGGGCTTCTTACTTTAAAGATAGATATCCTTTAATAATCACCATGGCTGAGTCCACTTCCCTTTATTATCTTCACGCTGCAGCCTGGGTGAAGTGTTGTCCATCTGTGCCACAAACAAACATTTCACCTTGGAAAAAGACAAAGTAAAGAATATGAACACAGATTTACAAACGCAGTGCATGTACTAATGTCAGTGGAGGTGTTATTAACCTTGTTGGGAGAGATCAGGTCAGAATGTTCCATCAGGAGAAACCTTCAAAACAAGTAGCTTATCACAAATCTCCAGCTTTAACCTTCGAGTGGAGCCGTGACGCTTTATATCTCCTGCACCACGCCAAAATTTCCAACGCAGATGATGTCACTCGGCGTAAACGCCACAAGCCTCGTCTTTTGCTTCCCTGGATTTCTTCAATACTTCGAGGCCTCGGAACTTTTCATCCCGTCGCTATTTATCAATACAAGTCTGCGTTAAATAATCCATGAGAGCAGATGTAAAGAGCAGATGTGATTCGTGCGCTTCATGAATTATTTCAGAATCACTCCAATTCACTAGAAAAAACACACGAGGAATTAGAATTGCTGCAAAGAGACAAGAAAACAGAACAGCGTGAATAAATAAATAAGGTCACGCAGATACGAGCGCCAGCGCGGGACAGACAACATCGTCATTTATCCCACTCCTTCTGTCCTCAGGGGGGTTTCAGTTGTTTTGACAGGAAGGATAAATGATGATGTTGTTCTGAATGAGAAACACGCGAGCACGCACACACACACGCACACACACACACACACACACACACACACACACACACACACACACACACACACACACAGGGTGATGTTGATAGGATGAAGGTGTGGGTCACTTAGGTGATTAATTCCCTGTTTACCATCTCTTTTGTCATTAATAAATAGGAAAAAAACTAAGTCAAGTGAATCATGTTTAGGCTGAAACTTGAGCAATAAAAGCTTCTGAAGTTATTATAAGCGATTATATTATAGCACGATAAGTTTGATCCAGAGAAATCGGAAAAAAAAGTGGATTCTTATATCTAAGGTTACAGGCAGCGTCTCTGTTCTAGGATTTCTTTATGGATTTCTGTGTGACATTTATTTTGGTTTGATTGGATTTTGTTATGTTGGGAAGCGGGAGCAGACATCTCAGGTTTTGTTTGTAAAAGTCACATAAATGTTTCAGAAGCGACCTTCTACATTCTCCTCTACAGCCCCGATCAACAGGAAGCTGGTTAAATCACAAGTGCACAAATATCACTATGATACATAACAACTGCTAATAAAGATCTGGCTTTCTTTTAACCTTGAGCATTTCTTTGTGGATGATGATGACACTATTATTAATATTCATCCATGATTATAATGTGGAAAATAATTTTAATATCGTAATAATTAATGCATTATTACTGTTCTCTCTTATCAGTGTTTTTCCAACATTCTCTTAGCAAAGTGCACTCAGTGTTTTGAGGCGTTCTCTCAGTGTTCTGAGGCGTTCTCTCAGTGTTCTGAACGTTTTCTCAGTGTTCTGAGGCGTTCTCTCAGTGTTCTGAGCGTTCTCTCAGTGTTCTCTCAGTGTTCTCTCAGTGTTCTCTCAGTCTTCTGAGGCGTTCTCTCAGTCTTCTGAGGCGTTCTCTCAGTGTTCTCTCAGTGTTCTCTCATTGTTCTCTCAGTGTTCTGAGGTGTTCTCTCAGTGTTCTGAGCGTTCTCTCAGTGTTCTGAGGCGTTCTCTCAGTGTTCTGAGGCGTTCTCTCAGTGTTCTGAGCGTTCTCTCAGTGTTCTCTCAGTGTTCTCTCATTGTTCTGAGGCATTCTCTCAGTGTTCTCTCAGTGTTCTGAGGCGTTCTCTCAGTGTTCTGAGGCGTTCTCTCAGTGTTCTGAGGCGTTCTCTCAGTGTTCTGAGGCGTTCTCTCAGTGTTCTGAGGCATTCTCTCAGTGTTCTTTCAGTGTTCTGAGGCGTTCTCTCAGTGTTCTGAGGCGTTCTCTCAGTGTTCTGAGCGTTCTCTCAGTGTTCTGAGGCGTTCTCTCAGTGTTCTCTCAGTGTTCTGAGGCGTTCTCTCAGTGTTCTGAGGCGTTCTCTCAGTGTTCTGAGCGTTCTCTCAGTCTTCTGAGCGTTCTCTCGGTCATCTGAGGCGTTCTCTCGGTGTTCTGAGGCGTTCTCTCAGTGTTCTGAGGCGTTCTCTCAGTGTTCTGAGGCGTTCTCTCAGTGTTCTGAGGCATTCGCTTAGTGTTCTGAGGCGTTCTCTCAGTGTTCTGAGGCATTCGCTCAGTGTTCTGAGCGTTCTCTCGGTGTTCTCTCAGTGTTCTCTCAGTGTTCTGAGTGTTCTCTCAGTCTTCTGAGGCGTTCTCTCAGTCTTCTGAGGCGTTCTCTCAGTCTTCTGAGGCGTTCTCTCAGTGTTCTGAGGCGTTCTCTCAGTGTTCTGAGGCGTTCTCTCAGTGTTCTGAGGCGTTCTCTCAGTGTTCTGAGGCATTCTCTCTGTCTTTTCAAGCGTTCTCTCAGTGTTCTGAGGCGTTCTCTCAGTGTTCTGAGGCGTTCTCTCAGTCTTTTGAAGCGTTCTCTCAGTCTTTTGAAGCGTTCTCTCAGTCTTCTGAGGCGTTCTCCCAGTGTTCTGAGGCGTTCTCTCAGTCTTTTGAAGTGTTCTCTCAGTGTTCTGAGGCGTTCTCTCAGTGTTACTCAGGTCACAACTTGTTGTAATTTGTTGTTTAGTCACTGCCAAGCGTGGCTGCTCACGCCGCTGCTTCACTTCTCCTCCTGTCAGCATGACAAATCACTCAGCTGATTTCAGAGCGGTGGGACCACAGTGTTTTCGGTAACAAATTGGTCTGATTAGTTTCCAGATTGCTGCTGAAGTGACTCGCAGTCACGTCACGTCCCAGACGACAGAGAGAGCATTTTAATAACGCCACCTGAGCTTTGGAAAACTTTCCGTCTCCACTTTTTCTTTCTTTTTTTTTTTTTTTTTTTAAATCGGTCTCTCCCTCATGTTGCTTTCTGTCTCCTTCTTCAAACACCTCCTCATCTCCACCAGCTGTTTCACTGATTCCAAATATTGCAGTCTGAGTAATAAATTATTAGCGCTTGAAGGTCCTTATGCTAGAAAGGTGGACACATAAAAGCATCAAGATTATAAGAAGGTCTACATGTTTAAATATAAATTAAACTCTGTATCTACTGTGAGCAACAAGAAACACTGAGATCTAAATTAGATCAGGTTTTTACGATAAAAAATAATAAAAATGATAAATATGGATCCCCATAAATAAAGTCAAGGAACTGCACGTCCTCCTAAACATTTTATTATCTGCAAGAAAACATAGAAGTAAATAAGTTCTCTCCTGGGGACTGTTTTCAGCTGATAATAAAAAACACTTTGGATAAAAACTCTTTGCATCAGGCCTTTCCTCCATCACCGGCTGCCTCCCGGACCCTCCCACCGATTGTCTCCTCTCGTATCACCTCAGTCATTAACTTCACTCTATCCCCCCAGACAGAGAGTGGACAGAGAGGAGTTAATGGAGTTGGTTCGAAAAAAAAAAAAAAGAAAAGTTCCCAGAGTATCCTCTTCCTTTAATACATCAACGCTGCCTTCGACAGCATTAACTGCTCCATCCTCCAGTCCCTCAGTATAACTGACTCCGCCCACTTCTGCTTTAAATCACATTCCTCCAACAGACATGAATTCATCTCTATCGCTGTCAACAACACGCACGCGCGCACACATACACACACAATGCTCCCTGAGGGACCCCCCCCTCAGTACTATAAGCACGAAATAAATGACTGGCTAAATTGAAGGATAGGCCCTTAAATATAGTTGGGGAAAATATACTGTATTATAATCTTGGCTAAAACAACCATATTTAACTCAAGTACACTTCTCAATCGCTTCTTATTGCAGAGCGACTGAGGCCACGTTCCATTTATGCACTGTGCATTCCTCCATCACATGCACAGATGATTTCAAGATCCCTTGAGGCCACACAGTTGAGTCCAAAGTAACTGAAGCCACACATTTAAGCCCATGGACTATATAAAATCAGATTTATGATAATATTGCGGGGTAAATATGTTTTAGCTATCAATGTTTAACCTGCAAATATATCGAAATATATTCATACAGTACCAAACTAGCTGGTAAGTTAGGTGAATGTAATCTGTTCTTCATTACATTTCACCTTTATTTCTGTAATACAATAATATACAATAATTGTCAATATTTTGACCATCCCAGTTGTTTAACTAACTATATTTCTATTCACATCATTGCATTAATGTTTTAAAAGATTTTTATTTTTAGATTTTTATTATTTTAATTCTACAGAAAAATGCCAGATTAACCGCTCTAATGCTGAATGCTACAAAATGCAGCGGCATATTGCAGGGTGACACAAATTTCCTAAAGGCAAGAGTTCCACTCCGGGGTGGGGGGGGTTAATCTGCTGAAAGAGTCAGATAAATAAATATTTCCAAAAATTTCCCAGTTTCACTAAGATAAGCTTTCTGATATTTACTGGAAATTTCCCACCCCAGTTGCAACTTTACTATTGATCAAACACAGGAGGCATAAATCCCCACCCGCACACACACACACACCCACACAACCACCCAACCCACACACACACACACACACACACATACATCTATCGACACTAACTCATTACAGCCTATGAGTCGCCTTTGCTGCAGCACCCCCCTCTTTAAAAAAAAAGGCTCAAACCACCTTTCAGTCTTGCTTTGTTCAGTCTTTTCTATCCATTTGATACTAATAGAATATAAATCTGATATATTTCCCATTCTTAGATTCATAGAAAGAGGAGATTTTGAAAATATGAACACATTCTTTATTTCTATAGAGATGGTATTTCTCTGTATTTCTTGTTGGATGAATCTCTTTGTATGGGTCCTGATGGAACAGATCAAAGGTGGTTGTCAATCAGCCGTTGCCGTGGTTACCAGCCCACGTCTCTGAATGTGTCCACTGTTCCTGATCCATCTTGGACTGTGTGTGTGTGTGTGTGTGTGTGTGTGTGTGTGTGTGTGTGTGTGTGTGTGTATGTGGGAACGTTCTCAGAAACACGCATAAGCAACAGCTGCAGCTCTGACTCACTCATATTTTCTCTGTCTGACACTAAATATCACCAACATTTATTTAGCTCTTCAGCTGCCTAAACAATTTATTTGCAGTGTTGTTAATTTGACATTTCTCCGGATGCCTGTTAGTAGCAACTAACGGATCCCCAGAAGTGACACTAATTCATCATGAACGTGCTGCAGATCAGAGGATTTTCTTTGCACAGACTACAAAGATGAAAACATGCAATATTTTGAATTCATTAGAATTTTATCATTTTAAGCCGTCACCAAGTTGATATCAGGTTTGTTTCACAGAAACGCAAATGGGATTCCAGTTCAGTCTCCAGAGGGAATTGTTGTCTCTATATATTGAATCAGTGTTTCAGATGTAGTTCAGATGACGTTTCTCTTCAGTTTCTCTTCTATACACAGGAGGCAAGGGTTGGGTGGATGGATCAGTGCTTTGTTTCTGCAGCAGACGCTTGCTTGACGCACTTTAACATTTTAACCCAAACATGATTTTTGTCTAACACTAATCAAACTGAGCATACCTTAACGATAGCATTAAACCATAAAACAGGATTTGTGAAAACGGTCGTATCAAAAATTTAACTTCATTCAATTAACGTTCAGCACATCTGCAGAAACTTTAACTGTCAGCATCTCCCTCTGGAGATTGAAATGAATAAATAAAGAAAAGAAGTCATACAACAGGCAAAACAAATGCCAACCAGTTTCCTGATGTTAACATGAAATTGGGGAAACTATTCTGCAGGACTGTAGTGAAACACAAGTGGAAATTAATTCTGAACAGTTTTCTACCACAAACTGTGGTAGGAAAAATATCCTATCCTGCAAATATCCTGCAATTTAACCCCATACAAAAAAAACAAAACAAAAAAAAAACACATAAAACCTCAAAGACTGCATCACAGGTTGTGAGAAGAAAAAAACAAGATTAGGAAATACTAACTCCAAATACTTCACAGCAAAACATGAATTTATGAAAGAAATTGCATCAACTCATTCTTCTAGGAAAAAAAAAACAGGTAAAACCAAAAATGGACCAGGATGTTAAATAAATAAAACACTAAAAGTAGCTCAAATCAACTCTATTGTAAGAATAGATAAGTAAAAAAAAATATAATGAAGAGAATTATTTCATTATTAGTGATTATTCTGGTAAAACAGTTATTTCTTGCATGCCTGAGAGCATTATTATAGTTTATTTACTCTTTTTACTCACTTGTAAACCTCATCCATGGTCTAAATAGGCTTACGACATAAACATCAAATAGAACAACACTGATTCTGTGTTCCAAATCATGTACTTAGTCCAAGCGTTCACACTATGCAGTGTAGGGAAAGAGGCACTTAGAGCTGATACTGGCGTGAATGTCTCGAAGAAACACTCGGCCCACAAATAAAAAAATCAGAACAGTAAAACACAATGCTTGTTTGTATCAGAGTTTCTATCAAGTGTCGGCGATCAGGGCTCCGGAGGTCGGTTGCTGTCTGCAAAAAAATAGTTGAAAAAGAAGAAGCAATTCTGGTTAGTGCGCAGTGGCAAACAATTTCCCCTTCACTTTGTGTAAAACTGAGGGAAACTGATCGGCTCGGTCATTCGCAGACATAAAAGACAGCAAGCGGGATTTGTTCGGTCAGTCACTGCCTGCAGAGACATGAAATCAAAGCAGGTGTGTGACAGAAAAGAAAATGATCACATGTGCAAACACACTGAAACCAGCAAAGGGTGTAGAAAATATATAAAGTCCTTGGTATATTGCTGATTTGGCGGTAATTCATGTGATTGCAAAATCATGAAAATTATTTGTAAATTTGTTTTTTTTCTCCATTACCATTATGTTACCCTGCAATTTCTTTTCAGTTTTCTGCTCTTGTCATTTCTCCAGGGGGTTATGCACTCAAGCAGTATCTTCTTTGTAGATAGCGGAGCTATGAGACCAAGGGGAGATTTTAGTTTTGAGGAAAAAAATGTCCCAACGATAAGATCACAAAATGCAGGTAAAGTAGCTGGAAAATGTTTTTTACAGAAGAGCATATGCGATATTATCAGAGGCTGATCCAGCCGGAAATAACTCTTATTACTACCGACCCCCGATTACACCCCCTATCGGCATGGCATATGTATTAATCTCTGTCACTTGTTATCATTCCTTATAGTGTTGCCATGTAGATGCAATTCCTTAGGCAGCGTTGCGTGTGTGGACAGAAAAATTGTGGAATCTGAAAAGACAAATCAGGTCATTGATAAAAAAAAGGCTTGTCTGAAAGGGAGCAAATATTTAGAAGTGCCATATTGATGGTGACAGGTGAGGTATAGATACGGGTGGATTTTTGAAGTTAAAGATTAACCTTTATATGTGGTCTGGTTTGCTCACGTAGAGCGATAATGACAGGAATGGCTGGGTTGTTTGAAGAATGATTGATGTGATCAAAGGTGGAACTGAATGCAAAGGATCAGGTTCCTGTGGGACGTCAGTCAGCAGCTGACGGGACAGACTGTGTAGGTTTGGACTGGCTGGTGAGGAGTGTGGTGACGTATGCATGTGTGGAACACTGTAAGCCAGGTCGGTGGACAAGAGATGGGGGTGCCAGCTCTGTTTAGCTGAAGGCAGCCTGATCCAAACAGATGTCTCCTCTCCCAAAAGACATCGAAATTGTCCACAAAGCCAACCCAGTGGGCGCTGCAGGCAGAGGAAAGCCAGGTGTTCACGCTGAGCAATCTGTTAAAGCAAACCCGTGCCCCTGCAATGAGTGGTCCCGGAAATGAAGACACCCGGTTGGAACCGGGAGTGCTGATTAAAAATCTGTGTAAAGTCATGCTTTAAACGTTCAGACTATCGCCTGGAGCTGTCGTGAGTACCCACGAGTACTACAATCCCGGTTACCTGTGCCAGGAAGCTTGGCGTTTTCTCCGTAATATCTGCAAGGGCTTATATAATTTATTGAAAGAACAGAAAAGGACTGCACACAGCAGAGCAAATGGAAATAAGCAGCCTTAACAAAAGGTGTACACAGACAGGGGGGGAAAAAAAAGTCTGTTACAACTAAAACTCAAAGATAATACATGACATGTAAAATTAACAAGTAACTGTACTATGTTACAGGCTGAACAAGCATTTGGCACTGAAGAGAAGACAAACGAATGTGTATATATAGGCCATGATGGACCACAGGTGTTGTCATCAAGATGATTGGCTGCTATACCAATCTCCGTAACAAAGAATCCACCAGGTGCACATAACAAGGGGGGGCAGGAGAAGGAGAAAGAAGAGAACATATGAGTAAATAAGTTGTGAAGCACTGACCACATAGTATCTGCTCTGCATTACATGATTGGTGCGTTTCATAGCATAATAGTTTGTTCTGTGTGGGAGAACTCATACAGAAACATTAGGTTTTATAAAATAGATTGAACAGCAAATTACTTGCACAATAACACACACACACACACACACACACACACACAGAAAAGCTCCCAGTGTGAAAAAAAACTTTAGAAAACAAATACAACTAAAGCTGCTGGTCAGAAGATTTCATATCAGGACCTGAGCTAGTGTGTGTGTGTGTTTGTGTGTGTGTTTGTGGTGCATGATTCATTTTGGAGCATGAACGTTGGTTCTGTTAATGAGGTTTGTCCTGCTCCGCTGTGTCTGAGAAGCTGTTTACGTCGCCGAGCTTTAACGACCTCACGCTCCATCATCAGCGACACGCTGAAGCTCTGTTCTCATTATAATCAGCAGCAAACACTGTCAGGCTCATTTCTGTGGTGACCCACGTTTTCCCCGTGCTGGAGGTGGCGAGGTGATACGCCGCGCCGAGCTGTGATTAAAAATGCATCTCGAAACGTGACAGAGCCATCTTAAAAACCCGCCTGCTGTTCTGTAGATATAGAACCTGTCGCCCCGGGCTGCTCAAAACTGGCAACCAGGCGCTGGAGGAGAAGCCAAGATTCTCTCTGCTGGCTCCTCTAAACACACATTTGTCTCATCAGGCCCCTCGCGCTCTCTCCAACTTGTCAGAAGCCTTTATTTTTTTTATATCTGCAATGCTCAGCCGCAGCTAAAGTCCGACTGAGTTCATTTGCATCATGGGAAAGCCTGACTCATTCCTGCAGCGGCTGTATTTAGGTTTGGTGATGCCACACGATGTCAGCAGCCTGCAGCTCTCTCAGTGTAGCTCAATCGCCGCCGGCTGTGGATTCATTTTAAAAAGGGCAAATAAAGGACCACAGCAAGTCAGGACTGTTTACATCTTCACACAGAGGAGGCTGCGGGAGGCGGGAAGCTGCTTACCGAACGGATCGTTTAAGCACAGACAGTCTCCGGGGAAACCTGCACATCACTGCAGATACGTTGAATGTCAATATTTTTTATACACATATATATTGGGTTAAACAGTTGAGTCAAAGAGGTGTATGCAGCTTTTCCAACAAATTAAATGAAAATAGTGAGCATCACCACATCTGAAACATTGAAGTCAGGATATCGGTAGTTTGCAGAAAACAGAAACTAACATTTCCCTTTTGAGACTGAGCCGCACAGCAACAAGTTCAGGCCTCTTTAACTCCGCGGAATGAATCAATAATTTAAAGTGGACGTGCTGCTGAAGGAAAGTTCTTCTTCCGCCCAAAAACAGTAAATCTTTTCCAAGATTCTCCTGGACCCATCAGGCATCGTAAAGAAAGATGATTCATCCTGCATGTTGTCTGGAGGGGGTTCAGTTCTCAGCCTGAGGAGTTTTCATCACTGCAGAGTGACGGCTCTGCCAGGAACGGCATGCTCAGTTTGGATTTCAGCACTGGTTTCAGAAATGGTTCCAGACCTGCAGCCTCCCAGACACGATCCTCTTAAAGAGATCATCATTCACATTAAAAATTAACGTTGCTCCTCCAGTGCTGGATGTCACTGAATATTGATGATTGTGAATAACTCTCCCTGAGACAGATCCAGACTCAAACCTGGACGACATTCACAGTAAATCCACCTTTAGCGCAGGTAAATAATAGTAAAACTTCAGAAACAATCATGGTTTGGAAAGAGGCCGACATTAAGTCTTTGAAGGGAGAGTAAGGGGGATTTGTCAAAAGTTAAAAGAGAGGGACCAGGCAAGAAAAACGCAGTAAAACAAAAAGAAAATTATCTTTTTTTGTACTGCCAACGCAGGTATTCTAAAACACAGATACAGACATCTACAACCTTTCACAACTCCCACAACATTGCACAATTGCACCGCTGGCTTTGCCACTGCTGAAACTCAGCACCCTTCACTGTTATTGGCTGAGGGCTACAGACACACACACACACACACACACACACCCTCACCCTCACCAGAAGTTGATGCCCATTAATATCCTGAAAGTAGGGATCCAGGCAGCAAGCACGGTCATCAAGACCTCTGAGGGTCGTGAACACAGCTCAGATCAGGAGAACATTGGTGTTTAAGTTTGTTTTTCACATGTCTGTTTCAGTCCCCTGCTGCACTTCAAGATTTCCCAAAAGAATTTTTAAATAAACTCAGTATTTATGTCATTGTTCCTTTAAGGGTAGAAACCTACAACACACACACACACACACACACACACACACACACACACACACACACACACACACACACACACACACACACACACACACACACACACACACAGACCATATTCAGCAGCCGTGTCACGTATTCATCAGAGTTTATCCAGTGATGCTGATTAAATAGACTCAAACTGGTGGAAGTGAACCTGTCAGGTAAGATTTGAATGAACTGTCACCGCATCGCTGAATAATGTTTGGGGCTCGGGCTGATTTTACTGCTTTGTTGCACTTGCGTGACTTATCTGACAACGAACAACATCAAGCCTCTGATGGATTCATCACAGGCTGAATGTCGGGATACTTAAAAACCAGGAAACATACGGTTTGTTAGAAACACTGCAGAACCTCATTCTTACCATTTATTAACATTTATGTCCATAACACACTGATCCCATTTCTTCCTTTCTTTCTTTTGAAGGATATCTTTCATCTAGGCTGTTGCCATTAACTGTTTATGGTATTTGTGAGAAAAGTAACACAGTTCACAATTCATATAAATCATGTACCAATGACCATGTTTTCTCTGTAAGGTTAACTAGTTAGGGTTAACTGTCACAGCTGGAGGTGGGGTGTATGGATTAAAGTTTATGTCATATCAACCTAAAACCATTATCTTTTTCTATCCATAACCTGTGTAGCAGCATCCATCGAACATGATGCTCAAGTGCATTTGATCACTTGCGTTGTTGGACATTCACTCGCTGCATCCATTAATTACTACTGATTTCATCACAAATAACCTACACCTGGTACTAGGTAGCTGCCAATTAGCAAGTCAATGCCCCTAAGCCACGCCCCCTGGTCAAAATGAGCCACAGTCTCTAACCCTGCTCCTGTAGAGACTTTTGTTCCAACCAAGCAATTACACACCGGATTCTAGTAATCACCCACAAGAGTTCTTTTTAAGGACCTTCATTTGTAGACTCAGGTGTGTTACTGCTTGGTTGGAACAAAAGGTTGCATCCTCTGTGGCTCTCCAGGACCATAATAGAATCCATGGTCTACACCGGCAGCACTGAAATTTGCTCCTGGAGAGCTGCTGCCCTGCATGTTGTGGGAATCTCCCCACACTAATTATCAGCTCGTTGTCAAGCCCTCGAGAAGTTAATAATTAGAGTTAATAATTAGAATCAGGTGTTTTTGAAAGTGGAGATTCCTAAACCCTGCGGTGCAGTAGGTCTGCAGAAGCAGGGTAAGTCGTCTCAGCTCTACAATTTACAGCCACTTTACAAGCCAAAAAAACACAGCAGAAAAATACTGTTACATACCTAAAAGTGATGGAGGTGATAATGTTCATATGACAACAGGGATACAGTGGAGCCATTGCAAAACAAACAGGTCATAGAACCAACTGCTGCTTTTTTTTGTTCCTAGCCAGTAAAAATGAGTAGAGGTCACAGTAAACAGAGAAAAGGTGTTTTCAGCTCGATTTATTTATTTCAAGGACAATTTTCTGTCCTGAGAGTGCGGTGGTACATTATTTTATTGTAAATCCACAGCACAGAGCTCTCTGGGCGGAGGCTGGAGTCCTTATTAAATGGAGGAACACTTCAGTAACTGGCATCAAGGGAACATAAAGGCAGTGATGAAGGATATGGAGCGATAAGGCTCGCGTTATATTAAGGAGCTATAAGGCTGAAGAGATATGGGGAAATATAAGTTCTGTCAAAGGAAAAGTGTGCTTTTAAAAAAAACGTCACTTACATTCAGTACTACTGTGGTTTTCGTTGGGTTTATGCTCAGTATTCCACTCATTAACTTTGTTCAATGACCGATGGCGCCCAGTGATAATATATTGATCCTTATAACTCACTGACCATTTGTCCAATCATCATAAATGTACCTTAAAACTCAGAAGCAGAATTTTACCAGTGCTGGTGTGCAGGGGGCAAAAATTGGCTCACCAAGAGGGCATATGCACAGAAGTAATCACAAGAGCATGAATAAAACAGATGCATGTGAGCTCTATGAACCTTTTATGGGCTGAGGCACTTCCACCTTGATTGGCTAAACTGTTGCTGGGTCCTAGTGTCTCCTGCTACATGAAGCATGTGAGCAAGAACCATCAATTTTGTGTAGAAACTGCTGCCGAATGTATAAATTATGTCGGGGACAACCCTGTGCTTTGGAATGATGATGCCTCCAGGGGAATGAAGTGCAGTTCACCATCGCCACCACCACTGACTGCCAGACGGTGGAGCTTCATTGGTGTTATTCTCAATTGGATTGACCTCAACATACTCAAAAGTCTTGGGCTGTAAACAAATGAGAGCTTTACACACTTAATATGGTGACTGGTGCTCTGAATGTCATCCATTCTGAGTTTGTGATTGATTGTGAGAACAACAAGAGACAATAGCTGGAACCTCATTAAAGCTTCTCAATTTGTTTGTGAAGACAAAGACAACAATGAGTAGTGTGATGATGATAAAGAGTGTCCAGAGGGGGAGGAAGGACATGTCAGCACTTCTAGATTGAAGATCTACATTGTCAAAGTCCATTGGTTCTACACCGGGCAAATGTTGGGGACCTTGGAACAACGATCCACTCCTGTTGGAGTGTTGGAGAACAGAGCCAGGTGGAACTTTCTGGCAGTGGATAAACTATTCAGGATGATCAAAGAGAAGGGGGGGCAGCCAAGGACTATATGTTTTGTTCTGTCAAATTTATCCATTTTCAGCAGGATCCTCTCTCATGTCTGTTTGGTTCCTGTCAGTATGACACATGCTGTATGTGGTATGTAATGTATGTTTTAATTACCATTTGTGCCAACAGCTGCTTTTTGAAGATAAACATACTTTCACACTCATCCTGTTGGAAAGTTTCCCAAAGATACTATTAATCCATGAAGTGAATGTTTGAAGCCATTTGTAACTGAAAGTTATAAAAGTGAGTGAAATACTCAACTAAATCATTTTCTGTGAAAATTCTTTTTTTTTTTCCAGACTGTCCCTTTGTCTGTTTGCGGTCCTCATCATTTTTGATGCACTCTTCTTCTGCGGTTTGACAGATGATTCTATTGACGCTGTGTTTCCTGGAGAAAGGATGAGATCTTGAGAACCTCGCCATTCTTTCAGATACAACCCACAGCTTGTGACCACAGCTCCTTCTTTAGCATCACAGACTGATGCAGAATCCATTGTTTTCACTCGTTGTGAATTTAGGATTCTGGATTTATGAACCTTCAGTCTTCAGCAAAAAAACATCAGACTCGTCCATCAGATCGGCAGATGGAGAAACGTGATTCATCACTCCAGAGAATGCGCCTCCACTGCTCTAGAGTCCAGTGGAGGCGCACCTCACGCCACTGCATCCAACGCTTTGCATTGACCTTGATGATGTATGGCTTGAATGGAGCTGTTTGGCCAGGGAACCCCATTCTATGAAGCCCCCTGAGCACTGTTCTTCGACTAGTCTGAAGGCCACATGAAGTTTAGAGGCCTCAAGCAATTGACTCTGCAGAAAGTTGGCGACCTCTTTGCTTTGCACTATGCGCCTCAGGTTTTCGTGGCCTACCTGTTTGTGGCTGATTTGCTGTCATTCCCAAACTACTTTATCCTAATACAGCTGACAGTTGACTGTGGAAAATATAGGAAGTAGGAAATTTCACGACTTTATTTGTTGCACAGGTGGCATCCTAATATATCTTCATGCTGGAATTCACTGTGCTGCTGAGAACACAAATGCTTGCAAAAAAGTCTACATGCCTAGATGCTTTATTTTATACACCTGTGGCCATGGATTTGAGGTGATTGGAATAACTAATTTGGATGGATGAGTAAATACTTGCTCATGGTATTGAAACTTTATTTTGAATGTGTCATCTAATGAAGATATTTAGATTGATGCTTCATACGTCTTAATAAAGGAAAATAAACAACAATTATGCACTACAACATTGGGTTTTCTTTAGTAAGTGATTTGTATTTTATTCCAGTGAGATAACACTGACAGACATCAGCGGCGAAACACTGCGCCTGGAGCTGTTCTGACAGCTTATAGCTTTGTTCCAGCTCATCGGTACCATTTAGGTTTTTTTTTTTCCCATTTGTGCCCACTTGGCTTTCGGTTCCTGCTGTGACTCTGTGAACCGGCCTGAGCTGCAGAGAAATGATGAAGCTGTTATTTCAGCATTTGACCCGCTCACACAGATCAGAAGCTATTTTCATCCTTAGAGCCGACACAGTGATGAGCTCTCCAGCAGGAAAATAGATTGTTTTTCATTCGAACCGTGGCTTCAATGACAGACACATAGCAGAGAGAACCTGTTTATTGATGAAGAGATGTGACCCTTCAACCCTTCAGGAGCCAAAGTGAGCAGCTGAACAGAGGAATGCTCTTAGAATAACAGTATATCAGTAAATGACAGTATATAAAATATCAGAAAATGACAGTAAAGTTGGGTTTCAGTAACACCACCTCTGAAGTTGGTGCAGGTTGAGGTTATTCGGAAATAAGCATAAACTGAACTGAATAGGAATAAATAAATCCTATTAAAGGAACTGAAACCTATGGAAATATGTTGCATCTATCTATAAAGCTAGGCACAGATATAGTTTTTGCATGGCACGTGGGGTGTAGAGTTCTTTATTTGATTTTTGGAGGGATACTTGTATCTTTTTTGTGAACTTGTTTGGATGGATATTCAAAACATCATTATTATAATTATCATTTAAACTTGAATTCTCATAGGTGATTAGTGGTGGTGGAGGCAGTAGCTTGCTTGTCTCATAAGCAACAGATCTGGGTTCAAGTCCTTGAACTGAATGCAGAAGCATTCCTTTCTTTCTACAACCCAAAAAAGTTAAAATCCTATACTGATACATATCAACCCCCTATCTTGCAGCAGTGCTTTTGTTAATGTTACACCTCTGTATCACAATGAACACATGAACACGAAAAAGAGTCATTATCATTTTACCATTTACTACACATACTGTGGCAATAAATGTAAATAACATGAATGTTAATGAACAGATATTTGACATCAGACGGGTCCATTGCATTGGTCGCTGAGCTCTTCTCCTTCCACAGCAACAGTCGACAGGCAGCAGCGTCTTTAATGCCACGCATTCTCCGCTGGTGACTCTGCACCTTCTGCACGATGGGGGGGGGGGGGGGTGATTCCTGAGAACTCAAATCTGGATCTGTTACCTTTGAATCCCCAGACTGGGTGTATTTTAAGGTTGTATTTCAGACAGCAACCGGCCTCAGGAGATCCTGTGCTCAACTATCTGTTCCATTTATAATTGTCTCTCCAGTCTGACCTTTGTCTTTTAAAATACTGTGGCACATGGTTTTCATTAGCAGGACAGGACAGGGTCCCCACTCGCTGCAAAGCTCATTCTCTCTGACACAGTTGTTCTAAAGCAGAGCAACGGTGGCTAATTGGAGCTGCGCTATTTTCAGATAGTGCTAGTTCTGTCCTTTCATCACAAGTAGGATCTAATGTCAGCTGATGAAAGAGTCTGTCAGTGTCTTCACTGCAGCGAGGTGAAGCTCAGCCTGAGCCTCTGACCCTGTGTTTGAGATGGATCTGCTGCTAATGAAACATATGAGACGGATAATCACATTATCATTTGTGGTTTTTGGACCGTTGTTGTCCTGGTTTTGAGTTATGGCATCTTGCTCGTTGAGTTTGCTGAGTGTGTTGCCTGCCTCCTGATGTCTGAAGCTGTCGATGGCTGTGTTTGTTCTCAGCGAGCTAAACCTGAACCTGTTGAATTACACAACTTTTTTTTATTTTTTTTTAAATAGCTGTCTATCAGTCTGCTCATATGTTTGCATTTTTCTGCAAAAGCATTTGCGTCTCAGACATGGCGATGTTTCTCGTTAGAGTCACTTCTCCTCTTTCCCTCTGAGAATCAGTTTCATGCTTAACTCACATTTCCTCTGGAGACTGAGACGATGTTTCTGCTGAGACTGAGACGATGTTTCCCCTGAGCAGTCTACAGAGCCCCAGCAGAGGTGACATTGGTGGGAAAAAATATTATTGCATAGCCACAAGTTAGTAAGTCGTGGGAACGAGTTAAATAGTGCCTCCCATAGACTAGAAGACTTTGAAAAGACTAAAGTCTGACACCCTCTTACATCTGAAGACAATGTGTCACAGACTATAAGATTTTACAAAGACTGGGGGATCCTGCACTATTTTATTTCATAGCTATGTCCCTTCCTTTTGACATAATATCCCATCCTGCTCCTGCTGAAAACTTAGAACAAAAACAACTGTGTGTGTGTGTGTGTGTGTGTGTGTGTGTGTGTGTGTGTATGTGTGTGTGTGTGTGTGTGTGTGTGTGAGAGAGAGAGCTGTGTCAGTGTCAAGTATAACTGAGCTGTGGTGAGAACCAGCAGTTACACACACTGATTGCTGGGTTTACAGTTGTTAGAGAAGCCATCAGTAATCAATACTCATTAACTCTAAACCATTAATCTAATCAATGACTAACTAACTGCAGTCAGTGTCAGACCAGGTGATCCTACTTCATCAGTGGCAAATAGTTAAATATATACTTTAAACTGAAGCTCCCTGCACTACAGGAAACATATTAATCCAAACACTTTTCATTATTTATTATTTATTAATATTTATTATTTATTTCATTATTAAGAAATGTGATAATTTGTGAATGAATACCACGTAATATTACCTCCCTGCTCTGCAATAACATTTTAGGTTTTCTATCCCCAAAAGAGGGAGGGGGCATGACATTCTGTGAGGTAATTGTACAGTATGTGCTGGTCTGATGTATACCGGTGATATTTGGAATGTGTGAATGCCAGGAATATAAATGTATTGCCGTGCTTGACTTTGTGAGAACATCATATCCATGAATGGTAACAACAACGGAATCGTGGCTGCCAGATGTCTCTCAGCAGGTCAACATGCAACATGATGCCACAAACAAAGCATTTACATGTTTTTATGGGGAAATCACAGCAATGTTGAACATTATAAGCTATATCACAGACCTTGGTTGATTTTGAGTAATTCATGTCCAGTTTATTTACGAATATGTACACTGAGGGTGTGTAACGCTGGATCACAGTGATGTGCTGCTGGGTGAAGCTCATGAGTTCGAATGTGTGGTCCTGATATTAACTAAAAAATCTCTTTACGTCCTGGCTCCTATTTGTTTACAGTATGACAGACTCCACTCTGTGTGCTGAGCTGAAGGTCTGATGCCTCTGAAACCTTATCAGGATGCTTCCTGCAGAGTCACTCAGGAGTCAAGGCCTCTTTGTCTTGTATTGAGTGTTTATTGGGACAGTGGGATCTGACTCTGGATGATGGACGCCTGAGACACGCTGACACTCTAGGGCTGTTGTGTTCATACAACATCCTCGGTAGTTATAAGTAAAAGGTGTATGAAGCATGGGAGCAAGGAAATGAGAAGAATGAAGAGCCCTTCATCTCTCCATTCCTCCACCTCTCTGCCTCCGTCATTCTGTCACACTCGCACTAATTAAATCAGCTGCTGTGCAGCTGTGGGGGATCAAACAGACCTCTCAGCACAGCAGGTTAAATCAAGTTAATCACCAGATTAGACCTGCTCGTCATAAAGAACATTTCATCTTCACTTACACCATTATACATGTCCTCTTTTATCTTTTATTAAAGGGATAGTTCAATTTTTAAAACACTAAGTGGAGTGACACAGAAATGTTCAAATGCATAAACTGGAGTTTTCAAACTCAGCATTACTTTCTTTTCACTCCTCAAAATCAGTAGCATCATTTCAGTTCAAGGGGGGCATGCAAAATTTGGAGCATTTTAAATTTAATTGCAGCAATCTGGAGCGATTTGAAAAAGCAAATTCAAGACATTATGTGTGCAGTGATACACTCACAATATCTCTCAACACAGGGGATCACAATAAAAATAAAACATCTCTTACAAACAGCAGAAGAATAAAAAATCATGGTGCTTCATTCGCACAACACATTATTTTCTTTAATGAAATGGACTAACCTATTCTCATGGGCAGATAGAACTGGAGCGATCCTTTGTGAGTCAAACCTATGGCCTATATATTTTTATTTAACATCTTTTAAAAACTTATTTTCTCAAAATATCAATACAACATAGTTTACATAAAATGGTCAGTCAGTCATTTTCTATACACGCTTATTCCTCATTAGGGTCGCAGGGGATCTGCTGAAGCCAATCCCTGCTCATTACAGGCGAGAGGCAGCAATACCCCCCAGACAGGTCCACAGCTTATCGCTCACACACTCATACCAAAGCGTGTCTTTGGACTGTGGGAGGAAGCCGCAGAACCCTGAGAACCTGCGACTTTCTTGCTGAGAAGCAACAACGCTAGTCACTGTGTTGACCACATGAAATGCTGTTATGTTACTGGACACAATTCTGACCCTAACTATATGGAGAACATTTAAATAATCATACATTTATAACATTTTTATGCATGGTAGGGTTCATAAGATGCTCTCATTCAATGGTTGATACTAATAGATACCTTGGGGTTGAGGTTAGGATTACCTTTCTAACCATAATCCTAACTAGACCACAACCCCCCCAAAAAAATCTCAACCAGACCCTACCCAGACTTTAATGAGACATTATCCGGACCCCAAATAGGCCCCTGTAGCTTCCCTTCTGGCATGTTGGTGCACATGCAGCCACGGATGGTGAATTGTCTTTTTTTAGGATTGCATTGAGTTGCTCGGTGTTTTATTTCAGCCAGCAAAGCCGAGATTATATTTTCCCGCAGAAATATTTGACAGGACCAACAGATTAAGTGTGGGTAGAAGCTGCTTCTTTTATCTTCAGTAGAGATCATCATCTTGGTCTTGATGCATCTTTGTTTATAACAGAACCAATGGCTTTCAGTTCAAAAGTACTGCATGTGTTTTTTTAAATCACTGACTGTGCACTTGCTGCTGGAGGAGCCTCCTGTTCATGGTGCCAGGAAGAATGAAAGTGACAGCGGGACACCCAGGATATGTCCCTTGAGACACTAAAGCTATGCCACAGGTGCTGTGAGAATCAGAATCAATGTGCTGTGAGAATCAGAATCAGCTATGTAACCAGACTGTATACGAGCAGTGTAGAGAGTTCTGTACGCCTCCTTTAGAGAAGAGAACCATGGATGTTCAGTGGAGGATCCTGCGTGGTGCCGTTGCGGTGAACATGTTTCTCTTCATTCTGAATCCAGCTATGGCGAACACCTGTCCTTACCGCTCTTATAGTCCGTTTACTTTTTTTTGATGAAACACTTTCTGTTACGAGTTTCATTTTTGGCGCAGGGTGTGGTGAAACTAAGTGAAATCAAATGGCTGAGGTTTTCCGTTGGGAGAAGCTGAACTCTCAGTTTGTGTCAGCAGAAAGAGCAGAGTGAAGATAAACGGGGTCAGGATGCAGAGTCAGTGTGGCTGTAATGTGGGGACAGTGTCTGGCTGCAGTTCAGCTGCTTTTAATACTGTGGGACATTTGACTCCTTTTACTCAAGAAAGCTGTTGGGAATTTGTAATGCCAGTTAGGGCGAGCTGTTGTTTGAAGGCACATTTAATATCAGTAATAATTGATTGTATGTGTTTATTATAAAGTACTTTAACTGTAAATTAGGTTTAAAAAATAATCACCTGGCTGTCTCTCTCTTTCTATCTTTCTCTATCTCACTTTGTAGTGGAGGAGCTAAGTATCTGGGAGTTGTGGTTCTTTAGAGAAAGACTCTTCTCCTACAGCTGAATCAAAAGGACATGCCATCATAATGGTATGACTGTAAGTGTGTGGGTGTGTGCGTGCGTGTGTGTGTGTGTGCGTGCCTCTGTTAAAGCTCCATTATGACCCCACACAGTCCTGCTTTCATGTCTCCTCCCTGTGTGTCTGCAGCAGACTAACGGAGCTTCAGGGAGGATAAACCACATTTCACTCATTAGAGCATCGGATAAGATAAATCACCAAGCCTCCAGTGTGTACGTGTGTAAATGTGTGTGTGTCTGTGTGTGTGTGTGTGTCTGTGTAGCTCATGAAAACCTGCAAGAAGCTGCCTCATCAAAGCCCAATTTAAAGACCAGAACCATTTCAGCAGGCTTCAAGGTCAAACAGAGACAGCTCAGAGTTGGAAGGCAGGCTTAGATCTAGTCTGGTCCTCCTCCTCCTCCTCCTCCTCCTCCTCCTCCTCCTCCTTCCCCTCCGCCTCCTTCTCTCTGTGATGACAATGACGATAAATGTCAGAGTTTAATCCTCATCTCTTGACCTCCTCTTCCTCGCCATGTCATTACCAACATGTAATTGCTTTTTAAGATATGCAGCTGTGAAATTGTGAAACTGCCATCACCAAAAATATATAAATGACTCAAATAATAATAATTATTATTATAATGACGATAAAGAAATGTTCTCAATTAACCGAAAAATTACAGCTTAATTATAAAAAAATAACTACTTATGCACAGAAAAAGGGAGATAAATAAAATATATTATTGTATTCTTTGACAAATTCTTGATTTATTCCTTAATGCATACAATGATTAATGTTTTTATTTATGTGTCTTTTATTACTTTATTTATGCACACGTATGTTAATAAGGCAAGTACAACCAATAAATTCTTTATTTTAAAGTGCCTATTAAGTGACACCATGAAGGAATACTCTGTCATTAACATATAGATGAAGAAATACTGAAATAAATGTGCACATTAATAAATGGAAAAATAAATGAATATGGAAATAAACCTACACATTCATTTGCTGTTTAAAGCTTTCATTTCTACATTTCTTTCTTTGTGTATGTACGCCATTTGTTTATTTTAGATTATGTCAGCTTCCGTCCTCGGTATTCAGCCGGTTTTGGATTAAAAACATGTTTTTCTCTCCTTCATGTTTTCAGCAGGTCTACTTAACTCGATGGAGATTAATGATGTTGCTCCTTTGGTGTCGCTATATTGAGTTTGTTGTAGTCGGTCATTGCTTATTTTAACTGCTCAATTTTTTCATTACAGAGGGAAAAAAACAGGCGTTAATCAAATGGAGGCTATTTGTAATTAAATGAAAGCCTCTGCTAATAGGCTGTGGCTGTGGCTCGAGGTATTTCTCCCTGTTTATGAAAAAGGCCATTAACCCAAGTACTGCACACACTGAGGAATTTGAGTTCAGGTGCAATCTGCATCAGAGCCAGGGGGGTCTCAGCCCCCCTATTATAGCCAAGAATATTAGCAAAATGTTGTCTTTTTCCATGCGTTTTCCTTTTTTTATAGTTATAATCATGAATCACATGTGAAATTAGGCTATTTTTTGTGTTGTTTATGCATAAGGTAGATTGACCATTATTTCGCTTTTCAAAAGATGCAAGAAATCCTGCATGCATCTCCCATGATGTACGGGTGTGCTAGTCTTAAACATCAACTGCAGGTGATATTTTTAGTTTGAGTTGATTAGTAATTTAGTAATAAAGTCACGTAGTCGGTGCACATTTCAGCTGTCCTGCAGGCATGCTGCTTAAAAAGCATTCGACATTGTGAACACTGTGCTACATCCTGGGTGGATTTCATCCTAAAGTAAATGTCAGCAGCAAAGCCTCTCTTTGAAACTTCAGCAGAGAGACATATCACTAGTGGATGCCACTTGCCGGATTCGGATGACCACTGATGTACTGATAGCCATGAAAGTGGGTGGCACAGCACACGTCCCTGGGTCTGTTTCAAGACGCTCAACTTGTTGACGGCAGGGGGAAACTCAGCCAGTATCAGTTTCCTCAGTCTGTGATTGACAGCCTTAAAATGCGAATGCCAGAATCAGACCTTGTTCACATGTTAAAACACCCCGGAGAAGCAACTCTGGTCACAGGGCCGCGAAGCAGTGATCCTCTATGGAGAACATGAAGTACGGACTGCTAGAGAGGCAGTGGATGAGTGCTGCGACTGGAAGTTACAAGATAAAGCACCAGGGCAAATATTGGAAAAGCTTTGTACTGCAAGGACATATCTCACCACCTCATCAGGGTGTAAAAAGGGGTTTTCTGCCGTCAATAACACTGACAGCGAGACCCGCGATACACTGCATGAGAGCAGCCTTTCATCGCTCCTTTTTTGTATATCTTAATGGACCCCCCCCCCCCTTTCAAGATTCGACCCAGTACCCTTCATCACATCCCGGATTAAATAAAATCCACATCATGGGCTTCTGGATTAATACAAAGGGAAGTTCTTTTCTGGCCTGTGTGGTCGCTCATGTCTTGAGATAAGAGCTAAAGTGTATTATTAATTGTGAGCACTGTGTTGTATATATGATGTTCCTGAGGATTTGGATCTCTTGTGGGCAGTCTGGTTGTTGTTTTTTTTTCAAATGATGATAGTCATGCATGTTTGGTTTGTTTGTGGATTCATGTTATAGTATATAGGTTATTTGATTTAATTATTTGCAGCAGGACTGGCCTATTTGTATTTAGATTCAATGTGTTTTACTGTATTTTATTTCTTTCGTGAAGCACTTTGTGTTAGGTTTTTGAATGTGTGAGAAGTGCTGTATAAATAAAGATTGACTGAAGTGTGTGTGTGTGGGGAAGTTGGGGATGATATGTACTTATATGTGCTGACATGGCTTGTGTTTTGAATAAGGCCTTGCTCCGAGGCATTCGTACGCATCTCCCAATCCTCGCATAAAGAGGACACAAGTGAATTATACATCAAAACATGTTTCTCCATCTCGATCGGGAATGATATACTATTATATTTATCTATGAAAAATAAATTTTTCATGACGTACGTCATGAGAAACTTCTCATAGGGAATGAAATGGACGAGGTCAAAAAACTTAACAAATCTGAGTTTTTACATTGCCAACTGCTGCCTAATGCTCAGACATACTTTCACCTAGAGACTCCATTTAAATGTAAGCACATGTCTAGTGCATTAATGTATTATTACACATTTTGATAGTTGATGTAGTTTTTTAGCAATCAATATTTTATGACCAAAATTTTATAATGGAAGCCTATGGGACTGACTGACTGACTGACTGACAGAATTTCTCTCTTTTCACTCTAAGCCACAATTGACAATGAATACACATGAGTTTTTTCCACTTTGATACACATCTTATTAAGGTAACAAACACCTGGTGCTCGTTATCATGTTTAAACACCGAATCACTCACACACACGCGATGAATCAGATTGAGAGAGTGCATTTAATTTAGAGGGTATAATTGTTTATTTGTTGTAACTGTATAAATGGCTATCAGCAAACAAGACTGAATTAGTTGCTAAATAGCACAATCTGAGAGGTGTATGCTGCCATATTGTTACCATATTTTCACAAATATTAGGCTCACATAAAAGTCCTATATTTTTTTCAAAATGTGCAGTGCACCCTATGTATGTATGTAGGGGGAAGCGTGGGCATGGATCATATATAAAGGAACGGGGATGTGCGTTATGCAAAACATCATTGTTTTAACAACCCTGAAAATCGCAAATAGACACACATTAAACTGAAGGTAATCAGCTACGTGGAGAAACATGGGAATCGAGCAGCTGCAAGAGAATTTAGGATTAATGAAAGACGCAGCTGAGTTTCCGCGGGCATAAGGCATGTGGCCCGAGTTGGAGGAAAGACTCAATCAGTGGATCACCGAGCAAAGAACTAGTGGGACAAGCGTTTTGATGGTCACTATTCTACCAAAAGCAGTAAAGCTAGAGGAAGAAATGAAAATTATACATTTCCATCTTTGTGCTTTTCGTTTCATTGAACGGTGACATTTTTCCATCCAGACCAGGACTATAGTAGCGCAGCAACTTGCAGCGAATTATAACGCATTATTTTCGAGGAGCTGCAGGGCACGGAAACTAACTCTGACAGTGAAGAAAGTGAAGCTGGCATGTTTGATGGAGATTTAGCTGCTGTTGGAATCAGAAACAGAGGATGAGGACTTTGATGGTTTGATTGATGACATTACCCCGCTCTATTTTTAAATACGCACACGTTTGTTTTATCTGTGTGTGTTTTACCATGTGTGCAATGATTAAAACATGTTAATAATTTGTAATCAATACTTCAATAAAGCACAACCAAACTGAGTTTGGTTGAGCCTCAGCTCTATTTTTGTATAAATCTATTTCTGTATATAAAACCTGCACCCTATAGTTAGGTGCCTTACGTATGTGTTAAATACAGTAATGACACACAGAACTTTTAGTACTGTGCGCCTTATGGTCGTGAAAATACGGTAATTCATTTTACTTATATTTCATGGTAAAGTTATGGTAAGTTAATTGATCGATTGGAAGGGGGGCAATCTTAGTCGAGGGCCCCGGGGCAGCTGCACCACCACATGCTATGTCTGTGCCCTAATCCAACCCTGACCCTAATCCAACCCTGACCGGCTCATGATACTTTTATTTCTCGACTTCAGCAGCAAGCATCAAACCCGTCGATGTTACAGGCCGACAAATGTAATGAGAGCAGTGAACATAACTGACAATAACCTACTTCGATTTATATATTTTATTATAGCTGGTGATTCAGCCAATCAGTAGAAGGTTAATTTCTTCGATAGGGCTAATTAGCAGCAGCTAAACCTATTTGATTCAGCTAATCAGCAGTAAATACATCTCTTTTATCAATTGTGTGTGTTGAGAGATGCCACTGTGCATGGTAATAATGGTGATATTATGTCCTCTTTTAGGGATGGCCTCTGTTTCAGACACTGACCTCCCTGTCTGTTCATGGTGGCTGCGTGGATGCAGGAGCTCTGATATAAGAATGAGTGTTTTGTTTTGGACTTCTGTACATGGCTCTGTGTTTGGATGTTACAGATTCCTCCATCCTACCCGGAAACATGGAGGCTGATCCGATTCGGGACAGAAATAGACGGAAGTGCTCTGAGTCGAGTCTCAACTTTCACTGACGTTATCCGGCTGTGTGTTATGAGGTGAAGCTACAGGCCGGCAGCAGGTATTTATAGAATCATGACCTTTGAGGGAATAAACAAACGTCTCCTTGTTTATTAAGCCACATTTTAATAAGCAGGATGTATTATTAAAATGTAAATATGACTCTTTGTTATGAGCTGCTAAATACTTGTTTTAATGACATCTAACTCTCCTCTGGCAGCTCATTGCTTCCATTTGCACACAGCAGTGGCCTGCGGTGAGGTCTGTAACAGGGTAGGCAGTGGCTATTCTCGCAAATATGAATGTACTTTCACGGTACTTCTACTTAATAATTTCACAATGTAATGGTTCTCAATCCGAGGTACAGAAGCCATTCTGGCAGAAATTCACATTTAAAGCAATATGTATTCCAATATGCCTACCATACAGAAATGAGATAAGAATAATAAAATGCAGCTGCATGTTTAAAAGGGGGAAAGTGGCTGAAAAAAGGCAATTTAATGTGACATTTTAGCTTATATTCACACCACCAATAATCGATTTATCATGTCACAGATTCATGAGTATTTGATGTGACCTCCTCATTTTTCATTTTTTCAGGCCTAGGCCTTTTTTCAGTTGTGACTTCAGTTGTGTCATCACAGTAACACACTAAAAGCAAATTATTTGTTATTTACTGAAATTATAATGATAGAAATGATGTATAACTTCATAACATATATCTATATAAGCCATATTAGATATATTGTATAATTTATATATGAATATAAATACAAAAATACAATATATGCTCATTATTCTAACAAAAAATGATTAAATCTGCTGGTAAAAACTGGCCTTTTAACTTGGGTACGTTGCAGTGGGTAGCACTGTTGCCTCACAGCAAGAAGGTCGCAGGTTCAAGACCGCCTTGGGGCCTGGGTCTGGGACCTTTCTGTGTGGAGTTTGCATGTTCTCCCCGTGTCTGCGTGGGTTTTCACCGGGTACTCCGGCTTCCTCCCACAATACAAAACATGCTCAGGTTAATTGGCAAATCTAAATTGCCCATAGGTGTGAGTGTGTGTGTGAATGGTGTGTGAATGGTGTGTGTGCCCCACGATTGGCTGGCGACCATCTGGGGTGTATCCCTGCCTCTCGCCATAAAATGCGCTGGGATAGGCTCCAGCAGACCCCTGCGACCCCGAAAGGGAATAAGCGGGATAGAAAATGGATGGATGGATGGATGGATAAATAACAGAGCTGGTTTATTAAAAGGGCCTGTAGTGTCCTGAGCTGGCAATGAATGTGTTAAATAGCAGCAGTGAATTTTACTATGTTTGAATCTCAAATTGAAATTGATGCTTTTTTGGTACAAAAGACAAACAACAACAGACACGAGCATTCATCACATCTGCTCATGTTAGGGAACATAAATCCTGGAAATATGTTCAGTGAAATATGAATAATATTGTTTATATAGGTTTGCCTCCATTGTCCTTCACAATAACTCTTGTTTGACTTTCTCACAATAACATTAAAGTAACAGTCGTCTGTCCTCGCACTGAGGGAACAATGGATTTTACTGATTTCTTGCTGCTCAGACGGGCGTCGTCCTCAGGAGGTAATTCATTAACACCACGAGATGAGAACACGTCCAGGCTGAGAGGAGAGGGCGAGGAGAGGGAATGAAGGGCAGGAAAACAGAAGGCAGGACAAATAAAGACAGCGACAGAAGACTCAAGGACTTTTTTCAGTTTTCAAGAGTGGATACTTGTGTTCCGTTTCATATGCGCAGATTAAAAGCTCTTGTTCCGATTGGCGACAGCATCGAACCTCACTCTGCGTCTCTCGCTGCCTCGACCGCCGCGGTCATGAGATCACAGGGTCTCCATGGCAACCAACCATAGAAATGAGTGTTTCTGAACAGATGTAATTTAACAATCACCAGTTCCCAGCCTGAGGACTGTCGACTGAAAGAGAGACAAAACAATACAGAGAATTGAACCAACATTTCTAACCACTGACTTTATTATCGCAGTGAAAGTGATGAAAGTAATTAAAGATAATGAAATGTAAAGAAACAAAAAGACGAGTCCGCGATAACTTGCAGCACTGTGGAGGACTTTTGTCCCGCTCATCTTTGCAGGATTGTATACATGCCTTTTTAAGGTCATGCCACAGCATCTCAATAGTATTCAGGTCAGGACTGAATAGGCTACTCCAAAGTCTTCATTTTGTTTTTCTCCAGCCATACTGAGGTGGACTCACCGACGTGTTTTGGGTCATTGTCCTGCTGCAGAACCCGAGTTCATTTCACCTTGATTTCACAAAGAGATGGCTGGACATTCTCTATCAGAGTTCACAGAGTACTTTCTCAAAAGGTCTTGGGGATCATCAAGATGTTTTTTTTTTTTTTGGCAAAATTGCGACAAGCCTTAATGTTCTTTTTGTTCAGCGGTGGTTTTTATCTTGGAACCCTGCCATGCAGCCATTTCTGCCCAGGCTCTTTCTTATGGTGGAGTCATGAACACTGACCTTATCTGAGGCAAGTGAGACCTGCAGTTCTTTGGTTGTTATTACGGGCTCTTTTGTGACCTCTTGGATGAGTTGTCGCTGTGCTCGGGGTAATTTTGGACGGCCACACCTGGGAAGGTTCACCACTCTTTCATGTTTTTCACCATTTGTGGATAATGGCTCTCACTGTGGTTCACTGGAGTCCCAAAGCTTTAGAAACAGCTTTGGAGCATTTTCCAGACCGAGAGATCTCAATTGCTTTCTTACTCATTTGTTACTGAATTTCTTAAGTTCTCGGCATGATGTCTAGCTTTTCAGCATCTTTTGGTCTACTTCACTTTGTCAAAGAGGTCCTATTCAACGGAGTTCTTGATTGGGAACAAGGGTGGAAGTAGTCAAGCCTGGGGCTTTAGAAATTGGACTCATGTTAAACTACAGAAGTTACATTTTAACAGTGGGGAACTATAATTTTTCACACACACACACACACACACATATATATATATATATATATATATATATATATTGTTTTCTGGGGAGTTAATTAAGAGGAAGATTCACTAGAGAGGTAGGCTACGTTGGTCTCATTACTTGGCAACTGTAATGATGTGTTGAAACCGATGTCAGAGCATCTGAATATTTCCCAGTGCCATGCTGGGGATAAGCCAGTTTCCCTCATGGAAAAAGAGAGATAGTGAAGTGAAAAGACTCATATATCCCTGAACGCTTTATGTTTTAAGTTTTGCCCACGTCAAAGAAAAATAACTGAACTAGCCGCTAGGATTGAACAGAGGAGCCCAGAAGGTAACCCAGAAAGACAAGTGATGCAGGCTGCCAACAGCGAGGTCAACGGAGTCACGGACAGGGCCACACGCCGGTCTGACCGACCATCAGCACTGTCTGAACCGCACTGTGTGCTGGGAATTGAGTGATTTTGTTCTACCGACAAAATGTGTGTGCACGCCAGCTCTAAAGCCTAGATGTTCAGTATATATATATATATATATATATATATATATATATATACATGCAAAAGCAACCATCTGAACCTCCTGATGTCCTCTCAGACATGGAAATATTCCAACACCTCCGCATAGTATGACTCAGCTCAGCCATCCAGTATTCTTATATATGATTCTTATATAGATCATCGGATGGAACTTAGCACTTCTTCTGTGATATTAGATTGAAGCAAATGGCTGTGATGACACTTAAATTAAGGCACTATTTTGCTATTTTCATAGTTTAATATTTAAATGTTTGTGCTCTTAAAATATATGCTCTGTTTTTGTGATTGAAAAGCAGCTATACCTGTAGCAGCAATGCAGTTTTCCTTTCCACACACTCAGGCTGCACCCGACTATGTAGCAGGCAAAAAATAGGAATCCACTATGTAGGACGTCCAAATACCTCAGTAGGCGTTCAACAGGTTGGCAAACGTTCCCGGATGGTTTTCTACATCTGATAATATTTTGCAGTGTGCAAACGAGAGGTTGTGATTGGCCGACACCATCAGAAATGGCCCGACCCTTCTAGACCTAAACTAAACAGAAACACACAGTACAAGCACTCTGGAAGTAGAAGGCAGCAACATGGATCCCCTATTAACTTTAACTCCTGTTAAAGTTAATAGGGGATCAATGAAACATCACAACCAGAGATATTTCTAAAAATGTCTTGTGTTCAGACAGGTCTCAGCAACATTATAGAGGAGGATAAATATTTACACACAAGTGCTGAACAAGAGTTTTTTTTTTTTATTTTATTATTAGGCCCCCTTTAAAAGGTTGTGTGTCTGTGTGTGTTCGTGTGTGTGTGTGTCCAAAGCCTTTAAGAATTTCCCACCAGGGATCAATGGAGTGTTTCTAGTTCTGTTTCAGCTTTATTTCCATTTCCCCCCAAACAGCAGTTTGAAGTTGGTGATGAATCTGTTGGAGTTGAATAAAAACATTTCCTGTTTTCAACAATAAACAGCCTTTATCACGAGCTTATAGGAACTTACCTTTCTTTTTGTCTGGAGTTTATTGGATGACGTAACCCTCCACGAATTCCCCGCAAAACTTTTCCTTCTGGAAGATTTGGATCCTTAATGAAGAAAAAAACCCGAGCGGCTCCAGCTTTTGATCTTTAAAACATCAAATCGATGTTGTCAAGGAAGAAGAGTGGAATCATTGCTGAGCTTGTTACTGTGCTGTGAGCTTTCTCTGCTGTCAAACACTTGATACCTTCCTCAGAGTTTTCTTCTTTCTTCTTCTCAAGGTGAAGCTGTATGAAGTCGGTCCTCATTCGCTCTGTTATGTTGGAGGTCAACACTGGGAATGAAATAAAGAAACGACAGAGAAAGAACAGAAAACCGCAGCGGATGTGTCAGGTGAGTTCATACTCATTCTGTTTTGCTGCTTTCTCTCCATGCGTTTTCTCACTACTTAAATGTGATGGATGTGTTTATGTTATGGGCTCATTTTAATACATATTAAAATGAAAAACATGTATCTTGAGGATTCTGTGGTTGATGATGAGTAATGTCTACTGCTGCAAGCTTTTATTAGGAAAAATAATCTGCAGTGATGAAAGACATCTCTCTGCCCATTCCTCTGAACCAGGAACATACTTTATGGCTCCAGGATTACATCTGCTCAGTTATTTTAATGACGATAAAGTGATCTCACTTTAGGAGGTTAAAATCCTAATATTTACAAGGATAGAATTTTATTTTAAATGGAATAGAGTCTGCACAAAAGATCCTGTGAACATTCATCAGGACGTAATGAAAAGGACATTGTACGTTCGTAATATTTACTAATAATTAATGAGTGTTTGCACCATGTGCAGAAATTCAGTCAATTCAGTGGAATTCAGATTTTGAACTAAAGGAAAAGAAGGTTCAGGAAATGTCTGTTCTGTGTCGGGGTGAGTCAAGTAGAGCTGAACTTCAGGTGGTTCTTCACCTCCACATCCTGCAGCAAAGCAGTTTAATCTGATTAATGCATGGTCATTTCCCAAACAAAAATAAGACCTTTAGTTAAATTAAATAGATCAAATTCAGTAATATAAATGATAATTTACAATGAATGATTCATGTTCAGGTTCCAGTTGAATTTAAAATGGGTAACAATAAGTCCTGTAGATATGAAACAACGATTGAAAGAAACAATTTGACTCTACATAATCAGTTTTAATGTGTTAATAATTTCAAATTAATCATGCAAGTCAATTAAAAAGAGTATTTAGTTTGTTTTAGAAATATGTTAATTAATTCAGAAATATATAATGAGCTGGTAAGTTTAATTGGTATTTAAAATGCGAATTACCTTTCCTGTTTTTAAATAGATTTTTAAATTACATTTTTTATGTATGACCAATTAATGTATTTTTAAATTAAAGTTTTATGTTTTGTTAATTCCTTAAATGAATTTGAACTATTTATTGATGGATTCATGAATCAATTAATAGATTAATTTGTTAATACCTGTTTTAATTATAGGGGCATTGATTTGTTAAATGCTTTATCACCGTTTCCATGACCCTTCTGGTCTTCCGTACTTTGTGGGAGAAACTTTAGAGTGAGTGTTTACTACTTTTTCGAAAAAACATTTTCTTTCAAGCCTTGGCACAGGCACACACACTCATACACACACCCACACACACACACACAATCACATACATACCCTCCACCTGAAAGGGCTTTTAAATGTTTTGTGTAGCAGAGCGCTCATGCAGCAGGTTGCCCTGGTCGACCTTGCTCTCCTCCTGTCTCTCCTCTAGTTCTTTAAGCCGAGTCCAGCAGAGGCCGAAACAAACAGGAGCTGACACACAGCACTCAGCTCCATTTTAAATGCACCTTTCTACTACCACTACTCTGTGAAACCACAGACCCGTGTCCTTCAGGATGTTTTACACGCTGAACTGATCGTCTCAGGTCCTTTACACGGGCTCATCAAAATCAATCACATGCAAGAACAAGAAGAATTAGAGACACGGCAAAGTGGTTTCGGGACCCAACTTCACGAGCTCTTCACCATGGAGACGTGTTTCTCTGGAAACCTTTGACGTCAGGTGGAATGTTTCCTGTTCAACATTCAGGTTTCAGTTGATATGACGATTTAAAAGCAGCTTTTGTAAACTGTTGTTTCTCACACGTACTGTACCTGGCAACCCCTTCTGGCTCCATGCAAACAGGAATATTCATTTCAGTAGCCATGGAAACACCTGAGTTGGAATATTATCATGTAATAAGGGCAATCAAAAGTAATGGATGGTTTCAAGACAGAGAGAGAGAGAGAGATGTGTGTGTGTGTGTGTGTGTGTGTGTGTGTGTGTCACTGTACTAATTGTTTCACCCTAATAGGGGGGGTAACACTAGCAAGCTTTTCTTGACAGTTTTGAAACCATCAGACATCTTCCAGCTCAAAAGAATTAGAATTAGAAAGGAATTACATATACAGTGGAATACAGTAAAGACAGTCATCACCAAGTGGAGAAAATATGGCACAACAGTGACATTACCAAGAACAGGACATCTTTCCAAGATGGATGATATGACAAGAAGAAAACTGATCAGGCTGACAGCATCATTAGAGGAGCAGCAGAAATATCTGACAAGTACTGGATGTGCTGCATGTGTGACAACAATCAACTGTTGTCTTTTTATATGTGGGCTATCGGGTAGGGTGGATATTACATCCAAGCCCGGCTTCATTTTGCAAAAAGACATTTGAAATCTCTCAACTGAATGTGGGAAAAAAATGCGTTATGTCAAATACCAGTCGGTGTTGGCACAAAACCTTTGGGTTTCATTTAGAAAGCTGAGGACAAAGAGGAACTTTGTCCTACAACAGGACATTGTCCCAAAACATACATCCAAATCGACAAAAGAATAGCTTCAATAGAATAAGATGGAGGTTTTGGAATGACCCGGCCTGATAGTCCAGACCTGAATCCGATTAAACATCTGTGGGGTGACATAAGGAGGGCTCCGCACAGCAGATACCCTCCACATCTGTCAGATTTGGAGTGGTTTTGCAATGAAGAGTGGGAATATTAAATCATCAAGATGTGCCATGACGATAGTGTCACAATGAATACTGAGTGATACAATAAAAGCTAAAGGTGCTGCAACAACGCATTGGTTTAAGGATGTGCACATTCATGCAACCGGGTTATTATACGTTTTTTTATTTTTTATTTTTCTCCTTTAAATGTTTTTTTTTTCAATTGCATTGTACAGATTATAGGTCACATTAAATGTAGAAAAAGTTGTGAAATTATTTATCTTGGTGCCATTTTTTTACATCACAAAAACCTGGCATTTTAACAGGGGTGTGTATACTTTTTATATCCACTGTATTTATTATTGAACTACTGTGGTGCTGCATGAATTTAATGTGGTAGAGTGCGTTTTAATGGCAAGTCTCACTTTTTACTGCATGCACTTCCTGTCCGCCAGCGTGGATCAGTGCTGCACCACTGCACTGATCCACGCCGGCAGGACTGAGAAGTTTGGAGTTGGAATACAAACAGAATTCACCTGCTCATTGTAATATTTAAAGGGACCCTATTTTGCCCTTTTACAAGTCCAATATATACATTCTCATGGTCTCATTTACCTCCTTGTCTCTACTCAAAACCAGAGCACCTGCCACATCAACTTTCATCCTGCTAAAGAACCAAAAATCCAATCTCAGCACCACAAAGAATGCCTGAAGAGATAGAACAAACAAAGGAATTGACCATGTCCGCCAAGGGCCTGCATTTACATAGCACCTTTCTAGTCTTTTGGACCACTCAAAGTGCTTTACACTACATACAATGGCGAAGATACACACTCACACACCGATGGCACAAGTAGCTACAGCCGCCCCATAAGGTGTAAGCAGGTTTCACACCGCAACCTAAAGAGAATGAGCATCGCTGTGAGCAGGGTTCGAACCTGCGCGGGGAGACCCCATTGGATTTCGATTCCAACGCCTTAACCTCTCGGCCATCACAGCTACTAGCATCCAAGATGATGCTATAGACCTCTTTGGCCAGATATGATGGGACACCTGTCCAAGGCTTAGCTTGGCTCCTGATGGCTTAAGGCCATTCCGCAACAACTCATTGCACAAGGCATATGGTGAACCAGTGCCGAGGATGGCGTACAATTCAAGGAGCATATAGGAAGGTGCCTTGAACTGCTGTCACCACCAAAGGAAGGTGCTACTGTGTCCATGAGCAGGCATGAAGGACCGATTAATGAGTTGGCCTTGAGTAGAGGTGGAAAGTTTTTTTTTTTTTTTTCCCGATGGTTAACATTTGGACATAAGGAAGGATGGCTACCTTTATACCTCAAGGACATCTTCTTCAAGTCAAACAATGGGTACGGGCAATCCTCCATCCTACCACAAGAAGGGAACTGCAGCTTAATGGATCATGTCTCTATTAACCTGCGTCTCAAATCTCCCAAAATTCCCAATGTGGAGAATTTTCTGATACCTCAACATTGACCCTCAACCCTAACCATAGAGATAAACAGAAATATTCCCACCACAGTTTAGCTCACAGGAAAATAAACAAAGTGAAGTGTTTTTTATTTTGACAATGCAAGGGCACGTTGCTCACATTGTTGTAGAAAAGAAAAGTCAGCTGTTGCCAGGTGACTTTTATCTGGCAGATCTTGGTCTCCTTAGACAACAGGATAAAATGAGGCTGTAACTTCCTGTTATGCAGCGGAGATATGCGTATGCATGCGCATGTTTGTACTTCAACTCGGCACAAAAACCTTAGTAGGCAGATGAAATGAAGGACTTAACTTCTGCTCGCTCAGGTGTGATATGAGTGATGAACATAGAAAACACTTCCTGATTTCCAGGCATTTTCCCAAATCATGTAACCTGGGGATTGCCGCAATACAAATAACAAACTTGAAGCACGGGTTTCCAGTGAGACTGGGCTCAGTACTTGGCATGTTTTTGAAATGTTCCTCCGGGTTCCTGGTCTTGAATCAAGCCTCAGGCATCCTCAACCACGCTGCTGTCATCAGTTAAAAGCCTCGGGGCAGGTTTACATGTAAATGAAGAGCTCTGTGCTCGAGTCCGGAGCTGCAGCAGCTGGAGGAGTCTCTCAGAGAGCGATAACCACCGGGTGCCAGCCACCTGAGGGTCTACAGGAGAGCCTGGAGAGGAAAGAAACAAACAGAAGATAGATATGAATGTTTGCATACAGGCATCATTAACATGTCAAGACATGACAGAAGGAGTCGAGGGAAAGCATTAATGAGTGAGCGGTCTGAGCAGCTGAGGGGACAATGAGAGCTCTTCGCTCTGAGGAGATTAAAGCGACTTCTGATGAGGGAGAATGTGATTCATATGAAGCAAGACGTTGAAATATGACTTTTCATTTTTATTCCGGGGTGTTCAAGGTCAACGTATAATGTTCCATTCATACACTGACACGGAAAACTGTAAAACAACAAAAACAACATGTTTTCTATGTTTATAAAGATATTTTACACATACAATTGGCACAACCAGTCAACCAAATTCATAACCATGAAGACTAGTTTCGTAACTCGACAATCGTAACTTACTGTATTTTAACTTTTCCAGAGTCCTTCCCTGAGTTTTCTCATTCAGCAGACTATGGCACTGCAGTGCACTATTCTGTTTTCCCTGTTGAAGGTTTCGTTTTTGGGTTGGAGAGTTGAAGGACGGCTGATGTTGTGTTGCATTATAGACTGTAGGGGTGAGACAGTTCACAATATAGTTGAATTTTTTTTTCACAGTCTGAGGTTAAAAGTAGATAGGGTTCTTGTTGCAAGAGAGGAGACATTGATAGCTTCACCATGTGTTTCATTTATTTGACAAACAAAGTTATTTTTTTAACAAAGAAGCATAGGCTCTATCAGCACTAGACTTAGGTCCCTATGTCTGAAATGATGTCTCTTCATACAGTGCAGGAATTACCATAATGCTGGAGTGTTTATAGGACTGGCTTTTATATTGTCCTCAATCTTTGATTTAGGGCTACACAAATAAATTAACTTAACTTAACACACTTACTATCATAGCACGCACACATACTACAATGTGTTCTCATGGAGGTTTTGTATCATACTAATGACACTAACGGGTGGCTTGTCATCAATATCATAGGCTGTATATGTGTTTGTGTGTGTGTGTGTTTGTGTGTGTGTGAGACGAGGCATGACATTTGAGGAGCTGGGAACGGGCTGCACACCACTGTTATTGGCTGGAGGCCACGCACACACACACACACACACACACACACGCACACACAACCAAAGCTATCCCAGACATAGCAAAACAAAAAGGCAGAAGGCAGCAGGGTCTCTGCAGATAAACACACCATCACGCATTATGTGGGTCAGAAGTTATGATTGAGGGATTTACTGTTGTATACACTGTGTTTTGTTTGTTTGGTGAAATCCAGCAGACGCATAAATAAGCTGATGCACTGCTGCAGCCAGGAAGAAGGTACCTGACACACCAGCACTAAGGTTCAGACCACAATGATCCTGAATGTGCCAAAACCAATCTTCATAGTAGTAGCGACATCCTGGGGGTTTTGTAGATTTTGATTATCAGCTCCATATGTTGCATTCGTTCAAGGGTTAGCTTTTCCAGTCAGTTCCTTGTAGTGCTGTACATTTTCATTCCATTTGTGTCCATCCTTAGGCTCAGACTGGCAGACAGACTTTCACTGGTCATAGACTCCAGACTAGGTTCTGAGTATTATCTATCATTTGATTTTTGTTTTCCACATCGTGGAGCATCTGTTGATCTCCTCAGGTCTGAGACATGCAGCCAGCAATGATCTGTGTCTTAAACAGGAACAAGTTATATTACTCACCACTGGCAGAAATATGAATCAGTTGGTTAGTCATTGCTTGATTTATTTGAAATAGTCACTGGTTATTGTTTATTTTCAATATATGTTTTGGTAAAATACCACCTCTCCAACTTGTTAAATCAGTGTGTTAATCCATGATCTTTTGATCTATAATTCCCCTAAAAAGGGCTTTGTGTGCATGTGTGTCTTGTGCACTTGGCGCCAATCAAAAATTGATGGTCTCCTTCGAGTATAAATAAAGGTTTGGGTGAATGAATAAAAAAAAACTTCCTGTGAAGCTACTGAAGAGACATTTAAAGGGATTAGTATAAACATGAAGGGCTCAAAGTGGATGATGATAGTATAATTTGCCATAGTAAAATGTTTCCGGCTTTAATAGTGGTGTAATTTATCCAAGTGTTATGTGGAATTTTTATTTAAATATGTGGAACCAAGAAGATCAGCGTGTCAGGTATAAAGACTTAAATTGCTGGATGTAGTACGATTAGTGAAGGTTGTCCAATGTCAAACTGTTCCATTTCCACATTAATCCTGAAAGAAAAGCAGCTCCATAGTGGAGCCTTCTGCATATTAACCTAAAGACCACTTCCTCTTTTTCCGTTTCTGAGTGGCTGGCTGCTGGTTTATTAACAACATGCACAAAGACATTCTCATTATATGCACATGAATATGTACGGCCGAAAATGAGAAAACGAAACCTTTCAACTTTACCTTCCTGCCGAGGGAAGGAAACAATAATCAGGGCGGCAAACGTTATCGAGGCTCAGCGCTTCATTTACAACTCAACTGTCCTCCCAGTGAGACATAATTTATTCAATTCTGAGGAGAGGGAATTATCTGAGAGGCAGGAGGAAAGGGAATTAATGACTGACACACACAGGCACACACACGCACACACACACACACACACACACACACACACACACACACACACACAGGTGCACGCTTCTTCTTCTTCTGACCATTCATAGTATTTTCCCATCAGGAAAATATCCAGCTCATGTTTGAAGTCTTAACTACAGCTTACAGATAAGAGTTGTCAGGTCTTGTGTGTGTGTGTGTGCGTGTGTGCACATATGTATATACTTAGAAATTACATCATGACCTTACGGTGCATTCAAATGCACCTCGTTAACTCAGAAACCTAAACAAAAACCTCCATGAAGGTCAGGACTCCGTAAGTTTAATTGTGACAGATTAACCAACTCATTTACTAAATTATTTCCTTGCAATAAAACAGATCAGCTCATGCACATCATTGCACATCATCTGTAAAAAAGTGATTTGAATTTAAATACAAATGCATATTTAAATAATTATTATAATTATTACTATTATATATTATTATATTAATGAAGTACATCTTTAATTTCTTTGCTTTGTTCAATTTAATTAATTGTAAAGTAGATAATTAATGTTCAGTACTTGACAGCACTATTTCACACTTTGTTCACTACTTACTGCAAGTTTGCAGCATTTATTTTTTTTCTTAGTGACACATGCTTTATAACCCCAGAATATTATCTGAAAGGATAAATAAATAAAAAATAAAATCATCTATCATCTATTGTCCTTTGCGAGTTTTTCCATGTGTTGAGCTCGGACGACCTTTAGTTGAGTTCATGGGCAGCTTATCAGCTGTATCAGACGAGAGATTAATGTGAACAACACGCTGAATGTTTATCTGCAGATCGTCCCCTCCACTGATTTACTCCACATTTATCCTGTTTGCCCAAATTCAGTTTCAGGGTTATCTGCCAAGAAGCCTCCTCTATGTACAACGTTTTAAAAAAGCTTCCGGTCATTTGCCAAATGAATTTCTAAACCTCCAGAAGCCTAATTATGATAATAATAAGGAAAAAAATAATCATCTAATAGACACATATTCAAACTCGCCTTTAAACATGACTCTGTGATTCACTGTTTGACTTCAAGAAATAAAAGTAAATCACAAATAAATCTAAAAAGACCACCGCTGAAACGTGATGAGTTTCACACCCGCAGGTTATAAACATATTTAATATCACTACATTACTACTGTGAGATTTCAGGCAGCAGTCAGGGTGTTTAATCCTCAGTCGTGGTCTCAGTTTGTGCGCAGATAGTCAGTGTTTGAAGTTTTAAGAGATGCACACATCAGACATTTTATGTAAAATACTCACGAAGATTCATTTCTAGGTCGTGCCGTCATTAAAATCCCTTCACTTTTGTTCAGCTTCACACGTCAGATCAGGGAAGGGTCCTATAATAAATCAGAGAAACGTACCTATAATGTAGGAAAAAACGTATCAAGGCGGAAGACTCCTTTGAGTTTTCCGTCTTGTTGTTGTGCTACAGCTGAAACGATGTCAACAATCTGCAGGCTGAAGAAGCAGAGGAGTCATTGTGTGCAGAGGTAATCCTATAGGATACACACTCTGTTGGCACAACATATGAATGTTGTTCCCCGAACATAATATCTGGAACGATGGGAAACAAATCTAAACATGGCTGAGAGTGGCTTTGTACAAACCTCTAAACTGTGGCTGAGTATTTATCAAAGTCGGGGGGAAGTACTTCCACCTTTTGTTGTTTTCAGTTGCAACATGAACTTTAATCCCGTTAACTCAGTGGCGGAGTTCATTAGCGTCAGTCCCCGCTCACCTCTCTGAACTCTGCAGCCGGAGGTTGGAGGGATTTATGAGCTCATCTTTGAATTGTTGCTGTCTGTAAACTGTGCACAGGAAGGAGGAAGTGGAGACTGCGCAGGATTAACATTGCTCCTGCAGACCCGCAGAGAGAGGGAAATACAAGTCCCTTGTTCCGACTTTCTGTCCCGAATTAACGACAATCCGATGGAAATTCTGCAGGATCCTCGAAACCTTAATGACTCGTTGACCCTCAAGCTGGACAAAAGTTTTCCGACATTTGATTTCAGCACAGGAAATCCAGTTAATAACCGGGGACCGCGAGCTTCAGACGCTCCTACTACTACAGTGTTATCATGCTAAGCAAAAACACACTGATAAGCTGGAGCCAGTCTGCAAACATGTACTGTTCAGTTTAAAGCACTTAAAATAAAACATGTAAAACATTAAGACAAAATGCAAATAAACAGGCTTTAAAAGGACATTTAAATAGAAGAAAAAAAGTTACGGTGCACTGTGAGTAATGATTGATGAAATGATTTGAATTCGATTTCAAATTTGATTTGATGAAGTGCTGAAAAGTTACTTTTTAATTGTCAGGTTGATTTTCTCTGTAATATTTGTGTTTAACAGACGGTGACTTGATGACAGATGAAGAGTAAAGAGACGACAGACCAGAGCTGCCCTGCTCATCCCGCTCTTAGGTTGGGAGGAAAAAGGATTGGATGAAGGAGAGGAACAGGTGGGACACACACACACACACACACTCAGATATGTGTTATTAGATGAACTACACAGTAAACTGTAGCACGAATGTTCAAAGAGGCAAGTCATTTCAAACGTTTCGTGTTTCATTGCCTTATCGAAAAAAAATCCTGTTATGGAGTTTCAAGATTTTTCCCCTTGATCATTTATTTTATCCTTTTCTCACTAAAATATTTCAGCCATAAAAACACATTTTTTGGTGAAATCTGTGAGGGATAAAAGGATGCGGTGGCTGTACACAGGGTCTAATTAATCACGTAAAAGCCTCGCAGACAAAACGCTGTTTGATTAATTGATCAAAAAGCTGTTTGTGGTCAGTGTGTCCCTGACCAGCGGACCTGTGAGGGAGTCTGCGGTGGACACTGCAGGGTGGCGGGTTAACGCGTCTGCTGATTAAAATATTCTAACTTCAAAAGTGGAGAAAATAAGCGGCAGGCTCCTTCAACACAGCTGCAGCTGTTCTGAGCGGGAAAAAACAAGGCTTAGCTGACAAGTGTCTCTATGAGGCCTTTGATTTAAGTCACATAAGTATGGTTAACAATATACATGTGTATGTATACATATACACACACATATATATGTATATATAATATGACTTCAGTGGAGAGAATAAAAATGTTTTCCCTCAAATTGACCCACTGACGGATTAGTTCTTAAAGTAGGATTATCTTGAATTATTCCATCACCAGATACTTTTGCTTCATCCAAGTTTTTTTTTTCTTGATTCTGTCCATTTATTTGCGTCATAATTTTACGCATCTCCTCTTTCCTTTATTTCTCTCAATTACAAAAAAGCAGAAATAGAGCTGTTGAATATTGAAGTAGAATAATTAGATGGTGTTAAATTTACTTAGCGGTAGAGCAATCAATCAGACATACACTGCTTCCTGTACAGACTGTACAGCAGAGAATGATTTTCACTTTACCGATCTAACGATCAGTGGAAGGTGGATGAATTATAAGTGAAGAGTAATTTCACACTCAGCAGTTCTACATCCTGTCTGTGACACGTTGGGACATAAAACACACTTCACACTTTACTGGAGGAGAACTCCCTCAGCAGTGCATCCTAGGAGATGTTGTGATATGAAATTATGCAGCTCAGTGGTTTCTGCGCACTCATTTCACCTCAAACTGCTCCGTTTGCATTTCAACTACATTTCCCAGAACACCGCTGTTGTGACAGGCCCCAGTGTTCGGGGTGATTAGCAGCTTTAATTTATATATATAATATATGTATATATATATAAAATATACAACAGTACTCTACATTGAAAAGACCTTTTGGTGCATTTTCAGTACTCTGTGCATGTGCTGTACAGAGTTACAGAGGACTGTGTTCTTCTATAAAGACAGCTGCTAACACACAGTCCAGGTTTTTGTAAAAGTCTGACTGCTCCTCATTGAATTAGAAGTGGCTGCACGCTGAAAGGTTGCAGAGACGAGTTAACCACCAGGTGTCGCTGCCGGGGCCACAAGTCTGTCTCTGTCTCTGTCTCTGTCTCTATTATGCATATACCAGCAGCAGCACCAGTAGCAGTAGCAGCAGTAATAGTAGTAGTAGCAGCAGTAATAGTAGTAGTAGCAGGAGTAATTACACTAGCAATAGCAGTGGAAGTAGCAGTAGCAGCAGCAGCAATTATAGCAGCTATAGTAGCAGCAGTAGCAGCAGCAGCAGTAGCAACAGCAGCAGTAGCAGCAGCAATAGAAGCAGAAGTAGCAGCAGCAATAACAGCTATAGTAGCATCAGTAGCAGCAGCAATAGTAGCTATAGTAGCAGCAGCAGTAGCAGCAGTAGTAGCGGTAGCAGTAACAGTAAGAGCAGCAGCAGCAATAGCAGCTATAGTAGCAGCGGAAGTAGCAGCAGTAGCAGCAGCAGCAGTGATAGTAGCAGTAGCAGCAGCAGTGATAGTAGCAGCAGCAGCAGCAGGAGCAGCAGCAGCAGGAGCAGCAGCAGTAGCAGCAGCAGTGATAGTAGCAGCAGCAGTGATAGGAGCAGCAGCAGCAGCAGTAGCAGCAGCAGCAGTAGCAACAGCAGCAGGAGCAGCAGCAGTGATAGTAGCAGCAGCAGCAGTAGCAGCAGCAGTGATAGCAGCAGCAGCAGCAGTAACAGCAGCAGTGATAGCAGCAGCAGCAGTGATAGTAGCAGCAGCAGCAGCAGCAGCAGCAGCAGCAGCAGCAGCGAAAGTAGCAGCAGCAGTGATAGTAGCATCAGCAGTGATAGTAGCAGCAGCAGCAGCAGCAGCAGCAGTGATAGTAGCATCAGCAGTGATAGTAGCAGCAGCAGCAGTAGCAGCAGCAGCGATAGTAGCAGCAGCAGTGATAGTAGCAGCAGCAGCAGTAGCAGCAGTAGCAGCAGCAGTGATAGCAGCAGCAGCAGCAGCAGTGATAGCAGCAGCAGCAGCAGTGATAGTAGCAGCAGCAGCTCTTGTCTGTCTCAGTATTTAACGGTTTCCCTGCAGTAATCTGCAGGATGCATGAACCCCCAGGACAAACATATATTTGTGTTGTGTGGGCTCCTTCCAGCCATCACCATCTTCCTGCCTATTCCTCCCTCTCCCATTAGATCCCAGTGTTTCTGTGACTGGCGTGAGCAGAGGAGTGAACAGACAACTCCGAAGTTCAATGAAGCGCTCCACTTCAAAGCTCCGTGCTGCGGATTAGCACAGGAAGGAGATTACTGTAATTGGGGACTGTAGAGGTGGAACAAAAGGTTCCTCTGTCTGTCAGAGGGGTGGATGTAGTACAGTGAAAACACACGCACACAGAGCGGAGGATGTTGAAGGGAAAATTCACTCTAATCCACTTTAACTTCAGCTTTTTTTTTTTTTTTAATGAGAGACACTAGGCCCTGGGAAAAAAAAATCAAACAGATTAAACTGACGAACACGAAGAAAAAACAATCTTGAAATAACCAAATGTTCTGCCAATAAAACAAGATAATTAAACTCAACATTGAACTAATTGTACCATAAACAAGATATTTTCGCTTGTTAAGATTTTTTTTTTGCAGTGTTGACATTTGCTGTAGTCCAGCATCACAGGATCACATGACCAGGGCCGAGTTCACTGTTGTGAACTGTTGTTAAGTAACTAAGTCCTGCTCAGACCCCAGCTCTGAAAATACAGGAATTAAAATGATAAAACAGTCAAATTGTGAAATGCATCACCTCCTGTCACGAAAACCTTGGGTTTTCGGTCATGAATTTAAAAAAAGTGACAAACGTGCAGCGATAAGACACAAAATTAATTCCGCTGCAAATGCTCAGATCTTTTAGATCAAGACTGAAGAATTCCTGTTTGCTTAAGTGCACCGTGACCTTCACATCTCGCATTTTACGAGTCCAATTCTATTTTGACTGTTGACTTTCCTGACCCCCCCCAGTGATTGTTTCTATCTGTCTTTTCGTCTGTTTATATTGTGAGTGCACATTGAATCAGCCTGTGATATCATTTAATGACAGAGCTCTGAGTGTGTGTGTGTGTGTGTGTGTGTGTGTGTGTGTGTGTGTGTGTGTGTGTGTGTGTGTCTGTCAGCTGTGGGTTTTCCTTCCCCCCTGAATAACAACACATGACCTTGTAAACTGTCATTCATTAACCTAACCTAATCGCTGCTGCTGGGAAAGAGAGAGGGTGGGAGGGTGACATCACAACAACAAAGCGTGGAGTGTAGTCTGGACTAACACAATTATCTCCTCATTACTGTCCGCCGTCCCGTCTGTGCCTCAAACTGCTGAGGTGACGAATGAGTAACACTCCTAATCGTGAGACTCGATGTCAGATCGCAGATGAGTTACTGGGTGAATTCCTGAGTGATTATGCGTTGCTTGATTTATCCTCAATGGACTGTTCATCTGTAAATATTCACATAATGAGAGAGGGAGAAAAAGCACACCGAACAGGTTCAGATTTCCTCCCTCATCGGCTTCATCAGTAACAGCTCAGTGAGGCAGAGGAGAGGAGCTGATTCAATTAACCCGTGTTGGAGATGACAGGCATTACTGGAACATCCAGGATATTGATCCTGTACTGAAAGCACAAAGGAGGCTGTTCTGTTCACATTCAGAATAATGAGGTGAGCGCTGAAGGGAATATCTGCGGCGCTATTTCTGTCCGAGCGCTTCCTGTGTGCGCCGCGATGAATATAATGTTCAGCCGGCGATGTTGCATCTGGTTTCAGCTTGTCTCTACATAATTGAAGTGCGTAATGTGATCGGTGAGCAGAGCGACTGAGGAGCTCGGGTCAGTCCGGGATGGGGAAAGCAGGAGACTTTGAAAATCACCTTTTTCGCACTCTGCAGAACAAACTTTCAGTTTGCTCGGGGTCAAAGGTCACGCCAGGTCTGAAACACGGTCAAACATCACAGGACTGTTAACACCGAGATGAATAAATTTATCATTAAAACATAGAAACAAACTTGTGAAAGAATTTGCACATTGTTCAGGAAAAAGAAAGAAAGTTTTTCAACTTTATCCGATAATGAAGATTTTGTCTCTCCTCCACAGAAAATGTTCAAAGATTTCTTGTTAGAAAGGTGTAATGGAGGAACACTGCTTTATTTATCGTTTAACCAGTTACAGATTCTATTTCCAAAAGTTCGTTTTTTCATGGTTCTAGTATACTTGCTGCTGTTTCCCCAGAAAATAAAATGTTCACTAGCTGGAGCTGGTTTGCAGCAAGTTGTATTAAAGTCTCTCTATATATTTACATGCAGAGCTTAATCAAGCTATGCTTAACATTTGATTTTAACATTTTTTAACATCTTAGTGTCTGGTTTTCAAGAGACGTTACAACACTTATTTACATTGGCTGCATTATCAGATGTGTTAATTCAACTATGAGAAGTCCAATTTCAATACAACTAAAGTATATATATACATTTTAATAATTTGAACATAGTCAGATTAACACGATAAATGTAAGTGTCATGTAAACTGCACATTAACTGTCTGCTGTTACGGAGGAGAGAGAAGTTTTCTTGTTGATCTTTTTTCACACATTTGTCTTGACTTTAGGTCTTTATAATGCTTATATATTTATTACTAAATGTCCTCGGCGTGTAAAGACCTTTAGGCTGTATCCACATTGCATCCTGAGCTGTGTCCTGGTGGCTCAGTGTTTTTTTTTTGCTCTATGTACCGAACGCTGCTGTTGCTTCCCGGTTCCACGCCGCCACGGGGGGGGCTCAGAGTGGATTTGTCGGTTTCAGTCTGTAAACACAACATTTAAAGTCGGATCAGCGGCATCACGGGCGCTACGCCGTGGCGTCTTGCGACCTGCACGCCGTAATTGGCCGGACGCTGCGCGCCCACTGCCCGGAGCTCGACATCCAGAAACATCGGGAGCGCAGCAAAATAATCGAATACAGGCGGAAGGGGGCAGCGGGTTCTGTGGATACAGACATCACTGCGCACTTCTGCAGGTCAGAAGTTATGTGTTTTTGTATGACTCTAAAAAATTCCGCTTATTCTGCCCTTAAAGCGACTGGAGTCTTTTTCCGTAAACCTTTATCTCGGATGATTCATGAAAGAATAAAAAAAAGCTGGTTGTTTCTGGAACATTAAGTTTTCAAATTTGCCCTTTCACAGAGTCTGCTGCAGACTCGTGTAATGACGGCGTTAGGAGGGTTACTGAGCAGCACACACACTTAGAGAAACACTTAGTGAAGCTGTTTTCACCTGGCCTGTGATCTTGATGTGTGTGTGTGTGTGTGTGGCCTCTAAGTAGAGTGAGATTTCCCTCCGAGGCTATTTGAGATTCATAGCTTTAGAATTGGACTCCAAAGTGCCGGTCGGACACTTTTTAAAAGCAGGCACAAATTCTGGTGCCTGTCTGGCCCGTATCCTCTGGAGATCTACTTAAAAGTTTGGGCTTTTCCAAGTTTTGGCTTTTAAAATCAGCCCCGACAACGACAGCGATGTTGTGAGACATCCGGCTGTTCTTTAGTTTATTAAAACACAATCTTTGTTTGACACACAATCGAACGCGAGTGTGTGAAACTAACCTGATCTCATAAATCTGTATAAGTGGTGTATGCACATGATCTGTCTGCATCTTAAGCTTTTTCACACTTCATTCAATAGTTCTATTAACCTCATAGTTTGGTTTAAAATGATTTATGTACAATTAAAAATGGTAGGTTTAACAGAACTTAAATACCCAAAGTCATGGCGAAAGAATCTTGTTTAACAGCAGTAAAATGATCCAACAGTCAAAATGTTGAAAGATTTCTTGTTAGAAAAGTGTAATGGAGGAACACTGCTTTATTTTCCTTTTAACCACTTACAGATTCCATTTCCAAAAGTTTGTTTTTTTCATGGTTCTAGTATACTTGCTGCTGTTTCTCCTGGAAAATAATCACGTTCACTAGTTGTTTTAAAGTGTCTCTATATAAAATATCAGAAAGTGTTTTCTGTATCTAAACTTGTATTTATGAGTATGACATTTTATTTTTTCTATCTTGTTTAAGCTAACATCTTAATGTGTGGTTTTAAAGAGACATTACGATACTTCATTTACATTAGCTGCATTATCAGATGTGTTCATTTCAATACAACTACGGTATATACGGTATAAACATAGTCAGATTAACACAATAAATACTAGTATATAATAAAGTCTGAGGGGGCAGCCTGGGTGAGAAGGATTACCAGGAGCACAATCACACGTAAAAAAAATAAGCTTATTTCCTCTTTCATCACTACAAAAATGAACTCCTGGAATCAATCTGTAGATAGTCCAATCACGTTATTGATTATGTGAGTGGACATCTCACATAGAAGATGTTAGAGTCCACTGCAGGAATTCCGTCGGATCAGCCTGAGGTCATCTGGATTGTTGAAGTGTAACTCTTAACAGTCGGAGACGAGTACTTAAGCTGAAAGCAGTCGGACTTATCGTTCGCAGCAGACAGAAAATTAGTTATTGATCGTGAAAATGATTGTCTAATGTTCGCCGAGGAAAGTTCATTAGACGCCCGCGGAGGTCAGGAGGAGGTCAGCGAGCCGAGAGGAAACAGCGTTTCATAAGAAATATGAATCAACATGTCATATGCAGCCTTTATCTGACGATTTCTAATTTGGTGCTTTTTATTTTATGGCACTATCTGGTCAGTTGAGCTTAGTCTGATGGTGAAAAGCAAGAAAAATTTTCAGCACAGAAACTAAAAACTAAAAAAAAACACGTGTGTGATTAGTGAGCTTTGCTTCGTACAGCAGCTCAACCTGTTCTAAATGCATCACAGCATTAAAGGAGGTGAAGCCCCGCTCCAACATCTGCACCACATTTCATGAAGGATTTCACACTCTGCTCAGCGTTATGGCAGAGGCACATTCGCTTAGTCTGGTGTGATTCATTTTGAAGTCTCAAAGCATGTTTAAATGTTTAAAAGTGTGTTTTTTTAGGTCAGCAGAGTCAGAGCAGTGAAGGATTTGATGCAAGAAGCAGCTAAAAAAAAAAAGCTGAAACACAGCAGCTGCCTTCCAGCAAAAAAAGTATTACAATCATGAACAAAAAAAAAACATCCCATAATTTCTTTTTAACTCAAAATATAGCAAAACAACTTAATTGACTAAACTATCACACTCCTCCTCATAGACAACCCAAAGACCTAAAACAGCCGGGACTTTATTTGCAAGGGAAATTTTTTCTCTAGGACTGAAGTTACATATCGTGCATTCACATACCAAAATACAACGTCAAAACTGCACATCAACACCCACTCACGTCGTGATTTACACCGGAGAGATGAAAAATTTTATGATGCACGAGCTGATGAGACGGGATAAACTTTGACCTTTCAACATGGCGGAGAACAGCGAAAGTGTCGTGAATGCTAAGCGTTGCATTCTGGTAAATAGTCTGCTGCTTATTGTTCATTCTTTGTAAAAAAATAAAATAAATTCTGTTACTGGGTCCGCCATGTTTCACTTCACTATAGCAACAAGCTCATAATTTCTACTTAACAAGTGAAAAGAATCATCTGTCCCATAACATGTAAAAGACAAAAATACATTGACGTAGAGTCTATCCTCTCAGTGTTTTTTTTATATATTGGCTTCTTTGAAAAGCACTTTGCAATCTCTGGCTCTGTTCAGTTTATAACTAAACATGATTTTCCTTATTATCATCATTATCATTATCATCACAAGCCTGTGATCTTTCCCAGAGTCTGTCCTGTGTTTTCTCATCATGTAGAACATGGTCACAGCTGGTTGGATCCCTGTCTTCTCATTCTTCATATATGTTATAACTCTGTAATCCGTGTTCCGTTCTGTATTCACAGCATCCAACAGTCTGTCATCCTGAAGAGGATCCTCCCCTGTTGCTCTTCCTCAGGTTACTTCTATTTTCCCTTTTTTTTTAATTTCTCCCCCCGTCAAAGGGTTTAAGGGAGTTTTATCCGTGTTGGATATGCAAGAGTCTTAAGAACAGCTGATGTGTTGCTGTACAGACGGCGAAGCCGCCTGAGGACGTTCTGGGATCTGTGATTTCAGGTCAAACAGATGAACCTGACTTCACTCATTATAACGTACCTGTTAGGGTTTGTGGTAATTGTCGAAAAAAAAAAAAAATGGACCCAGGAGCAAACACTGGCCCTTGAGAACATGAGAGAGGGGCTGTGAGAGGAGAGAAAGGTGCAGACACACACACACACACACACACACACACACACATATTGCAAACTGATTTGAAATGATGTGAAGCACTGAAGCTCCGGCAGCTGCAGCATCAGGCGTTAATGTTGCTCATCTTGTAACCAGAACTCAGAAGCTCCTTGTTGTCTCAACCCAATGAATAAATTAATATATATTTGTAAGAAGCAGGGAATTAAGCACAGAGAGGTCTCCGCGGTTAATTACTGGATGCAAAGTTCTAAGTGGAGGCTGCTTGCTCGCCGCTGTCCTCCATCCTGCTGCTGACAGAGACATCGATTTCTTCCTCTAACTTGCTTCTCTAATGGTCTGATGCTACATTGAACATCTCAAGGCTGAACATGTGAGCTGCTTGACTATCGATGAGCTGAGAAGGCCACACACACACGCGCGCACACACACAGGCGCACACACAGCAGATGTAGATGGAGTTGTGATGGATGGATGTCAACTTTTATGGGCTTTGCACTTTTTCAGTGCTGTGACTCGGAATAGGTGTGTGTGTGTGTGTGTGTGTGTGTGTGTGTGTGTGTGTGCACATGTTTTTGGAGGCTTTCGAGGTTGTTTCAAGACACTTTTAACGGTAGATCTGGATGTCGTCCGGGCAGCTGAGAATACTGGCTGCCATTACGGGGTTTCAAAAAAAGCCTCCATTAGTCTTTTTAACAACTTGTTTTGTGTCAATGCAAAATCAGCATTTCCTGAAACGAAATGTCTGCGATGTCATTAAGTCTCTTCCTCGGACTCTGGTCTCTCTGTCCATGGCTCACCACGGATAATCTGCTCTGACATTACTTTTTTGTGCAAATGAGGAAAAAAAAAATTAGAATATTGAAGCTGCAGTTTGAACTGCAGCCGTCTGTTCTCGGTCCTCGCGTGTGCGTGTGTGTGTGTGTGTGTGTGTGTGTCTGTGGTTCTCAGCAAGCAGCTGCTGTTCTGTGAATTGAGTGAAAATATGAAACTTGTTAAGCGTTCACCGCTAGAATAAACGGTGTCCTGGCGTCGGGTCGGACGCTGTTTGTTTTCGGGTCTCTCGGAGCCAAACTGATCTGTCTCTTCCTGTTTATTTTCTGGATGCAACTGCCCTGTTGATTTTCCACCCTACCCGGCGGTTAATTGCAGTCACCTGGCAGCCCAGCTGTAAATCAGGCTCTGATTAGATGACTGAAGTGAAAACCAGCAGACGTGTGGAGCTCAGAAAGCCATGCCTGCCAATTTGTGTTAGTAGGCGCGTTCAGACGTAAGATGTATATAGGCGAGTTAATATGAGAGGTTATAATTACATATAAACATCTTTTAATCAAATTTGCAGTCGATTAAAGATGTTTCTTTATAAGAGCAGGAGTTTTATGACGTATGGAGTTTTTCACTCCAAATAACCTACGCATGCAGACATGGGACACGTGCAAACTCCAATCTGTTTTTTTTTCTTACTTGTTGTTTTTAACCACATTTTTTTTTCTGTCTCGCTTACAGAAGCCAAGCAACGCCCCACCCACCTACATTATGTCGTGTTGGCTGTGGAGTGAGCATGTGGATTCTTGGATTTTCTGGATTCCGGTCTCAGATCATCTCATAGACACTCAAAGTTCAGGAAGTAATGTCCTGATTGAAAAAAAAAAAATATATTTTATATTATTTTATTTTATACAAAAAGAAAAGGGAGTTTAAGTTTCCAAAGTCACATCTGCACATGATATAATTAGATTCTTTCACATCTTATAAGCATCGTCTACCTGAAAATAACAGGAGTGAAAGCAAAGTGTTAAACTCCAGGCATTTGGTTGATGCCTGCTGAAAGTGACACTTGCAGGTTTCAAAATCAAGTTTTATTAAAATACATGTAAAAAGACAGAGTTCAACCTTCTGCTGAGGCGATTGCAAAGCTCTTATTTTAATAAGAGGAAAACGGGGGGGAAAGCAGCCGAGCGTTTCAGGGGCCTGACAGCAGCGTTGGTGGAAGGGCTGAGTTTCAATCAGCTTCTCCCCCCAGGAGCACGGGGGACGGATCCTCCACGGCGCGGAGCACACACCTGCCGTTCCACAGGTGCAGGTCCGCAAACACCGGTGAGAGCGTGTCAGGAAACACGACCTGGTTCAGTGTTGGTGCGCAGGAAAAGGAGATATTAGCCGCAACACTGCCAGGACAAGAGACAAACTGAAGAGAGGCAGACACAAGAGAGAGAGAAGAGAGACAAAGAGTGGATGGGAAGCATGCGGAGGCTGGTACTGAACACTTTGCTGGGGTGTCCCCCCCCACCCCCCATCACTCAAACTGCTGTCATCATAGAACCACCTGCAGTCTGGATTAGAAAGTCCTCTCCCTACCTGCCGGACATGGCGCTGTGTGTGTTGATTTACTGCCTGCTGTGTGTGATGTATAGTGTTGTGTCTATGTCTGTCCACCGTGTGTGTGTGCCACTTTGTACGTGTGTCCTGTCTGCGTGTGTGTGCATGTGTGTGTGTGTGTGTGTTAAGGGATGAGGGAGCAGATGGTGACTCCTACTGCTGCAGTAAAATATCATCTCATTATTGCTCCGCCAGTTTACTACCAAGGAAAAAAAAAAATTCTAAGGGACAATAAAAGAAATGTTTAAGAAGCTGATGGGAAGAGAAAAAAAAAAAGGTCAGAGCTGCAGGAGCAGGACAACCAGGGGATGAGATGAGATGAAAAGAAGCACCCTGCAGAGAGGATAAAATCCCCCAACGCCGTCTGGATGCTGTGGTGGATGTGTGGTTCGGAGGAAGATGTCTGGATAGTGGTCTGAACGGTTTGCATCTCTTTCCCAAACCACCACTTATAACCACTAATTGTCTCCTTATACGGCCGCCATCCGTCTAGCTGCGACTATTTCAAGCAGTTTTATAGAAGTCTTTTGGATGACCCTGCATGTGGGAGAATGATATTGAAGAGTGTTAATTTGACTGTGAGACTGTGAACTTCAGCAGCAACGATGGACGTTTCTTTCTTCCAACACAATGTACTGTGAGTGGTACTGGGTCGTTAACAATACTATACTATGCTTTACTCATTACTTTCTATGAACAAATAACATAACAATTATGGTCTCTGAAGTTGTTTTACATCGATTGACAACAAGCACAAACCAATCAAAGCATTGGGTTGGGAAAGAGCCAGCTTAAAAACCAATGAGGACCGACTACAGGGGATTGATCCGCTTTGGTTTGATGGACAGCAGTGTTACCCAATAGAAATAGCCAATAGCCAGGGCTTCTGAATGACTGAGTGAAGTGGAAACCGTGCTACTTACAACTTCGTTTCATCCATTTTCTATTCCTCACTAGGGTCACAGTGGTCTGCTGCACACACACCATTCACTCACACACTCATACCTACAGGCAATTCAGAGTCTCCAATTAATCTAAGCATGTTTTTGAAATTGTGGAAGGAAAAACCAAGAGAAAAAACCCTGCAGACACAGGGAGAACATGCAAACTCCACAGAGAAAGGTACTTAGGCATACCACTTTCACAAAAAAACTAGTTTTTACTCTGAGTGCAAACAGCTGGACAGACAACAGCACAAACTGCAGTCAGGCCATCTTCTAGAACAGCCAGCGTTTGCAGCATGCTTGGATTCAATAACTGAGTTATCACCTTTGTCACTCGGACAGAACGGAGCAACGATCAGCTGTAAACGCCACCAGCTGGTCAGCACGCCGCCCAGTTGCTACCCATCGGTTCCCACTTGGATCCATTCAGACAGACACAACTTTTTTCAGCTCGACTTGTTTGAGGTTAAAACAACTGATCAACTATTTCCACACAAAAGAAGGGACATCCTCTGTTTTATCTCTAAGGGATAATCTGACGAAGATAGGTCATCACATGTAAGGTCACATGGTAGCATGACATAGAGGTTACATTAGAGTTTATATGTAAATACATTATAAAGTTTTATATTATATATTATTATATATGAGCTGGATTATAATCAGATGTGTGGTCAAGTGATTGTGTTCTCATCATTATTCAATGCAAAAGGTAGATCTTAGTATAAGAAAAAATATAGTACATAAAATCAAAATTTGACCTTTCTCTGTGTTCATTGTTGAATGTTATGCTGATTATTCATGAAATCCGCTTGTCCCCTTCGAGTGGGCGTGTCCCGAATGACAGGTGCCTTCCTGATTGGTTGGAAGTTGCAAACAAAGCTGCAAGCACAAAACGAGTCCAATTCAATCACAGTGAAAACACATCGTCTGACGACTCATGAAAGTGTGACCTTAACCACTTTCACGCAGTCGCAGCATCTCTGCTCGACTTCATTAACACGTTGAACTCTTAAGTCGATGGGAAGTGTAAACAAAAATCGAATACATTCATTAAATCATGCACATAATGCATAATAGTTGCATTATTATGCATTAATTTTTAAAGTCACTCATTTCAAACATGAATTTATACATTTTTGATACCTCATTCATATCAAATATTTACTTGTAAAATGCAACTTTACAGTGCACTGGCATTTTATCTTTGAACTTATTCCCAGGAAGTAAATAGAATAAATACAACTGACATTCATCTGAGTACACTGATATATTCTGTTGATCTACTTTATTCTCTCTTTACATATTCATGGAGATGAATATTCTCGTGGCATTGAAGATCAGTGAATTTTGTCAAAATAAAGCTGGCAGTGCTATTCTAAATGAGTCTGGTGGGGAAGAGTTAATGGAGGAAATTTAATAGCTCGATCCACTAAAACAGCACTAGTTGCACCTCTGCGTTGAGTTCTCGATGCAGTTTTCAGCCCACCTGCTTATTTGGTCTGGTCTCATGTTCTGGGGCTTAAATAACAAAAAAGTTTGGTACATCTTTGTTAGACTTTCCTTCCTGGGTGACCTTCTGGTTTTACGTCGGGAGATAATGCCAACCCGCGGCTCCTCGGGCCCGCAGCAATCACACAGTAATGGAGGTCGGAACAGATTGGAGCCGTCCTGCAGCTCTTTATTACAGCTACACTCTGCCGAGTCACAGCCGAGTAGCTGTTCACCTCTGCTGCTCCGCCAGCTCACAAAATGTCAGCGCACCACCACTGAAGCCACGACGGACACATACACTTAAACATCATCGCACACACACACACACACACACTCATACTCAGCACTCTGACTTTTCTATGAAACGGATCACAGGGCACACTGCCAATACAGCAGCAGCAGGAAAAGTGGCTGCATAAATTGAATAATAAGAGAATTGGCAATCTGTCATCACTGTGGAAAAGAAAAAGGAAGCCTTCTTCCTCTTCTTCTTTTTCTTCTTCTTCTACCCAACTAACAAATGTGCACAACATCCCTGCATAGCACTGGAAAATGGAACTATTTTCATTGTCTATTGTTCTTCTGATTATTTTCTTGCTGAATCAATGAATCGTTTGGTTCATGAAATGCAATAAAAGAATAAAACAAGAAGTATGATCAACCGACCCTATCTACTCTGAGGTGACCCTATCTCTATAACGACACTGGCTCTATAATGACCCTATCTCCTCTGTAATGACCCTGACTCTGTGGAGACCCTACCTTCTCTGAGGTGACCCTATCTCCTCTGTAATGACCCTGGCTCTGTGATGACCCTGACTATGTGATGGCCCTATCTCCTCTGTAATGATCCTATCTCCTCTATGATGACCCTAACTCTATAATGACACTATGTCCTCTGTAATGACCCTGGCTCTATGATGACCCTGACTCTGTGATGACCCTGACTATGTGATGACCCTGACTATGTGATGACCCTGACTATGTGATGACCCTATCTCCTCTGAAGTGACCCTGACTATGTGATGACCCTATCTCCTCTGAAGTGACCCTGACTATGTGATGACACCATTTCCTCTATAATGACCCTATCTCCTCTGTAATGACCCTGGCTCTATGATGACCCTGACTATGTGATGACCCTATCTCCTCTGAACTGACCCTATCTACTCTGTGATGACCCTCTCTCTTCTGTGATGACCCTGACTATGTAATGACCCTATCTCCTTTGTAATGACCCTAACTCTGTAATGACCCTATCTCCTCTGTAATGACCCTAACTCTGTAATGACCCTATTTCCTCTGTAATGACCCTAACTCTGTAATGACCCTATCTCCTCTGTAATGACCCTAACTCTGTAATGACCCTATCTCTTCTGTGATGACCCTGACTCTGTGGTGACCCTCTCTCCTCTGAGGTGACTGGCACTATGCTGACCCTGTGTAGCAAGTCCCTTCCTGTGCTAGGTCTGCTAGGATGGCTATGGAGTCAGCAGCTGTTTTTAATAGAGTTTTTAGTATAGCTGTGTTTGCACTGTTACGCTGTTTCTGGCGTCCCCCCCCTCTCTCCCTCCTCCAGGGCCAGCACGCCACTATAAAAGGACACAGGCAGACAGGAGAAGCATTAGACACAATCAGGGCCACCTGAGCCCAATCAGCCATTCCAACACATTCCACCTGAGCGCAGCTCTCCCACAATCCCTCTCTTCCACACCGACTCCGCCCATATCCTGCACCCCACCACACACTGGCTCTATGGTGATCCTGGTCTTTTTCATCTTAACGGTCAATAAGATTCCCAGGTTGTGGAATATGGGCTCAACACCTCATCCAGGTATTTTTCATCATTGATAGTAACCTTTTTCTTCTCATTCTTCTTTCTTCTACCCAACTTACAGATATGCACAACCTCACTTCATCACACTGAAAGAGTCTCCCGGCTTGGGCTGATAATGGAATTAGTCTCATTATCTCTCCATCGTTCCCATCCAACTTACAAATGTGCACAACCTCATTGCATCACACCGACAGAGTCGCGCGTCTCTTTCGATTTTATTACCATTTCTCTCACAGCATAATGTTGCTATGGGCCTGAGGGTGTGAGGGAGGTTATTATTTCATCACTATTTTATGCCCCGCTGGATTACCCTACATATATTCATGTTGACAAGTTTTTCATTAAGGAAAGTTGGTTCAACTAAACGTGAATAACTCATTGATTTAATCATATTTTGTTCAAGGATTTCTTTTTAAGTGTTTTATGACATCATAAAATATGACTGCATATATTTATATATGATGACATATTATATATATATATACATTTTATGTAATGATATATGTTTGAAAAATCAATTGAAGACTCAAATGGGAAAACATGACATTCAGTCTAGCCCTGACATGTACTAAGAGTAAGCCTCACATTTTTTAGTAGTAAAAAAATCCATGATATAGACAAGAAGCATCACAGCTTCTCAAAAGTCTTCAAATTAAAGACCTCACGCTTCAACGTCAGACTTCTTCATGTGTTTTCGGTATGCTGGGGAGCAGATTCCGATCACTCTTCATCAAAGTTAAATGAGACCAAACATTTGCGTTCACGCGCCTTCCACAAAGTTTGCGGCTGCCACGACGCACCGGGAGCACCGGGTTCAGTATCTGAACTGTCTGAAACGCTGCTCGTCTGTCTGCAGACGCCTCCGTCTCTGCCGGTTAGAGACTCGGGGACTAGTTGATATGCAGTCATGAGGAGGAGGAGGATGCCGCAGGCTGCTGGAGCTATGATCTCATCGCTCCGCTCCCAGCAGACTCACTCATGTAAAAAAACACCACACACACACACATATATGCACACGCAGCAGAGTGAAAGGTCCTCTGGTGCTGGATGACTGGTCCAGCCGACAATTGGGACGTTCTTACTTGAGTTGTTTTTGACAGCTTTGAATCCTAATTTTCTCTCTTTTTTTTTTTTGCAAAATCAGTCAAATAAATAAATACAATATTTCATTTGTGTTTATACAAACCAACTTCTTTAAATTATAGTTTATTATAGCTTTTGTCATGTTTCCAAAAGCTGACTCCTTCCTCTTCATTTGCAATCACAATCACAATAATGTGAACTCCATCCATCCATCCATCCATTGTCTATCCCGCTTATTCCCTTTCGGGGTCGCAGGGGTCTGCTGGAGCCTATCCCAGCGCGTTAAGGCGAGAGGCAGGGGGATACACCCCAGATGGTCGCCAGCCAATCGTGGGGCACACACACCATTCACACACCATTCACTCACACCTATGGGCAATTTAGAGTTTACCAATTAACCTGAGCATGTTTTTTGTATTGTGGGAGGAAACCGGAGTACCCGGTGAAAACCCACGCAGACACGGGGAGAACATGCAAACTCCACACAGAAAGGCCCCAGACCCAGGCCCAAGGCGGGTCTTGAACCTGCGACCTTCTTGCTGTGAGGCAACAGTGCTACCCACCGCACCACCGTGTCGCCCTAATGTGAACTCATGTTTTCTTAATTATTCTGGTTAAACGGGTCTTTAAGGCCTGATGATATACGTTCAGATGGATGCTGTTGGCAGTGAGACACACAACGCATCAATCACAGAAACAACTCATTTCCTCTCGTCCCATTTTATGTTTCCCTGTTTGGATGTTAACCTCATGATTTCATTTAAAGTGCTTGTAATTCAAATGTGACTGTGCTAATGTACCAATCCTAAAACCCCACATCTGTCTCTAATGGCTCATGCTAATAGAAAATAAATGTATTGTTTGATGAATCCTGCCAGAGCCTAAATAAGCAATGTCAATATCTATCTATCTATCTATCTATCTATCTATCTATCTATCTATCTATCTATCTATCTATCTATCTATCTATCTATCTATCTATCTATCTATCTATCTATATATATATATATATATATATATATATATATATATATATATATATATATATATATATATATATATATATATATATATATATATATATATATATATATATATATATATATATATATATAGACAACATCTCCCTTAGTCTTTGTCTCAGAATTGCCAGATTCAGATTTTGGTGTGTGTGTGTGTGTGTGTGTGTGTGCGCGCGTGATGAATAATTGATGCAGGTGTCTGGCTTTTGACGCTCGTCTGCCATCGGAGTTGGTTCTTTGATCGCAGGAACTCCACCATCAAGAGCGCTCAGAACGCGCACGAGCGCTCACGCACCTCTTAGAGATGGTTATTAGAGGCTCTACTGTGCCATCTGGCAGCTTATCAAATATTAAAGCTGCGTCTGCAGCGGCAGCCGCACTGACTCCACCACATATAGAAATGAACTGCAAACATGTGATGGGGATGATGACTTGTGTGTAGTAATTAATATTGTGGATATTGGGCTGTGTGTGTTAAGATATTGTGGTGGAACAAAAGGAGTAATGAACGTTTATTCTACTCCTATGCTCGGTTTTAATATTTTTTTTGCGACTGGCCAAATGTTAAGTTGTTGGTTAAAAGGGTCATATTCTGCTTTCTGTGCCGTGTCTCCTTCTTTATAAGCTGTAATGAAATCAGACGTGACCAGAGTACCGAAATTTGAGGTGAATGAAAGTGGAAATGCCGCCTGCAAAAGTCAAAAGTCGTGACATCGACCTCCTCTGGATCAAAAGCTACAGGCCAATATCCATCCGTCCATATCTATAACCATCTGTCCAAATATCACCAAATTAAACACTGCATTTACTCACTGTTCCCAGAGAAACACGAAGTGAAGTGGATCGAGCAGGAGAGAGAGAGAGAGAGAGAGAGAGAGGGGAGGAGAATCCTATCAGTATTACACACACAGTGTGACACACAGATCCTTGTTTTACATAGAGAGATACCGTCAGTCAGCAAGTTTTATGCAAAGGCAACCAGTCAGATTTGAACCTAGGACAACAATAACAGCTTCCAACGTAACAGAAATGGCAATAAATCATTTTACAGCGCAGCGCAAGTGCAAGACTTTAAGTTTCAGGTGTACCCAGGCTCCTCGCTGAGGGTCATTACAGCAACACTTAGGTTTAATCTACCTTTTAAAAAGTGGAGCAAGCAGCGGTAACAGCAGCAGCAGGAGTCTACAAGCCGGCGACCCGGTTCCAGTAGGGGACTGACTCAATAACGTGCTGCAGCGAAACAGTCATAAGAATAAAGCTGGATTGTAGAGAAATATAGACTGATATAAATGGAAAAAATAAGTATGTTCAGCCTGGCGGCATATTTGCTATTTTAATCTATTTCACACTTTCACACTATATACTACTATGAAAAGTACCAACTGGTAGAACCAGCAGGATTTGTGATATCAACTAGTTTAAAAGTGTGATTTGTACACTTGAAGCCTGCAGCACACACAACAGAGACGGAACAGTGAAGGAGGAGGAGGCTGGTGTGTTCAGAGATATTCCTTTAGACGGAGATGTGTGTTTTTTTCTTTTTTAGAGTTGAAAGTAGTTGAACCTTTTTAGTTTAAAGATGCTGAGTCTTTAATGTCATAACACAACTGTAGGGGGGGTTTTAATATTTAAAATACAAAAAAAGACTGGTACAGTCAAAGTTTTGAGCTGAAAGTTTGATGCTGCAGGAAGCAGAAGGAGTGAGGGAAGGTTAATTATATTGTAAACCTGTGTGTGTGTGTGTGTGTGTGTGTGTGTGTGCGTGTGTGTGTGTACGTACAGTACACTGCTTCTCATACACTTATCCAGCTGTCCTTAGGTGTCCCATCTGACCTCCGACCCCAGTACTAACACACATTATCACAAGTATCAGCTGTCACATCAACAACCAACACCTCGCACACACACACACACACACACACACACACCTCACCTTGTGTGTCCACTGTACCTGTGAGGCTGCTGCTGCTGTGACAAGCAGCACATATGGGCTATTTGCATATGAAGCCTCACCTTGAATGTGTGTGTGTGTGTGTGTGCGTGTGTGTGTGTGTTTAAAACAGTGCAGAGCTCAGTGTCTCAGAGTTGACTTGCAGTTTAGTGAAACTCGTCCTCGTCTGACTTTCTTCTTCGTGCTGTTATAAAAGCGACTTGTCTGAATTATTTATGATCTGCATTTTTTTTTTTTTTTTTTGCTTTTTCTTTTTTTTTCCGCTGCTGCTGGATTGAGTTTTAAACTCTCCGTCTTCCGTGGGCTCTCCCTCTTTATCTGCTCTGGCAGTTTTCTAAACCGTAGCCTTTCAGCGGGACGTCAGAGTTTTTTTTTTTTTTTTTTTTTTCCTCTTTCACCTTGGCGCTGTCCTTATCACACTCATCTGCAGATGCATTGAACGGAGCAGCTGAATCAGTGAGATCAGCTCACGTCTTCATTCAGTCGGTGGACAGATAACAACGCTCTTTGGACACATTCTCGGTAGGGCTTATTAAATTTCATCTGGAGAAGTTTGAGGAGCCGGACCGCGCCTCAACCACACCTCTTGTGGAATTTTTATAAATACCGACCTAACCCTCATTCGGCGCCCCTGACCCCTCCTCCTTCCTCTTGTGTGTCCTCCTCTCTGCAGGGTCCTGAGGGGTCGCTCCCCCATAATGCAGCCACCAAACACACACACAGAACTTAGTGCTTAATAAATCATTCCAGCTCACTGTGCTAATAACTGATCATTTACATAAGCTGCTAATTACACATCATAAAAATACCGCTTTACTCATTCCTGATTACTCAGCAGCAAAGTCACATGTTACCTCGCTCTCAAAGTTTGCTTTACAGCTCAGAATCACACACACACATGTACATGCACTCAGCAGGTCACGCTCATGTTCTCAGTAGACAAAGTCATGTAGAAACAGAGGAGATGTTTGTGCTTTGAAGGTTCAGGTTTATCTGGAGTCATCGCGGTTACAGTTCATCTGGAGATTACATCCGACTGTAGTTTCAGACTTTGGACTTCATGTCCAAGGCCTGGAGTTTCTGCAGGTTTCTGTTTGTCCTGGTAGCTCTTTACTGTTTTTATAGGAGAGGTCTCACTGACAGGAGGTTTAAAAACTCTGTTTCCCACGTTATACTTACTGCTTCGCTGGTTTCAGCCCAAAAGCAGAAGAATCTATACAAATATCAACATAATTACATCGTGATCAAATAATTGATCTTTTTTTTTTATTTCGTTTCAGTCAAAGCTAAAGTGATTTATGAACTCGCAACGTTGTCATTCAAATGGAGTAAAAGAAAGATTTGTGAAGTTCACTTGAAAGCGTCTCCCGGTCCGAAGTGAGAGGAACTGTCAGCATTTATGACATGTTTACCGTCAGCGCTGACAGCAAACACACAGGAGGGCGGAGAGGGTGACAGACGTCCTATACGGCGCAGACGTGGCGTCGGCTGCTGCCATCTTTGAGCGGTGATTCAGACACTCAGAGTGTAGAGAGAGGTATTACAGACGGAAGTTTTAGACGACTTATGAGACAGAACGTCAGGCTGGCCTGCAGCATAGGCCTGCTCAAATGAGCGAACTGTGCACAATAGGAATCACAAGTCAGATTAAACATGATTGTAGTATTGTATATATAGAGTCTGTGATGCTATATGCAGAAAGAATTTCGGTGTAAACTAACATTAAAATCTTATTGTTGTATTGTATCATTGCTTATTGCACGCTTTGACAACTGCATGATAATCAAAGCAGGCCTAATGCGAAAGATTTATGTTCCACGATGATTCTTTTTATTCTCTTATTTCTTTGTAACACCGTAAATTGTCTGTGTGCATTCACCCCGGCTGTTTTTTTTATTGTATTTTAAATTTCACTCGTTCTGGTCTGATTACTTTCCTGTATCAATTCCCACCTGCAAATTCGAGTCCATCTTTCCAACAATGAATTTTCCATCAGCGGATTTGTATGATAATGCATTCTCATTATAGGCAAACTGTAAGACAGTACTTTCTTAGCAGTATATTTGTAATAAGTGATTCAAGTAACTTAAAATTCAAATACTAACATTGAAACTGATATAAAAGCATTCAGGTGTTTATATAAACATATCCATTGTGTGCATGCATACATATGATCACAAACTCAACTTCATGTCTGATTTGGATTTTCGATCAGAATATTCAATTAATGAAATCTGCACACATAAAATGACTCTGATACAGGATGATTTAATATTTTAAAATTCTATGGTATTTCTGCTTTAGTTTCTTCTCCTGTTGTGATTGTGCACAAAAAACTGTGTGTATAGCTATGACTTTAACTCTCTGATAACGTGACTTTTATATGGAAGTTCATGATTATAATTATTCATAATTATAGGTATCTAGTGTCATAACTACTAGAACATGGGCCTGTGGTGGAGAGCCACAGCTGTAGCCGTCTCTGTGAAGCTGCTGTCCAAGTGTTTGCAGACGGAGCGTGAATTAGACCGGGCCGTTTATTTGTGTTTATTTATGCGTGTTTGCACTCATGTCAGCTCTTCTTCTTTCAGCGTTTTTGAGCCCTGAGACGCTGCTGAGCTTGTTTTCAGGTTAAACTCCGGGGTCATGTTGGAGTCGACACAAACAGAGGCCTTTTGGAAAAGGTGAACGCGAGGATGCTAATCGTCTATGGGACAATGACAAAACTGTCGTGTGGCGTAACCCTGAAAACCTTACATCAGGTCGTTTAACAATTAAAATATAAAAACACGAAAACACACATATATTCTAGTTGGATTCATTTTTGTTACTGTCCCCTTGTACAGACTAAAACCTTTTCCCTGCACCAGGCTGTGCAAATGTTTATTTCTGCTGTAAAGTTTCATATTTTACCTGAGACCTATGAGGACTGACTCAACATTACCACCAGGCCCGTGTGGACAGTGAAACCGTGCACGGCTGGAAAGCGTTGGAGCTCAATATTTTTGGCACAAACGTGAACTGTGAACCATCTCCCTCTGGAGGATGGACAGAAATATCTGTAGAAATGGTGAATGTCAGCTATTCCTTTTTTTTTTTGTATCCCAGTGTCTTGAATGCTTAAATTCCCTTAAACGTGGCTCAGTGGAAGTGGACAGCAGCGTTAGTGGACTGAGTGTCTGCTCCTATTAGAGGCTGAAAATCTGTGATTGGCTCCTGGTGCGAAGCTTGGTGTCGCCATGCTGTCTAAGGGAAAGAGGGAGCGACGTGTGTGTGTGTGTATGTGTGTGAGAGAGAGAGAGAGAGAGAGAAGAGAGAGAAGGAGTGGGGGGGCGGGGCGGGAGTTAACCCAGCCAGCCGCTCTGCTATTGGCTGATCCTGCGTGGGGGCGTGGTTTTCCCTGGTTGGGGGGGGGGGGCTGGCGCTGCTGCTGCGGGCTGCCTCATTCTTCAGGAGGAGCTCGGTAGAGACACACACACCTACACACACACACACACACACACTCTCTCAGGCTCACGGCTCATGACGGCACCGCGGACAGCCGCAGCGTCCTCACCGCTCCAGCCCGGGCAGGGCGCGCGGTCCCGGGGCTGATCCGTGCTCGCACTCGGCCTCTTTTCCCCTGGAGCTCCGCAGCCTCACACACACACGGTTTCTTTCCTCCCTCTGTCTCTCTGTGGTGCGAGTGTGTGTGTGTGAGGACAGTTTTGCAGAGCTGTTCATGTGAGGGTCTCTCTCTTCTCTCTCTCTCTCTCACACACACACACACACACACACCTCCTGGGCTGGAAACAATGCCTCCTCCTCCTGCAGAGGGCTTGCTCTGATTCTGGATGGATTTTTAAAAAGGTTTAACAATCGCCGGATTAGTGGAGTGGAGTGATTCCTGCTCGGAGCTGTGGGAGGAAAAACCCTGTCAGAGACACAAGTGACAGGTGAGGCATGTTTCACTTCATGCTTTTTGTTTGACTTCGGATCTGACCCTGACATTTTGTATGTATGTGTGTGTGCGCGTGTGTGTGCGTGTGTGTATGCGCGTGCCAGGTCCATGTGACCTGTGTCTTGGATAAGGTCTGATTGAGCTGCATTCTTATCTGCTGAGCCGTGCTCCACCACCACCACCACCACCCCTCCAATACACGAGTTATTTTTAAAATACAAAAAAAACACTGGAGTAGCTGCACTAAGAATTATTAAAATGCTGCAAGATGAAGATCAGAGGATCCAGCTGCTGTAGATGAACTCTGAAACTGTTCAATGAATCTGGACTGCAGCGTCACAACTCTGCTGCCACACATGCACACACACACACACACACACAGGCAGAGCTTGCATAAGTGTGGGAAAAAATGAGTTAACATGTAATAACAGTGTAATACATGATGGCTTCTATCCTGTTATTTCCACCTGGATATCACTACCTTCATCACCACCATCTTCATCATTTGTTCTACAGTTTTTAACAAATATACTTCTTCATTATCACTTTTGATTCTCAACTGATTGAATGCTGCTTTAAGCTATGGAAGATTTCTGTAAATATCAAACTGGAAGCTTTAGGTTCCATTAAAGTGTCAACTTTATCTTAAAACTAGCGGCTCAGGAGGAAGAGCAGGTCGGAAGGTCGGTGTTTCGACCCCCCCCCCTTCCTCCACCCCTGGCTCCTCCAGTCTGTATCTTGGGTGGCAAGATACTGCGCCATAGAAAGCACTTAGGATTAAAAAGGTGTGTGCATGCGTTAGTGTGTGTGTGTGTGTGTGTGCTCTGACGTGTCGCTGCGTGTGTTCCCAGAGGAATTCTCATGTACATGTACGGTTACCGACAGCTGGGCCGAATATGACACGTATCCAGGATCCCTCTCACAGCAGCACACAGTCGGTTTCACAAACACATTTAAACAGACGAGACACATGTCAGGAACCGTACATGTGAACCCACATGTACAGTAAACAACAAACGGCACCGTAAACAACACAGGTACAGTCCCTGACACATCGTATTAAGCACCTCCACGGCAGAAGAGACAAAACGCTGTTTTGAGGCGCGCGTTCGGGGACGTGCGTCTGGTCCTGATGTCGATGGGGGAACCGGAGGAGTCACAGGGTGGATCCTGCGCTGTGCCGGGTGCTCGTAGAGTTATGGATTTGTGAGCTTTTGTGGTGGCAGGCTGATCATTTTTTTTATTTTTTTTAAAGGCTTGATACTGAGAGTTCATTTCTGACGGGAGGACGGGCTGCGCGAGGCTTTGTTACAGCACGAGGAGACGGATGAGGCCTAAGCCCTCATAGCCGACTGTGGTCTGTTGATCAAAGCCCAGTTTATTGTCCGGCGTGAGTCTGAGCTGTTTGAAGGAAGTGACAGTCCCGAACCGCCTCCCCGTTAATCCGCGCTGGAATGTCTATTGTGCTTGATGGACTGTGCTTCTGTGACGGTGGGACGGAGGTAGTTCACCGTGCACCATCGTGTGAAATGAGAAGTGGTTTACTCCTAATCCACGACGGAGTTATTGCCATTAAGGAGCGCGAGTACGGCTGATGTCCTCTGAATATTTACAGCAGAGGTCTCCAACCCTGGGCCTGGACAGCCGCTGTGGGTGCAGGTTTTTTTTTTTTTGTTGCAACCAAGCAGTTAAACACCTGATTCTACTAAAGAAGGTCCTTAGCAAGCACATTAGTGGAATCAGGTGTCTAACTGCTTGGTTGCAACAAAAAACCTGCAACCACAGCGGCTCTCCAGGCCCAGGGTTGGAGACCCATGATTAACAGTATGTGGTGAGCGTTAAAGGGGTTGGTGCATTAATGTTGTTGGTTATTGTCCATTAGTGATGACCTCAGCAGCTGATGAACAAATAAAGCTGATCTGTTTAAACACTGCTGTGCTTACAGTCTGATGATTTGTTGATCCGGTCAAACAGCTGCTAGAGGGCGCCAGCCTGGCTCCTTTCCTCTTATGTACTTCCTCCTAATTTTCATTTTCCCGCAGTACTCCGTCTGTATTTCAAAAGGTGACTGCGGGCGGACGATGCTCGATTCATCCTGCGATCAGATGGCTCCTGTTTTCAGTTCAGTACTTTGTCAGTTTTAGAGAAGTCTCCTTGTTTTGTTAAACACACATTAGGTAATCATTCATCCACTGGGGGGGAACAACCTGTTAAAATAATGTTTAACCTAATCGTTATGATCAAAGTCTCTACGGTCAATGAAACCTAATCCCATCAATTTCTTCAATAATTAGTGTGTTTGAGGGTGGGTTCCTTGTGGTCTGATAGAAGCTCTGTCAGGGACCTTCTTCCTGGCCGCAGCAGGAGAACAGTCTGTTTCTGGGTGGTTGGGATCCTCAGTGCTTCTCTATTCCTTCTTCCTGCAGTGCCTGATGTAACTGACCTTAAAAAAACAGGTAGAGCTCCAACTGTTGCACGTTCAGCTGAATGATCCAGGGCCAGTTCCCCCGTCGGGATGCTCTTACCGCTGCAGGAGGGGAGCTTCCTCAGCATTTGAGAGGATGCCCAGAATTTCCTTAAGTATTCGAGGTGCAACAATAGCTGCACCTGTATTCTGCCTCACTGGTACGTGTAGAAATTAATGTGGGGGGGACTCTGATTTCCACTAATAGGCTGGAAAGGAGGAGGGGGGGCTTGAACCCGTCGGGACAGGGATGAGACATTTTGACGACATGCTGTGTGCCCAAACGGCGTCTCTTCAATCTATTCTCCGGTGTTTACTTTTTTTGTCAGACACACAGGTGACATTGCAAGTGTGTGTACACACACACACACACACACACACACGCATAAATCTGTCAGCCTCACGGTGTCCTTGAAACCCCGGCATCAACAAATTGAGCGGAGCATCTCGGTGTCGCTGCATATTGTGCCAAACGGTTGTCAGATAAACCGCTGACTGACAGCTTATTTAACTCAGAACGACGGTTTATTCGCTCATTCGGTTCCCTGCACCTACCTTGCCGCTGGTTCCAGCTCTCTGATTGGTTCCACGTAAGTCGACAGGTGTTATTCACCCGCCTGTGGATATGTACTTGACATAAGTAGAAGGGCTCCGCAGGTAGATTGGTTATTATAAATCTAAATTAAGTAGATGAGTGGAGGTGATTTCTGAAACTGATGGACGCATGGATGGTCACAGAAGATGCTGCTGCGTAAACGGGTGCGGTGCTGTGGTCCCAGGTCAAAGGTCAGGGACCAGGCCCTCTGGTATGTGGACACACTTGAAGCTGTCCACTCTCTCAGAGGACCCATTGATGTTAAGGGCGGTGTGCTACAGCGGGCACCGGTGTGGCAGGATCCTGTCGCATAAGGTTTACACCTTCACAGCCCAAAACACAGGCGGATAATAAGACTAAAAAACCCTTTTTATTTAAAAAAAATATATATATTTTAGAGAGGACCCGCTGTTTTCTGTATCCCCTCGAGTGTTTCTGACACGTTGACAAGAATTTTTTTTTTCCTCTTTCCTCTCTGGTGAACCCTCATTCAGGAAACATCACTGTGCTTCAGCAGCTGCTCGCGATTGAATTTGGCAGTAGTTGTTTCCTCCTGCTTTCAAGAGAATTTTTGAAAAATCTGACAGGGGGGAAAAAGAAACGAATGTGAATTAGGTAGGATTTTTTTATAATTTCCCTGACAAATTGAGACAGAAATCAAAGTTAAAGTCAATTTTATTGTCAATTTCTTCACATGTACTTGACATACAGAGGAATCGAAATTGCGTTTCTCACTATCCTATGCGTTTTACAAGTACAGCAACATTAAAGTGCAGGTGTGCAAGACTAGACAATCCTAAAACTAGATTATTAACAATAGTAAAGTGCAGTAACTGAAGGCTACTTTTGCCTGGTGTTGCTAAACTAAGAACTAAATACTGGTAAAATGTCACCTTCCATGTGACGCCTTTGACTGTAAAGTTGATTTCAGCAGCAGTGGAACATGCAGAGCTGCCCCTCCCTACACACGCTGGGCAGGGGGGGCCCCAAACGCCCATGAGGGGCCCCCAATTTTACGCAAGGGGGGGGGGGGCACACATTTTCAGCCCGAGAAGTGTAATCTGACACCATGCTGCCCACTTAGCCACCGTGTCTGACGGCGCTCAGCATCCGACCAATCAGAGGTCAGATGGCAGGCTGGTCGCTGGATGAGGATGAAGAGATGGCGGCGTCCAAGTGACAGTATGAGTTGGGAGCGAGTAAATGAGGGGGGGGGGGGGGGATAAAACAGGAGACTTGTGCTTATATATTGGGTATATATATAGACCCAACTACTTGCCTGCTAATTATGGGACAGGAGAAGGCTGATTCTGCCTAGCGATTACGTCTTGTTAACTCCAAATCTGTCTTTTCTTGTGCTCTGACAACATATAAAATGGTTAAATGACCAGTTGGTGGTGATATGTTTATTCTATACCATTAATAGAGGTTTTTGGCTATTTAAATGAGGTAAAATGTCACCATTTCTTAGTGGATTTAATCAATAACAAGATAAATTAAGATAATCTTTGATTTGATGGATAAAGGAGATGGATGGAAAAAGCAGTGTATGAATATATAGAAGCCAAGTGCGAAATGTATAAAAAAAGAGGCTATATAAAATAATTTAAGGCCCCAAATGGCCGGGGGTGGCCCTGAGAGTTATGTTATGGATGTAAAACTAATCTGGCAGGTAAATCCTGCCCGAAGAGTCCGTTAAACGCTTCTTTTTTCCTCAACTCTGCACATTTTCGGTGTTATTAATTCTGACTTGATCTCCTTGGCTGTTGTTCCACACGGAGACCTGGGGTTATTTCCCTCAGTGGCGTCAGTTTGCTCCTGACAGGAAGATCCTTTCCATGAGTGTGTTTTGCTGGTTTGGGAACATGTTTGTTGTGATGGGATTTACTTTACTTGGCGCGGTGACAGCGTAATAAAACCACATTGTAAATGTGACGCAACTTGACAGATTTGATTAGCAACTTTTTTCTTTCTTTAAATGTACAACAGATGTATTATTTCCAGCCTGCTAACCAGGAAAATAAATCACATCAAATCCATCAAACTGCACATTAGAACCAATTAATAGATAAATGAGTGTAAATGGTAAGTGAAAAAGCTTATTGTATTTCCTACTCTATTCTGAATCCATCAAAGTATACTTTATGCAGTATTAATACAATGAGGCTGCAAGTGTTATCTTATCTTAGCCAAGGTGAAGCCTTCCACACATCCAATTTATTTTAGCTATAATTATTGAAATCTCTTTATAGTGGGGGATCAGTTTTGCATTAATCGTTGCAGTCTGGAGTCAGATTTTTTACGTCACCTGTGAATTGTCAAAGGATGCTGCTGCCGTCATCCTCACGAAGACGAGACACTCCTGCACAGACGGAAAAGTCCACTCTCAGTGCTGCCCGTCGCTCCTAAAGGGATTAAAATCCTTATTTTTTTGAAAGGCTTATGTCTGCAGGGACGTGGCTGCCTGCCCGGACGTTTTTATTCCTCTGCCAGGACCCGGCGTCTGCGCCCGTCGGCCCGTTGGCCTCGGCCCGCTCGGCCCCGCGGCGACAGACGCACCGAATGTGTCACGGAAACATCGTTTGGCTCTGCGGACGTCATAGTTATGATAAGCGCGTAGTTTAGTTATTTTGTGTTTCTTTTTTTAATTACACCCTGTTATCAAAGAAGCTGTTAACATAAGGCTGATTAGATATTTCTCTCAAGCCTTTTCTGTAATAAACAGCATTCAATGTCATGCTGCTTTATTCTTATAGCTGTTCCTCTGTCCTCAATAAGTTGATAAAGACCAAATAAATCATCTCCTTTGCTCTTTGTCTGAGTGTTTGAACTCATCTAATCATAATCTAATATGTTTGGTTGTAAATACATCATAAAATCTGCATGTTTAAAACCTCCATTTATGAATTGACACCAGCTTTGTGATTCTAGTTCAGCAGGGATGCAGCTTCGAGTGTGAGACAAGCCACAAAATACAAATCTAATGCATATATATATATATATATATATATATATAACCTAAGGCTTTTTGCTGAGAGTCTTAAAGGAACCAGACAAAATTGCTAGAAGTTATTTATAGAAAACAGTGTGATTCAGGAATAAACTGAAGGCCTGGTCTGAAATTTAAAGTGAACCAATCAAGGAAGCAGAAAAACCTACTAAAGTAATGTTCACCAACTGAACTGACAGCTGCATCTGTGATATGTGACTCTGTACCCTTGAGATGTAGAAGACTGACTTTCTTGTTTCTTGACATCACAACTCAAAGTTAACACAATAGCAGCAAGTCGCGTGGCCGTTTAGCAGATTTCTACTTCTTCATTAAGATGGAACGAGTCATTTGGGAGATGACGCGCACATTTGACACATCAGCGTCTCATTTCAACACAAATGGGTTCATTTTTTCAGATTAAAATGTCTAAAGAGGACAGAACCTAGTTAGTCACACACATTCACACAGCAGGTTGTTTTTAATGCAGGATGACTAACAAGGCTGTTGTGGCTAATTATTTTTAATCAGTTTAATTGGAGGATGATGACAGTTTTTGAACAACCAATGCAGTAGCTACCTGGTCACACACTTACAGACGTGTGTGTGTGTGTGTGTGTGTGTGTGAGTAAGACACACAAACAATAGTATTGTGACAACTGTATGATCAATGTTTTTGCAGCTTTTCAAACTCAGGGGTTTGTTGATGCAAACGGAAAACTAAATATTGACTCTTTTGAACATGCGCACGCACACACACACACACACAAACTCCGCCTTATGAAACACATCATTACATTTACTCAACAGCACCTTCTCTCTCCGACTCATTAGTTTAGAATCTGTTGATCTTTCGCACTTGTTCTGCAGTGCTGACACAGCAAACAGTTTTTTTTTAATCACACTTAATCAAGATCTAATGCGTAATAATGTATTTCCAACAAACAACAATACCCCCTGAACTTTGCTCTTTCCTGTGGGACTTTGCTTCCGACTCTAGTTATATTTCCTTTTAATCATTTTTCCTCCCTTGCGGTTTCTCTTTTTTTTTTCTCAAGTTCAAATTTCTGAATATACCAGATCAGTACTTGTACTCAGCATTTATTTTACCAGCTTCCTAGATGCTTTTAACCTGGGATATAACATCCCTCCTTGCATGCCGGTTCACTTTGCTGTGAAAGATGAAGACACCAGTCACAGAACAGGAGGGTGCTGCAAGACAATGATGAAACACAGAACACAGACATGTTCTATTCATAGCAGCCTCAGAACGTGTTATAAGTCATTTGCATCACAAATTTTCGAGCTAAACTATTTAATTGCCGTTGGGTTTTCTTTGATATGATTGGCCGTGGCCTACGTTCAGATGCATTTGATGGCATGACTCTGGGCTTTCAGAAACACCTAAATGCCTTCATCCTCCCCTGTCCTATGATTGGCTCCTTTGCTGAGCAGAAATTTGCGTGCAATAAAGGATGAGTACAATTTGGACAACTGTTCACAGGCCACTTCATAAAACGTATTACTTATATAAGAATATGTATGTGTTTTTATGAGTGTACTATTTGGCCTTTTTATGGCTTCTTTGATAGTAACAGAAAGAGACAGGAAAGGGGGGGGGTTGACCTGCAGGAGGGGGGCCGCCCCATGCTGGATTCAACCTGGGGCCTCCTGTGGTGTCGTCTGTTACCTCTACGTGTGTGTGTGTGTGTGTGTGTGTGTGTGTATGCTCTACCCACTGCCCCACTTGCTGCCTTTACCTGTGAAGATTTTTAGCAGCTGTGTGTGTGTGTGTGTGTGTAGGTTCTCGTGTCGCAAACACGCGTTTCATAAAAAAATGGAGATAGGGAATTACTCGCACAGACAAACAAAAACACTAAACGCTGGCGGAGTGTGAACAGTTCTTCCACGTGACCTGCTCGCAGAGACATAAATAACCAACACTCTCGGGGCTCCGGCTCTAACAGCTGTTCCCTCTTCCTCCCCGTCCGCAGGCCGCTCGGCAGCGTTTTATCACCCGGCAGGTGAAATGCATCATGGGTTTATTTTCCTTTTCGTAAAGGAAATTGTAGGAAATGTTGAAAGGAGATGTCTGTGTGTGTGTGTCTCTCTTTCTCTCCTCATCCTCTTCCTGATAACAGAAGGTCGCCTCCCCCGAAACGCTTCGGAGTGCAGCGCTTAAATATTCATGACTTGTTAGAAGCTGGAAGGAACGAGCGCCAACGCTCAGCGGCGGCACTTAACCCGTCCAGGAAGTGTAAAATCTGATTTAGGAAATGAGAATTGAAATTTGCATTCGCTCGGAAAATCCCTCGTGTGTACGGTTTTTAGAAATTCCTGCCGGCCCGCCGGCGTCGAGCCGTTTCACACCTCGCCCCCGAGCACGCCGCGGTCAGCTGGGTCAGAGGCGGGAACTCGGCGATGCCTGTCAAGGCGTGGGGGGGGGGGCGGAGCTACGGCCGTAACCACGCCGACGCCTCACACGCTCACCTCTAACACTGTGATGATTGATTTCTTTGTAATAATGAAGGATGATGTTCAGTGACCAGGTTGAATCGATCGGATGACTGTGCATCGACTCGTCAGGGTGTGTGTTGTAACACAGCAGCTCAGCTCCTGCTGAACGTCGTCTTTAAGCATCCATTGTTGTGCAAATAGCCGCTCTCCTGGCTTTGTTCACGCTAGATAAGACGTAGGGCTGTTCCTCCTCTTGGGATCTGAGAAGTGCGACAGCGAGTTTACCTCACGTTTGACTCTCTAACAGGCCTTTGTATCGTCTGCTGGAATGAGGAGTGGACTTCTCCAATGTTTGATCAACATTTCAAACACTCCTGCTGTGTAATATTAATGTAAATATCTGCGGAGCTGAGTGAGCCGGGTGCACTCTGCAGCTCTTACATATTTAATAATGCGATAAATCCATTTCAGTCTGCAGATTTACTGTATATTTACACAGTTTACAGGACTATTGTCTTATGTTAATAATATCCTTGTGGAGGGCTGCTCTCGCCTGATTGGTCGGCTTCATCTCAGCAAACAGTAGCAAGATTTCACTTCTTTACTTGTTTGCTCCAAATGTCAAATTCTGAACCTCTAACATAGTAAGATACAACAGATGTGATGACGGACGACAGATTTTCCTCCACTTTTATCCGTGTTAACATCGGACGTGTCGAGCAATAACACAAATGACTAAAACTCCCAAAGTGACCCATTAGGTCATATAATGAGTAATAATCAATTCATTGATTTAGGGTTCGATATATGAACTGCGATACAATTTTCTGAACTCGTTCAGACACAATGAAAAACTTGATGCTGACGCACGTTCTCCTTCCTGGTCGGTGCTGTGATGTCACACACAGGTGTGTCGGGTTTCACAGTGGGCGGGGCTTCTGGAGCCAGCAGGCGACAAACTAAGCTGAACATCTCCAATAAAGCATTTGGTTTGGCGGCTCCATGTATGAATGAGAAAGACTCAGATTAACGAGGGTGTGTCGTATGTTCAGAGCTCTAAAACTGCAAAACACACCAATCTTTCTGAGTCATGTTTGACTTCAATGCGACAGGAGGTCAGTGTTCAGAGAGCATATCTGTGGCTTTGTCTTTTGATTCTCTTAATTTTCAATTAGATCCTATTTTAATTGCTGCCCCGAGCTGCCAGATTAATTCCTCCTCCTCCTCCTCCTCCTCCTCCTCCTCCTCCTCCTCCTCCTCCTCTCCGTTGTGTCCCTCCATTTTCTCCCTCCTCCTGCTAATGGTCTCTCCATTAACCCCACCTGACGGCTGTGTGTGTAGCCACACATGTACGGTATTTTACGACCTGTGACCGCGCACAATGAGAAATAACTAACGTGTTTGACCGAGCAGAAAGAGACATTATACACACGCACGCACCCACACACACACACACACACACACTAGCATTTCTCTTTAATGGAAAGTGTTGCCAGGAGCTTTAACTGTGCTGTGTCTGTAGACCTCCCTGTTTGCTTATGTATTTTTTTTTTCGGTTTTACTCGTCTGAAACTGCAGCTGGATGTGAAGGTCTATTGTGCCATTCTGTCTGCTGTCAGTCTTGGTTCATCCGTTCATAGGATCAGACAGATGTGAGACAGGTGAGGAGGAGGAAATGACTGGAGTCACAGAGCTCTGTCTGCTGTAAATATTTATTTTCCCCTTGTTTGTGTCCTGTTGGTTAACGTCAGTCCAAAAGTGGAATAAACAACACACACTTTACAGCTGACTGGCCGGTCCCTGCAGTCTGTGTGTGTGTGTGTGCGTGTGTGTGTGTGTGTGTGTGTTCTGCACTTATTTGATTACATTTACAATAAACCTTGGTTGTTGAATGTGAACAGGTTGTTGGTGTCAGACCAGCTCACGTTGAAGGTAAATTCTCTGGTGAGCTAAATGCAGACGGCGTGCAGACGGCGTGCAGACGTCCTGCAGGCGGCCTGCAGACGGCCTGCAGACGGCGTGCAGCGTGCTGTAATCCGAAGCCCTGATTGATTCGGGTCATTACGCAGTTTGCTGTGTTTGTGTTTTAGCTGCTGCTGGGCTGAGAGCTGGTTTGTCAGATTTATGCCGGCCAATACTGACGATTAAACGGTAACAAGTGTGAGTAAAAGTCGGCTTTTATCGCTGCTTCTACAGCACATTTACACAAAGTTTCGCTCTGATTTACGCCACGTCGTGAAAACGTCCACTGACGCCAGTTTTATTGTCATTTATTCAATTGTGAACTTGTGTTAAGTGTGTTTGTGTTATTTTTTATTTATTTTTTTTTTAGACTGACTGAGATATAGCAGTCGGGACGAAGGCCAAACTTAAATAAATCTGCTTTGTTTCACATGTTTTATTTTAGTCTGAGTCGTTTTTTTTTCTTCTTCTTCTTTTTCAGGGAATTGTTCTGGTTTGGCGGCGACTCCACGTTAGGAAGGTGATGTTTTATGTTTACTGGTTTCTAAAAGCAGAAGGCAATAAAGGAGGCTGCAGTTTTTAAAAGGACACTTTGCTTATTTGACACATCAAACTCATCGTTACTCTTCGGTCTTGATTATCACTTCTGTGTTTTTCTGGAAGAGCTTTGTCGAGGACTAAAAGAAAAAACCACAACATGACGTCACTTCTCGCTTCACAATGAATTCGTAGCATTATCATTGTTGTGAGGACGGTTGTGCGTGTCGTTTGTGCTCCTGCTGCTGCCTCGCTGACCTCCACCTTTGTTATTCTGCAGCTTGTTGCTGAGCAGAGAACTCGGGGAGTATTTGTGTCTTAATGGTCTGTGTCCACCATGCGGCTTCTCATCAGGCTCCTCGCATTAAGCCGGCCGGCGGGTGGGGTGTGTGTGTGTGTGTGTGTGTGTGTGTGTGTGTGTGTGTGGGTTGGGGGGGGGGCGACTCCTGCAGTGCGATATGAATGAAGGAATCGGGGAGGAGGGGGAGGTGTGTGTGTGTGTGAGGTGTCGGCTCTCTCCCTGCTGGATCTTTTGTCCTCCCCGTCGGCCTCTTCGTATTCAGATCAGCTGTTGTTGGGTGTCAGAGGAGCAGGAGTGAGCGCTGATTCTGGGCCGCTCTGCGTGACGTTTCCCTCCTTTAGGTAAGAAGCTGAACCCCGAGCTCAGGCAGAACTCCAGTGTGTCAGCGTGGTGCCAGAACTGATGTGATGATACATTTTGTCTTCGTATTAGAGCAATTATCAGCCAACGAGTAATAATTCCTGGTTTTGAGTCCTCTGTTGTGCCTCTTTAAGCACTTATGGAAGAGGTTGCTGATGGGGAAGGGTTTTATTTCATTTTATTGACGCCATTGAACTGGGTTATTTCTTGTGTCACATGGTACAAATTGTATTGTGTTGTATATTAAATCAGGATAGTTGTTTCTATATATATTATATATACTGTAAATAGATTTGAATTGCATATATACACTATACTTGAACTTTTCCACATTTTTATTGTGTTATAACCGCAAACGTACAGGGGTTTCATTGGAATTGAATGTGATAGCAGCTTTTTTGCAGGCTGAGGGCCACAGCTGATACGTGGCCACGGCCTGTGGGCCTGAGGGCGTCCACACATTCCAGCAGGTCGGACGTGGTCTCTACTAGTCCGCAGCCGCTTGCATTTTAATTGGTAGTTTCAGGCTGGAATCTCCCACGGCACCACAGACTGTCTGTTATGGGTCTTTCGTGTGAATAGACTCACCTCTCTCAGGCTCGCTTGTGTTATTCGTGCCAACCGTCCAGCTGTCTGTACGGACGTCTGGGGAGGTGGGACCTTCTGCGGGAAGCTGGATCGGGATCTGAGTTTTGCTTGGGGGAGCTGTGTGGTCTGTGATCTCACTTCATCTTGAGTGATGATCGATGGCCTGATGTTTGGAGGGGGGGGGGGCAGAGCCTGCTAAAGGACAGGTGTTGTTTTGATGCATCCCGTGATGATGTGACAGGTGTCGTTCAGGGCTGGGCTCACCCGTTGGGTGCGGAGGGACCAGCTCCAGCTCCATCACGCACACCCAGCATCACGACAAGACAGTCGGCGCGTTTACGTGCCCCTCAAGAAAGACAAATCTTTGTGTTAATCTGGCTATGGTAGGATTTTTAAAATGCATGCATACACCTTAATCGGCTTCTCACGGTTGAATTAACACACCTAGCTAATGCCAGTGGAGCTGGGGGGTCCACTTTATCCCGTCTCTACAGTTGTGGAGAGCATGTGGCAGAGAAGCTGCTAGAAGTGGCCAAGTAAAGGAAAAAAAAAAAGTGTTAGTGCGGATAGTGCGACCAGCGAGTATAATTAATTAAAAAGAGGAAAGGGAAAAAAGGGAAACCTGTATCCTCTTCTCAGTGCAGACTGGCCCAGACAGGAGCGTCTGGTCGGGAACTGTCATTGAGAATTTATTAAGCTTATTCAGTTAATTAGATTCAGTTTTTTTACAAGGTGACAGAGGAGATACCCATGGCCGTTAAGGAAGCGTTCGGTTCGACTGTCTTGCTTCAGTTTGCGACGCTCCTTTTTATTATTCTGCTTTTTTTCTCATAGGTGAAAAGTTCACCCTCCAGAACAGCAGGTGGTGCTGCTGTGCTTAAAGACAATCGCTCGTAGTAAGAATAGATGAAGGAGGGAATCAGAGCAGCCTGGTGTAGCAGATAGTAGACGGACAGACAGCAGATAGTCAGTCGTTGTAATGACTTATGATGACGGAAATAAGGAAGTCACCATATAAAATCCCCTCCTGCAAAAACTTCAGCAACATAGTAATTTCTGAACTGTACATAAATATAAAGGTGCTGATGGAGCCTATGCTTCTTTGTTTGCCAAATAAATGAAACGCGTATTGGAACTATCAATGTCTCCTCTGTTGAAGTCAGAATCTCATCTACTTTTAACCTCAGGCTGCAACAAAATGACCTGATTTACTTTATTTTTACTAACAATGATCGTATGCTGAACCAACACAACCTTGAACCGAACAACACCGCCCCGGTGACACCACAGGAGGGCGAGGACCCCCGTCAATTATTAGATGTTCTCAGACTAGACCCCCTTCAAACAGATTCTAGCATAGCTCCGTTAAACTCTGCAAGTAGACGTACTGAGCGGTGCAGACCGTTGGGTCCACGTCACCGTTTGCACAGGTGACGGTTTTGCGGGTGTTATTTCTATTCCCGCATCTGTTTCTCCGATGGAAACTGCACAGTTGGGATTTGATGCATCAGATTTCAGACGGTTGCTGGTGTCACAGGTTAATATCACGACAACTCCCCGCGGCTCTGTATCGTAGCCCTACCCGCTTTGTAGCCATCAGATTAAATGTGGAGACCTCATTTTGCAGTCCTCCTGTAAAACAGTGCGATCAATCGAAGTGTTCTGGGAAAAACCTGCGGCGTTCACCATGGCGCTCACCACGGCGTTCACCACGGCGCTCACCACGCTGCTGCTACATGCTGCTTAGGCTAAAAAGATGCTGAGTCAGGGCGAGGAAATGACGGGAGGAGCTGAGGGGGCAGAGTGAGCAGCAGGATGAAGAGAGACTTAAATATTTCAGGAAGGCTGGCAAGGTGTGTGTGTGTGTGTGTGTGTGTGTGTGTGTGTGTGTGTGTGTGTGTGAATCCCCCCCCACATATTTGTCTTGTTTCTCTTGTTTTCCTGCAGCAGCAGAGTCACAAATCACGATTGTCTGTCGTGTTGCCTCCTCCTCCTCCTCCTCCTCCTCCTCTTTCTCACCCCTCCCCTCCTCCTCTTCCTCACCCCTCCCCTCCTCCTCTTCCTCACCCCTCCCCTCCTCCTCTTCCTCACCCCTCCCCTCCTCTGCTCTCCATATATATATATCTATATCTACGAGAGGACCCCTTAATATTTTTATAGCTCGCTGTGTGGGAAGTGAGTCAGGTCATCGGCTCACCTCCCTACCTACACGCTACCCTCTACCTACACGCGTGTGTCAGTGTGTGTGTGTGTGTGTGTGTGTGTGTGTGTGTGTGTGTGGGCGGGAGAGTCAATATTTAGTTTTCTGTTTGCATCAAAAAAAAAAAAAAGCCATCCTGACTTTCATCGTTCCTGATCCACTTTGAGTTTTCAGCTCGATGTGTTCGACAGCTTCGTTTCTGCATGCGTTCGCTACTCGGAGCACATCGTACAGATTGAGGAGTCTGGTCGCGTTTTCCCCAGATTTCAGGTTGTTACCTCACAGAATCCCGCTGAGGATGGAGACGCCTGGTGATGTAACAACCGTGCAGATTGTTCAGAAACACAGGGGAAAACTTATCAAATTATCATTCTACAAAAGAGAGCTGCAATGATAACAAATGCAAATTATAAAGAACCATCAACTTGATTAATTATTAATTTAAAAGCTTTCAAAGTTTTTAGTAGATTATAAAGTACCACCGACAATGTATGAAGTGTATGATAATCAGTTGCCTACTAGTAGTTAGTACGATTAAGAAAAGACAGAATGTAATAGATCAATGCATTTATGTTAGTGGTGTGAATATGTGTAAAAACCTTGATGATAATTGTATGGTGTTTTAGTCAATTCATGAGTTTCAACATTTGTATAAAAGTCAAGTTTTTAAAAATATAAGAAAGTAGGCACATACTTGTGGTGATCTGAATGAATTGATCTCAATGGGTCGATCAGGTAAAGGAAGGTAAGCGAAAAGTTAAAAAAAAAAAAAAGCAAGCTTCAGCTTCAGTTTTTTTTATTTAAATGACCTGACTGAAATAAACGTTCCCTTATTCTTTCATTTCATTCATCATTTCATTTCAGTCCTTATGTCAGTGAATCCCACGTTTAACTTTCCTCTTTTCTGATGGTTTAGCCAAGAGTTTCCATGTCTGTACCGTGTACCTGCGGCTAAACCCGCACCTTTGGAACCAGCTCGAACATGTTGTCTCTACGTGGACTTTCCTCTGCTGAGTTCACACTTTTTTTTTTCTCTGAACCACGAACCACGTTGGTGTGAATGTTGCTGCTGTGACAAAGTCATGGTGAACCTGCAGCTCTGCAGACGGCGATGATTGACGAGGTTAATCTGTGTGTAAATGTCAATGCAGGTGTGTGTCTGTCCGCACGCGTGTGTGTGTGTGTGACTTTGCGGTGCTGTGACAGGCGGCTTTTGGTTGGTCTGGCAATGTCCTGATGACATTTCTTCAGCTTGTTTAGCAGAGTAAACAAGAGGAGCTGCGAAGTGGAGGGTGTGGCTGCAGTGTAGCTGCAGTGTAGCGTTAGTGTGTGTGTGTGTGTGTGTGTGTGTGTTGAGGGGGGGTGTTGATGAAGCCTGAAGCAAGGCTGTGATAGCTGGTGTTGTCAGCTCAAACCCTTTTGTTTGTGTGGTTGAAGAAATTAGGAGGCGGAGGGAAAAGATGCGTTCTTATCATCCCTTCCCTTTCTCTTCTCTTACTGAATTACAGCTCACACACACTCACACACACACACACACACACACACCTAACGGCTGAAAAGTCAGGATTGAAACAAGAAAACAGCAAGGAACTTATTCATTAAGAATATTAATAACAACAAGATGTGATTAATAGCTTTATAACGAGATATTAATGAACAAACTCATTCTGATTATCAACAGTTGTTTCCTCTGTGTGTGGAGGAAGCTGAAAGCTTTTCTCCACAGGAAACAAACCACCTCAACGCCTCCTCCCGCCTCTTTTTGCTGCTGCATATCAAGAAGAAGAAGAAGCGGCCGGAGCGGTTAACCCTCCTCCCCACTTCCCTTCACCTCCAACCGGAGCAGCCGGAATCTGGCCCCCTGCAAATCTCCCCCCAAGTCCCCGAACTCATCAGAAAATCCCTCTCATCTCGGCCCCTTCCCTCCCGCTTCTCTGCCCGGCGGCGGCGGCGGCGTCCTTGGCTGTTTCAGCAGCGCCGAGGAGGAGTCAGAACCTCCGACTCCTCCAACGTCTCATGCCAGAGCCTGTGGCACTTTCACACCCAAACGTGTGCAGAATGTTGTACGAGAGAAAACCTGCAAGGAAAGGAAAAAACATGTTTTTTTTTCTTTTCTCATATCAGATGTTAAACAATGCCATTGTTAATTTTAATAACTTTAATTATTACAACCAGGGATGGGACTTGATTAAAAATTAATCTAATTAATTACAGGTTTTGTTATTAATGACTCGCAATTAATCACATGAGAATATTTGCTACAAACAGCAGCTTACATACACATATGTAAATTAATTCTAGTCTTTCAGAATTTTCTAAACCATGATCTGATAGTGGTCTGCAGTTCTGGGAAGTTCGACAGTGTTTCTGATGACTTGCTGATGAAGCCAGTCGTTTGTGTGGGTTTGGGCTGTGCTCGGACCTGAACCAGAACCAGAACCAGAACCGCCAACAGCTCCAGAGTTTCCATGCTCGCTGTGGCATGTTTTGCCTTTAAATGGTATGCCTTTAAAAAACTCTTTTCTGCACGGTTTGCAATAAGCTATTTTTTTTATTTTAAACAGAAATTTACCATCCAGCACAGCTCTCATTGCATGTGCTTCAGTAAAAAATGTTCCTCTCTGTTTGGCATGCAAACTATTTCCTTCATAATGAATTAATTGTAACTAACATGTTGATGTCCCATCCTTATAACCATGTTATAACCAAACTTTAACGCGGGAGGAGTTAAAATGGCGTGCCGTTTCTCATGTTACACTAATGCACCTGATGCACAGCTGCTACGTGTGCAGTCTACTTCCTGTTTACACAGGTGTCGTGGGCAGAGATCGCCTTCATGTCATTCATGAAAAGTGGTGTGTACTACTGTATTTCCCCAGCATTAACGGTCAGAGAGAAAATGGCTCTATTATTACTGTCTGACAGCTTTTTTGTCCTAATAAGCAGAAAGAAGGTCAAGAACACAGTAGTTTATTCTAGAAGACAGTGATATCAGCTGATCAGCAGCTTTATAAAACCGCCTGATTAGTCTATGTGTTGTAGCCTGGGTTTGTGTTTTGCACCTTTCCTTTTCTTCCCCCTGCCGCGCGGCTGCGGTCGCATCCCGCCGCGCTTGCACATCAAAGCGTGACAGCCGGGCCTCCTCTGCAGCGCCGCCGCTGCTAATTGCAGCTCCGGCTGCGTCCTGTTTGTGTTGTGGTGTGATTCAGTCGCCCGAGGAGCTGATGACTGTGATTTACCTGTCTGCCGCTCCTTTCGGGCTAAACCCGAGTCACGGTGACAGGGGGGGAAAAAACAGATTTGATTCAGCCGCGTCTGACGCGACACAACTGAAAATAGAGAAAATGCGCTTCTGTCTCGTTGAGTGATGTGAAAAACACACTATAATTACTATGACAACTGTTTACATGGAAAATTGCATGTTAGGTTCCGGGGCTCCAAATCTGTTGGAAAACCTTCTTGCGTAACTTTCTATTGAAGCCCATGTCTGTAACCTACACCTATTTCTGATATGTTCTGACGCACTTCAATGACTTTCATAAGGCTTTATACCAATAATTACATGTTATAATATGTTTCTTTATAATTACTGCTCACTTACTGGCAACAAGGTTTATGATGCTTTTTAGTTCTCATAGAGGAAATAGAATAGAAATAATTTCATTTTTAATCATTATAACATGTTATAATCATGCATATGTTTATAATTTGTTATAAACATGTAATAAATATACCTATAATAATAGTATACTTATTTACTATGAACATAGGCTTCTTAGATACCCTTTTTTTGTTTTCTTTCACTCCACTGATAATATCTGATCACATCTGATTCCACCCCCCACCTCACTAATCCTCCTTGGTGTTGATGCAGATTAGACTGAGACGTGCAGGATGGCGGTTTGTCGTAGGTTCTGGCTCAGATCAGGTCTGTGTCCCCTCCCTCCGTTCCGTACGGCGACGGAGTCGATCCGTCCAGTTGGCGGATCGGGCTGGAGCGCAGCAAGGATTAAGTAAAGCCCAGACTCTTCTCCTCTGGGTTCTGTTCCTGTCATCTCTCCGCCCCGCCGTGCCACTGAGATCTGTAACAGCCGCCATTTGTATTTCCGTAGGTTTTATAAATCTGTCCTTCCCCGCTCATTCAAATAAACATCTCTTTGATCTTTGTCGCTGGGAGGATACGTTCATTCACTTTCATGCAAAGTAGAAGGAGTTTTTTAACCCTCGTGGTGCCAATCAAAGAACGTTGTTGCAGTTCACTGAGAACTTGAATGAGCATTTTTCTCCTAAATCTACACAAACAGCTTGATTTGATAAAGCAAAGAATTGATAGTCACCATTTTCTAATGAAAAAAATGCACTTTTATTTGATACCGAGTATATTTTAGTTTAATAACTATTTTACCGACCAGCTTTCACTTTCCATGATGCATGTTAATTTGCAGTTGTTATAGTGAATCACTGAGACGGACGATGATATCAGGATGGGGTGTGTGTGCTTGGAATTCCACAGATTATTTAACTTTGAATAATTTTTTTTATCAATAAATCATACCTTCTTAAATATTTTTCTTAGCCTTGACAGTTGTGCTGTTCAAATGCTACCATCAGCGTGATCGCAGCCCGTGTGGACGATCTGCATGGGTAAATCAAATATTGATTGTTTTATTGTCCATATTTGTTTCCCATAATCCTTTCTGAGACTCGTTTGACCAATCAGATGCTGGTCAAGCCAGGGGGTGTGGCCTCACAATGGAGGATCCCCTTCATGATGTTGGGTCATCCATCATTGGAACAATCCTAATGCATGTTGGGTCAGTGTTGGACCCACCATTGGTCTAAAGTCAGCAGCGAATTCACATTAAATCCACATTGCAATAAGCTCGTAGTATATTATAATAATAATAATAATGTTCATTGTCTGTGATGATGCTTCTCTAATGTAATCAGATTTACTCAGCTCATATTAAAGGTACATTTCACAATACACAGCGGCTTTTCTGTGTAAGCAACTTGGCACAAACTGCATTTGGTCTTTCTCTGTTTGTCGGCTGGGATGTGCCGTGTGCTGTGTGTGTGACGTCTGGTGATATTTTCTGCTGATTTGTAACGTCTGTAGTGTTATCAGACACCGATCTCCCATCTCTGTTTATATATTTATTTCTTCGCAGATTGGATTTTTTCTCTCCGAGGGTTCCTGTCGATTGAGGAGCTGCTCCGTCACTTCCTGACGCTTTTCCCACGCTGAGATTTACGTCTGCCGATCTGGTGAGGGGAAAACTTTTTGTTTTTCATCCTTGCTTCAGGCTTTCCTCTTGTTGCTTTTTCTGCCACTCGGGAAAAGTGTCTGTGTGTATGCGTGTGTACACAAACACAGCAGAATATATGTAATTCAGAAGTATAACTAATACTTTACACAAAAAATGTATTATAGCATTTTTTTTTTCAATGCATGCTTTATATAGAGGTAGGTATATTAATCTCTCCTTCTTATTAGGTCAGAATCAGCATTTAATGTGTTGAAAGCAGATGGACTACTAATCTGCTGTCTGAAAAGCTTAATGAGAAATGAAAAACATGCCAACCAGGCAGTGGTTCTGGTGTCCAGGTGGTGGGGAAGGTCTTTTAATGCTGCTTGCAGCTTTAATTATTATTATATTGTTATTATTAGACTCCGATTCACAGCCAATCAGAGGAGAGATCCATGAATATTAATGAGACAGGCTCAAAGTGGCCTGTTCTTTGGAGAGCTGCAAAGACAGTCAGCTCTAAAGAAATCAGTGGATTGATACTTGCTAAATATAAGCGGCATACAGATTTTTTTTTATCCTCCTCCACATTTCTGAATTTATTTCTCAGTGACTCAAACAGGTCGGTGTTGTGCAAACAGCTGCTTCCTGGGTTGGAAAATAGATGAGCCAATCAGAGCTTTTGTTGGCTAGGATTAGCAGGAGATGTCATTTCCCCGTAGAACCAGACAAATAACAGAACTAATAACAAGAAGAGGTTTCATCGACATGACAAATGATAATGTCAAACTCAAATCGCATTTAATCATTGTCAACATACTTTAAAATGGATTTTTTTATTATTGTAATAGGATGTAAGAAAAAGTGTCCTACACATCGGAAATGGTCCTTTATGTCTGCCTAGATGGGGGGCCTGTCAGATCTGTGTCTGTGTGGGGGGGCGTGTCTGTTTGATTGACAGCAGCTGAGTCTACAAACACAGACACACTTACTTACATAAACACACACATATACACACACTGTAGGAATTTTCTGTAACTGAATTAGTGATTATGCACAATTAAGTAAATATTTTCTTTTATTTAGTAATCTACTCATCTCTGGTTGTCATTGGTTACTGTCGTTACTGTAATAGAACTTTAATATAACCTAAATAGAACATCGATAGACCTAAACCATGGACCTGAGAACTAAAACACACACACACTCACACACACACACACACACACACACGTTTGTTCTCCCACACAACAGGGTTTGGACAAAAGGTGACATGACATGACTCACTCTCCTCCTCCTAATTCCCTGACCTCTGACCCCGCCCCCTGTGACCTGCCTCTGATTGGCAGATAACAAACATTAAAAGGTCATGTGACGTGCTCATTGGGTCGTTCGCTGTGTTTAAATGAGCTTGTGTTTCCTGGGGGAGGGAGGGAGGGGCCGGCTTTTTGTGTCTGTCAGCGTTCAGAGGTTAAACAAAGCCCATGTATGTTTACATACAACATGTATGACGAGCTTCACTGTAGGACGCGTGTTTAAAGACGTGTTTTTATTGTAAGGCGTGATTGTTGGGACGGTTTGCTTACACTACTATCAGGTGTGTGTGTGTGTGTGTGTGTGTGTGAGAGAGCAATTGAAGTTGATGGATCGGGAACGTCACAGCACAAAAACAGCAAACTAACAAATGGAGCGCTTTGTCCCGCGTGGAGTTAAAAGGATGATCTGGAGAATCTGTTTGCAGACATTAATATTAGTTACTGTCAAATATTGTTCAGCTCTTGAAGACTCAAACAGCGGAATCCAAACATGATCCATCAGAGACTGTGAGGCTGCGTTGCACAGTTTCAGCTCCATGTTCATCTGCAACTTCACTGTCACTGTTCAATTAGGAGTATTCCACGTGTTCAGCTCTAATTTACTCTGAATGTATAGAAGCATTTAGCAACTACAGAGCTATATATATATATATATATATATATATATATATATATATATATATATGTGTGTGTGTGTGTGTGTATAGTGAGTTATATATGAAGTGAGTGTCTGTCAGGTTGAATGTTTTAAATGGATTGACAGGGCAGAAAAAAACCCACTTAATCCTGGTTGTGAGAATCCTTTAAAGCTGCCGCCGGTTCCCCTCCCTCCTCCCCTCCCTCCTCCTCCCCTCCCATGGTGCATTGCTGTCGTCTCCTTCGCAGAGAGTAAATGATGAGGCCTCGCAGTCATCTACTACATCTGTTGTGACTGCTGGAGACTGAAGGGAAAAAAGTGACGACGATTGAGAAAACGGTGAATAGATCTTATTAATGGATGTTTGCCACTCCTCTTCCTCACTGCTTCTACGCCACACACACACACACACACACGCACGCATGCACACACAGATAATTCTCTGTTGGGAATAGTGAAGAAATGGAGCCGTGTCTCCGCAGAGGAAATTAACGCACAACAATACTTAATCTTTTACCTCCAGTAGCACACAGCCCTCCACCCCAGCACTCTCTGTCTAATCGCTGAATCTGGTCATGACTCCCTTATGTCACAAGAAAAAGAGCGTGGTGCTGTGTTTGTCTTTCTGTGACTCATGTAGCGTTCACCGCATGTGGCTGCAGCCCTGTGTGTGTGTGTGTGTGTGTGTGTGTGTCTTACTTGATTGACAGCGGAGATCTATGACAGCATCTTGTTGAAGTGGAGAGACAGGAAGAGGCTGCAGTGTGTGTGTGTGTGTGTGTGTGTGTGTGTGTGGTAACAGGTTTAGATTTGAGTGAATTTCAGACACTAAAACAAATACTTCATCAGCTTCGAACATTATAAAGTTGCACTGATCAGTGTAGACAATATATGTAGTGAACACAATACAATTTACTGGTGGAAAGACACAATTATATGGACAATTCAAAAAACCTATTTCAGCTTCTTTTAAGGCGTTAATTTTAAATTTCATTTTATTTTTTGTGGTTTATGCTGACATGTAATTTGAAAGGCATCCCCTGACACACTCAGTGTCTGTACACCACAGTCTAAGTTGCAGCTATTCAGACTTATTCTCATCAGTACCTTTCAATGAGGACTTAGTGAGAGTTTAAGCTGAAATTGCTTGAATTTTTATCCATTAGACTTTGGCGCTTTCAAAGTTCCCAGAGTATATATTTCAGGGTAATATATCTAACATATTGCGTCAGTACAGACGTCTTAAATGTTTCCATCAGGGTGTTTTGAGTGTTAGGATTTTAGTGTGAAATCACTGAAGCGTTCACAGATATTGATGTTGTCTGGAGCCAAACAGTCAATATGACACGTTTATTGCATCACATGTTTCTTCTCAGCAACCGAATCTTTTTTACACGGTAAACATCGGCACAGAAGAGGCGTGCGCGTGCGTGTGTGTGTGTGTGTGTGTGTGTCAGTAACAGCCCGTTCAAGATCTGATCAGATTTTATTGATCCCAGGTGAGAAATTTGCCAAACTTTTCTGTCAAAACTTCAGGCTTTGACGTTCTGAAAACAACGATAAATCATTGTTATCTGCATTGAACAGAGCAGAAACACGATAATAAATTCTGTTTATTTAGCTGAGTGCTGACACCAGACGCTTATATTCACATATTCACTGGATTTTATGTAAAGTTTTACAACCATACAACTCTTGTTAATCAGTTCTCTTTGAAACACGTCTTATAGGCAGGAACCATATGTCTGCAGCTCGGGTCTAGACGTCTTGTTGAACAGAGGTAGGGAGACGTATACATGTATACGGCTTGTTGTCTCCTCTGATTCTACCTGGAAGCAGATTATCTGCTGCTCCACCTTAAGAATCTCACAGCGAGCCGCGGACGACGGAACAAAAGATCCTCTGACAGCACACGCAGCACGTAATGTTGTGTTTCAATAAAGCTTCTGCTGCAGAGAAGCACTAAAAGAGGAGAGAGAGAGACACGGCCGAACACTCTTTAGAATTCATGTTCACGCTTTGGAAAAAAAAGACAAGTTTGTGCAAGAAACTTCGAGCTCTCTTTGCAGGCAAGAATCTGGGAAAGGAATGAGTCACTGCCATCCATCAACGTCCCTGTAAACCCCCTCAGATGTAATATGGTCTGTTTGGGATAATACAACGCGAACCTGTGTATATTTAACAGATTCTCAGTGGAACCTTTGACCCTCTTTACTGTCCTCAGGCAGACTGTGAATATGAATGTGCAGCGTGTAGGCAGCAGGGCTCACAGACAGAAGAATGCTCTGTGTGTGAGTTAGCGTGTGTGTGTGCGCGCGTGCATGTGCATGCGTGCACGTGTGTGTGTTTGTGCGTGCACGAGCACGTGCATGCGTGTGTGTGGTCATATTATTTATATAGTGGGTGTGGGTGGTAGCACATGTTCGGAGAAGGGAGATGATCCTCTGCAGCATCACATTCTGATCCTCTGCTCCGTGAATGTAAAGTAGTTCAGCTGCTGCTGTTTTCTTTCAAAGGGAAAGTCTGTGCTGCGTTTTCATTTCTGTTGGCACCGTGTAATCAGTGAAGTCAGTGGAATCATGGAATCAGCAGATAGACCTTTGGTGCAGAGACATGTCTTTGTTTAGGGTTTTTTTTTTTTAAACTGATGAATGAAATATTTAAAATCTGTAAGCAGGATTTCATTTTCTGTCACTTGGAATCTCTCGATTAAAACAATAGCAAAAAGACGGGGTTGATGATGTCATGAAGGAGCGTGGGACCATGGGAGTTGTAGTCGGCTTCTCCAGGTTGGAGTGCAGATCCTTTGACTTTCGTGTCATTCAGATACGAGGTGATCACATGACCACATGCATTTTATGTGACCTCATGTCACATAGTGTGTGATATGAACTATAGATTATAACAGAAACCATTGGCTTCCATGTCGAGGGATGTAGGGAAATAAAATAAAAAAATAAAATAACAAAATTAAACTCGATAACCACCTCCTCCTCCTCCTCCAGACTCTTTCTGTGTTTTTTACTGGTATCTTTCTCCGTGCTGCGATCCGCAGTAACGCCCCCCGCTGTGGCCAGTAAGCCTGACCTCTGACCCCTCAACAAGCAGGGAAGTGTTGGCGTGGAGCTGTCGAGTCGTCTGGAGGACGGCCGCCCCGATCTCGCGCTGACACGACCCTCGGCAATGAAAAAGCGAGTTGTTGCTCCTGCAGTAATTTACTGAAAGTGTTGCTGACCCGCGACCTCGCTCTGCTAAACGCTGCTGCTATCTCTGAGGAGGAATAAAGCGTTTCACTGCAGCTTCTCTCTTTATTTCTTTTCGCAGATATATAAAAGTTACGAGAGATTGTTTTATTATTTTTATATTAGCCACATAAGCTCCGTCACAACGTTTTGTTGAATGCTGAGACTCATGTATTGAATTTTATTAAAGAACTTTATGAGCTTTTTTTTTTTTCTCCCCCAAGTTTAAGCTTTTCAGGTTCAAACTGCCTGCTGGACAGTTTCAGTAGTTTCTTTTTTTATGTGCATTGTTTCTTTTAGAGCTTCACCTTTTATCACGCAGTTCCGAAATATGTTCGCCCGACTTCCACTTTGATTTCGTTGTGAATCATGTTGCTGCGGTAACGTCGGGACTGCGTCTGCATGCGGTTTTATTGTGGACGTAACGAACAAGATGTTGTTGAAGAGAGAAAGGTAATGACTTGGAGAAGAAAACAAGAGACACACACACACACACACACAAAAAAAGGGTTTTATCAGGCTGCCGGTGAGGACATTTTCAGGTTTACTGCACAGTTTTACAATACACCAGAAAGCTGCAAGAACACAGCTCTGTGAGGGTTTATATAAAACCCGCAAAACGGGATAATCACGCCGGCCTCGGTCTCCTAATTTGAGATTATCGTTGCTCTTGTGTCTCTCTGTGAGTGTATGTGTGTGTGGCTCAAGATGTCAGCTGTACCAGTGCTTGTAGTGTTAATGCTGCTCTATGTGTGTGTGTGTGTGTTTATCTAAAGTTAGCAGGTCACCTATGGAGTCAGCGTTTACTCTAATGAGTGCAGGGCTTGTCCAGAGCTGCGTGTGTTTGCACCGTCGCACCAAGACATCAGCAAAACGGCTCGTGCGATTTGTTCAGCAAATAAGCAAAAAAAAAAAGCGTCCTGGCCCTTTAAGAAGGAGAGGAGCAGCAGCGTTATACTATTTTTTTTTACTATCAAAAATATTTCCCTCCTTTCCCAAAACTGCTTATGTCCGTCCCTCAGCCCCAAGCTCATTGTCTCCTACTAAAGATTTATGATGCCGCTGAAGCAGTTTGAGCTTTAATGAGGCGCTGGCAGCGGGACGTCCGTCAGTCCACTGTCGGTCGGCCGGCCGTTGGGGGGGGGGGATTAATGAGGTCACAGTGTCCGGCTCAAGTTTGTCAGGGTTTTATACGGACGGCGTAACTTGGGTTTGAAAGTTAAATCTCTTCTTTGTGTTTTTCTCAACATGTTTTTAATGTCATAAAGCACTTTGAGCTCTTATCTCTGTCTGAAAGGTGATTTGCATGTAGTTTTATTGTCACCGGAATGCAGAACATCTGCAAACTTGTTGTTTAAAATGTCTGCAGCGAGGCAGCCCATCATTATCTGAGGAGAAAGAGCCGTATCATGTGTCTGATGGAGGCTAATGGAAGCCGGTTTACAGGCACTAAATGGAGGGTTGTGATCTGCGTCCATCAGTGAAATAAACTCAGCAGCGGCGGCTCTGACTCACCTCGCTGACAGGAGGCGAAGCTGCAGAAAGAGCTCGATGGTCCCGGAAAAAAAGATCCGAGCAGATCATCACCACGTTAACGCCGTCACCACAGCAACGAAGAACTTACTGTGTTTAATTATAATTATTAAAATTGTTATCATGCTATAAGGATACATGCTAATATGTCTTTTATTATAAGGAGGTCTAGGTGAGGGGTGTCAAACATGCGGCCCTGGGCCTAGAACCGGCCCGCTCACAGGTCCAGCCCGGCCCACAGGATGACTGGACCGACCAATATTCACAGTTTAGTTTGGTAAATGATTTATAAGGTAGGAGATAACTTCACCTGCTGCTTCAGAAGAGTAAAGAAGAAGAAGAAATGTTGTTCAGTGCGCTGCAAAAAATGGAAATATCTTCTATTTGATGCAAATATTCTAATATGGAGCAGAATTATTTAATTCGGCAGATTTTTTTTCCAAAAATATAAAATATGAAGTCAAAAATATGACATAAAATTACAACGATAAAGATAAAAAAAGTCAGACAAATTAATCTTGTGTTTAAGAAAAGGCGACTAAGTTGACTAAACTCATGAAAATAAAAAAGCAAAATCACACAGGCAATTCAATAAGCTTTTTAAAGACAATTCTATTGAATAGATGAATTTTAACTTGTTAAGATTTGATTATTTTCAGTATGGAACAAGTGAGACGTTGTGTATTTGCATTTGATTTTTCTTATGTCATCTCTCCTCTTTTGTGAATTGAAGGTTAATTAATCGTGTAAATATTTATAATGTATTTACATGAAAAAAGGGGGGAAATAGGTAGGTGTCATTTATATGTAAATATTTCCTAGTTCAGCACACATGAGGTCAAATAGCTCTGTCTGTGGCACCACTGTGACATAAATGTGACATAAATATTGTCCGTGGACACACAGAGGACTCGTTCCTGACAGGAAACAGGAAATCAAATAAAACACAGCAGCGTGAATATGCGCTAACGTAGCCGTCAGAGGTTTATTCTTTACAATCACACCACAGTATTTCCATAGGAGTGTGTGTGTGTGTGTGTGTGTGTGTGTGTGTTTTACAACTCTGCAAAGAATTAAATCACATTCAGCAAACACACAAATGCAAACGCAGAATGCAGCAGCTGACTGCGTTTTTTTCAACGGCGTTTACACGGCGTGGAGAAGTGTGTGTGTGTGTGTGTGTGCAGCAGATCACACACTCAACACCAGAACCACAGCATCAGAAACACAAACCAGTTAACTCTGGTTTCATTAAACCTGGAGGGTTCAATATAAACTGGTATGAAGAAATGTGGATTGGTTGAAGGAGTTTAACCTTCAACATGTTCATAAGCTCTCACAATCAGCTTTCAGACAGGAAGCTGCAAATTTGATCTTGAGGAAGGAATCCTCTTTAGAAATTATTGTTATTTATCAATCAATCAATCAATCAATTCATCTGCAGATAATATCTCACAATCATTTTGTCTTTAGAGAAAAATGGCGTCTTACGATCAAACCGCTGTTATGACCTGTTTGTTCTCGTGTATGAAGCTTCAGATCCGCGCACACATCCGAGCAGCTGCAGCCGTCACGTTCGCCTGTCCGCAGCGTTCCTGTTTGAGAAGCAGTTTTAGGAACGGTGCAGCGGTAAAAGTTGACGAGTCAGGTGACAGAATTCATCATCCGGTCGCCGGTCGCTGCAGGCGATGAGGTCTCTGCAGAAATGTCATGAAAAGGTTTGTGCAGCCTCGCTGAACAACAGGAGCTTCTTTTTCTGCTCTTGCAAAAAACGCACACGCACACACACACACACACACACACACACACACAAACTCACACGCACACACACACACACACACACACACTCACACACACACACACACACACACACAGCTTTGTGTCTTTTCTTTGGGACAGTGTGTAAAGTGACTCCGGTGCTTTTGCCTGTTGTTCTTCCTGTTTCCACCTTTCTCATCATTCCACCAGCAGCCCGGGCAGGAGGGGGGGTTGAGGGGGGGTGAAACCAGAGACCTTCCCTCAGAGGTGGAAGTGATTCATGGCATTTTTGTGCTCGAGGAGGAGGAGCAGGAGAGCAGAGGAAAGGAGAGGAAAGGAGAGGAAAGGAAAGGAAAGGAAAGGAGGGCACGAAGCAGTGACAAAGGTGGAGGAATCTGAACAAAAGTTGTTCAGGGACAGAAGGAAAAGAACTGTGGAGTTCATTGTGAAAGAGGAGGATTAGTGGGAGGAGGAGGAGGAGGAGGAAGGAGGCGCTCGCTCCGCTCTTTCTTTGCAGCTGAACTTGGACTCGTGATCGCATGTTAACGGGGAGAGAGGAAATTCCCAGGTAGGACGGGGGCAAAGGTCACCATTTCGTTTTGTCCGTCAACAAGTTTCAGCTCGTCCTGTTTCCATTCCTGGTCTGATTTGAGAAAACCGCAGTGTGTTCAGGCGGTTACAGGAGGAGGAAGAGGAGGAAGAGGAGGGGGGGGGGGCAGCAGCAGGAGCAGGTGGAGGAGGTGGATTCCAGCGTTTGTAGTGTAGATTCATGCAGCTCTGTGCATGTGTTCCTCTCCTTTTTTTTTTCTCTTCATTCTTCATACTTTGTGTTTCATGACTTTTATCCGTCCTTTGCCGTCTTTGCTATGAGACGTTAAACCTTCACACACGTGTTTAACTGCTGGAGGGGGGGGGGGTATTTTTGGTTTTATTTTTCCCTCCAGCTAAAAATATGAAAACCTACAAAAAAACAAACTGACGTCCAGACAGAAATAAAACCCAGAATAACACAAACCTGTTTATCCTGCCCTATCTCAGTATTCTGTAGTATTAGCAGTAACAGTATTGGCATTATTGTGCAGTATTTTGCAGTAGTGTGCACTATTTTGGCAGTAATGTGCATCAATTTACAATATTTTGCAGTAATGTGCACAATTTTGAAGTAGTTTGCCAGATGTTGCTGTCTTGTGCAGTATTTCTCTGAAATCTTTGAGGTAGTTTGCAGTATTTTGCAGTAGTGTGCAGTATTTTGCAGTAGTGTGCAGTATTTTGCAGTAGCGTGCCGTATTTTGCAGTAGCGTGCAGTATTTTGCAGTAGTGTGCAGTATTTTGCAGTAGCGTGCAGTATTTTTCAGTAGTGTGCAGTATTTAGCGTACGTACTCTGGCTGTCGACACACACAAACACTAAAACACTCGGTCAGCGTTAGGGAGGGGAGAGTTTGGCTTAAAATGTGGTTAAACGGTACATCGTTGCCATGGCAACAGTAAACAGTGACTTCCTGTTAAACAGATTGGGTTAAAATATCTGGTTTTATTGGCGTAAATTGCTGTGAAAAATAATGTGAGTCGTTAATCTACCTATACCTGCTTTTTCAGAATAAGGTCATCAGGCAGATTATTATGGTCCATGTAAACATGCTCATTATTTCAGTTTAAGAGCTTTTTGCCGCTAAATCATGTGAATTATTTGAGGTGTGTTGCTAATGAGCTAACTAACCGCTAACGCCACGGCGTTGACACTTCGCGGCGCCCGCGGTTGCGGCGGGCGTGTGAAGTGTCAACGTTACACGCGGCGGAGCCGACAGTAACAGCAGTTTCTGTCTCACTACTTATTTCCTGATACAAATGAGATTTTATGTTTATTTGTTTGTGCTTCTATTTTTTTTGCTGGGGGAATATCACATTGTACATTTTCCAAGTCGTTCCCCACCCAGCACAAGCACAACAACGCAGAAATCCTATTGTGGATACATGATCGCCAGAGAGGATGGACTTTAGTCTCCATTTAATGATTCAGCGAACATCTCTCTTCTCTGTAGAGCAGGTCGAGGTCATGGATGTGACGCCCGGAGCTAAATGTTGATGACAGGAGTTCTTCTATAATGATGAAGGGCTTCATCTCCTTTTGATTCATCGCTGTGACCTTGTGACAGCGCGATGATGATGATGATGATTATAAACCACACAGCTGTATTTAACAGCATCATCACCCAGTGACTTCACGCTGTCGCTTATATCACCGTTTAAAGAGAACACCGAAAACAGGAAAGACAGAGAACAGTACTGGCTGCCTCTGTGTGCGTCTGAAGGGAAACTAAACGGAAACTGGGCCGCGGTCAGACCCACTAATCCCACCTCAGCCCACTCTGATAAATCAGGGATCCGCTCGCAGTAGGTCAGCTGCTGACCTGCGCTGCAGCAGATTATGTTGAGCTGTGACCTGAAGGTATCGAATGAAAAACTAAACAGAGCAGGCGGAGCCAGCAGATGACAGGCAGAGATGGAGGTGACAGGTGAGGCGACAGGGAACAGGTAAGCAGACAGGTCTACCTGACAGGTGACAGGTGAGCCAACAGGCAGAACCGACAGGTGAGCAGACAGGTGAGCCAACAAGGGACAGGTGAGACGTCAGGGGACAGGTAAGCAGAGTCTACCTGACAGGTGACAGGTGAGCCAACAGGCGGAGCCAACAGGTGACAGGTGAGACGCCAGACAGGGTCAACAGGTGACAAGTGAGGGACAGGGGACAGATAAGCAGACAGGTGAGCCAAAAGGTGACAGGTGAGCCAACAGACAGAACTGACAGGTGAGCAGACAAGGGACAGGTGAAACGCCAGGGGACAGGTAAGCAGACAAGTTTACCTGACAGGTGACAGGTGAGCCAACAGGCGGAGCTGACAGGTGACAGGTGAGGCGAAAGGGGACAGGTAAGCAGACGGGTCTCCCTGACAGGTGACAGGGAGCCAACAAGCGTAGCCAACAGGTAACGGGTGAGCTACCAGACGGAGTCAACAGGTGACAGGTGAGCTGGCAGATTAGGGCCGATAGGTGACAGTTGAGCCGACAGGTAACAGGTGAGCTGCCAGATAGAGCCAACAGGTGACCGGAGAGGCGTCAGGGGACAGGTAAGCGGACAGGCTGAGCTGACGGGTGACAGGTGAGTAACCAGACAGAGCCAAAAGGTGACAGGTGAGCCAACAGGTGGCAGGTGAGTTGACCTGACTGTCAACATGTTTCCTCTCAGAACAAGAGGAAGAAATGTTGACAGAACTGGTGTGAGAACCATGGAGTAGCCAGTGGAATCATCTCCAGCTCACATGAGCTAGTTCCCCTCATAAAATGCGTTGCTGCATCACTGTAGTTACAGTGATGATGATTGAACGGCTTTTAATTAAAAACGGCTTTAATGTGTTGACTGTATGGACACGACCTGTCGTCAACACTCAGTTTCTCTGGCCCGCCCAGCAGGTATTATTACCAGTCTGTGATTATTATATTATAGAACTGGATGTGTAAGCGCCTGGTTACCACGGTTACCTGTCATTAAACATGTTTGATTTTAAGTTGCAGCACTTGTCATACAGTAACTCAAGGTGCCAAACACACTGCAGCAGGGTTCCGCTTTTTACATTATTCGTTCACTTTCAATACAGTTTCATGTCTTTCATGTGTGCATAATTTGATTTGTAAATTGTATTTTTGTGTTGCTGTTATTTAATTTAGCATGAACAAACAAGCGCTTTGTTTAGAAAGAAGGGGTTTCGTAGCGTGTAAATTGGCAGTGCGTCTCCGTGGTGACGGATCCACCTCTGGCTGTATGCAGCGCTCATGGCCTGATATACTCATGCATATAACTTTAAGATGTCCATATATTAGAATAACAGTCCCGAGTAGGCAGAACAGCCCATTAAATGCATGTGTTTGCATCGCGTGCTTTGGGACCAACAGGAAGGACATCTCAGTCAAAAGCTTTCCCTCTTCCAACGGGACGATTAAATTCACGGCGAAGCATTACAAACACGTCATTAACCCCGCAGCGAGACATCCGCTGCTTACTCATGGAGACATCTCTGCCTTTCTGCGTGAACCATTCTGGCACGCTTTTGGGTCCGGTGCCGCTCTCTGTGACTGGACAACCTGTGACCTGTGAGAGTAGGTCGTGCTGAAAGAAACAAGGCCAGACACCGATATGGTCATCACTTTTTATGGTGTGTGTGTGTGTGTGTTCGTGCGTGTGAGGTCAGAGTGAGTTTGGTTGATTACCCTTCTCCACTCTTATCTACCCTCTAACAGGAAGCTTGTGCGGCTGATTGTCCTGTTAATCAGGATTCTCCCCCCCCCCCCTCCTTCTCTCTCTGTGATGAGCTGGATGCTCAGGAGTCCTTCATTCTGAACGGCCGCCGCTGCCGGACGGCGCTGTGCGTTCAGCTTTAATTGCATTATCATGCAGCAGGATCCTCTGCAGCCCTGACTGGGAGGAGAAAAGGAGTCAGGGGAGGGGGGGACATGATATGTTCCATCATACTGCAAAGACTGAAATCGTAACAGTTGAACAAATGTTGTGTTTATATATTGAGTCGAACTTTTCTATTTCACTGGCAGATAATGTATCCTCTTAAGTTTCTTTTTAACACAAATCAAGAAATAAGCTGAATATTCTGCCAGTGACATATCCCCATTAAACAGGATTTGCTATGATCCGCATCTGCAGCAATGCAAAGCGTTTCCTCTGGATACTGGGGTTTGCTTATTTGGATTTTAATGTTGTTCTTCCTCCTCAGGTGAAAGGATGCTGCAGAGACCCGACAAAGGCCTGAGCCCTACCTGAACCCTCCCTCCTCTCCCTGACCCCTCAGAGCCTCAGCGCCGCCGTCCCATCATGAACCTGCTGTGCCGCGGGCGCCTAAAGCTCCTGGTGGCGTCTCTGACAGCTGTCGTCCTGCTCACCTGGCTCTACCTGCTGGCCGGGAACCTGGAGAGTGAGTATGACGCACACTACACCCAGGATCAATGTGAAATTATCCAAAAATATCAACTTTTGAAAAAGTCATAAGCAGGATTCATAATAAAAGGCCACGGCTGTGGTTTGAGTCACAGGAATCTAAAACACTGGTTTCCAGATGTTTTTTTTTTTTTTTTTTTTATGCAAGTCAGCTTGATTTTCCTTTCAATCCGCCTATTAACTTTAATTTTTGAAAACATGGAGCTGTTTTCTGTTCAGTCTGATTTCTCATTCCGACGTCCAGAGAGACACTGAGGCTGCAGCAGTGAGCTGCAGTCAGCAGTTTAGTTTGGATCACACACACACACACACACACACACACACACACACACACACACACACACGCGCTCCTGCCTAAGCTCGCATCAGATGAGTTACTGTATAACGACTAATGAACCTAATTTGCAGGATACGAGTTGAATTTATCTTTTAAGTTGAATCGATCCTCTGGCTCCGGGTGTGGATCAGGATGTGCCGCTCTGCACCAAATCACATTAAGAGCCTGTTTGTCTGCAGTTTTTATCACGATGTCATGATCAAGTTGTTCTGTCACTGAATAAATCCTCGCTGGATCGCCGCCAACACTTTTTACACTTTTCACACAGCTGCAGAGGATTTACGATTACGGGGGAAACGGCAGCTGCAGCCTTCCGACTTCACATTTTATCAGAAGCAACTTGATCCACATACTAATAATAATATAGGCTTGGTTCATATTTTTTTAACTGACCTTAAATCAAGCTTAAATTATTGCAATGATATGAAAGTTGAACTGGAGAATGTGACGTCAAACAATCCTTAAGAGGGAAGAAACTGTAGGAAATAGATTAATACTGAGAGTGAACTATATTCCCTTCACAAATTATCTGTGGTCAGGACAGACTATTGCTATTCTATTTCTATTTTTTATGTTATTATTATTATTTATGCTTTCTTCCATCTCTACATTTCCTATTTCATAGGAATCTGAAGACAGATTGGTTCACATTGCTCTAATTAATCTAGCAGCAGGACCTTGTGCAGCATTAGCATGAATTAATAAATAAATACATGAATGGATAAATAAATAAATAATACATAAAAAATGTAGAAGGACACAAACACACATCCCTGGTCATACATTTACTATCTGATGTTCCTGTAGAAGCTGCAGATTCTTTATTGTTAAATAGGATCCAGTGACACACACACACACACACACGCACACACACACACTGGATGACTGATTAGTTTCCATGCTGCTGTCTTGATTTCAGTTGAGAGCTGCAAAAATAACCAACGTCTCTGTTGCTAAATGTTCTCGTGTTTCCTCCATATCCTCTTTTCCTCGACTCCTCGTCTCCTCAGTCCAGGGAGGGGATAATTGTGGATTCGTGTGGCTGTTGATGGTGAACATTTGCTCATGTTCCTCTCCTCCACAGACGGGCGCTCCCTGCTCCTGGCTCCGTGTCTGGCCGACACGCCGGCGTCTCGGGTCCTGGAGCGAGCCGTCCTGGAGTCGCGGGTCCGAGAGGTGGAGGAGGAGAACCGGCAGATCCGGCTGCAGCTCAGCCAATCGCAGGGCACCGCCGCCCAGCCGGCGGACGGTAACTACGGCAACCAGCAGTGGGGGGCTTCCGCCGACACGGGGACGGAGGACGGGGACAACACGGCGGAGGAGAAGAACAACCACACGGAGTGTCCCCGCTCGCCCACCGTCCAGAAGTGTGAGGTCAGGAAGGAAACACCCCCAGCAGACTCTTTAACAAAATAAAAGTCCATGATGTTGTTATTTACACTTTAACCACACAAACCCCAGGACTATGTTTCAGTTTTCCTGTTATAATAATAATACATATAAAACACAAAGGGTAAACCCAGCATCACAAAAAATCTACTAATCGCCACATAAATCATTTAAAATATGTCGGAATTAATGTATGTTGGTTACAAAACAAATATACCTAGAATATTGCAAAAAAATAAATAAATTGTATTTCCTACAGATAGATTACTTGATTTCATACTTAAAACATGACAAAACTGAAATAGTGAAATTATCTGCAGTGCAAAGTTCAATGAATAATAAACTAAGAGTTCAAAGGTCAATTATATTTTCATTAAACCATAGAAATTTCATTGAGGATCAATAAAGGGAATGATTAATATATAGTAGATATATTTAAAAAAAACATTAAAAAGGACCCAATTAAAAAAAACAAATGGTTTAAATGTAATTATACTAAACTGTTTTCTTATTGCATTGATGATGTGGTTATTGATTTTATATATATATATATATATAGGTAGTGTAACAGTAACAATGTGGTTTACTATGATTAAAAAAAAAAAAAATCATGTTCTCTCATTCACACACACACACACACACACACACACACACACACACACACACACACACACATAAGATAAGACATAAGATTAGAAAAACCATAAAACTCCATGCTGCTCCTGTATCCGCCCTAAAACAAAGGTTTGTGTTATTATTTAATCTTTTAACATAATAAAAGTTTATGATGTTCTTTACACTTTAACATAGTAAAAGATCATCATGTTCTTATTGACTGTGAAATACGTTTATAGCACGCAGCAGCTCATTCTATCTACAGGATGAAAAGCAGCAGGAGCCGTATGACAGGGACGAAAATGATGTAAAACCATTCATATTTGAGTATCTAAATCTGGAAATATCACGGCACAATAATATCCTGGATTCAGACGGTGGTTTTCTGTAACCGCTGGCTTCCCTGAACTGGCTAAAAAAAAAAAAAACTAACTAAAGCTGCTTTTTTCAGCTCCTTGGTGCCATAAAACAGATTTTTTAGGGTAAAACTGATGAAAGTGTGCAAAAGTTTCACAGCTAAGGTGTTGAGATTCCTAGACGTGGTCACATGTGAGAGGAGGGCGCTGGGAGCTCCTGATGAGGCACATGAAACCCTGTGAAAAAAAATAAAATAAAATAAAAAGTCAAAGCTCTTCCTTCCTCCTGTTTTTCCACAGCTGATCCATGTAGCGTGTGTTTGTGCCGGTCACAACGCCAGCAGAGACGTGGTCACACTGGTCAAGTCCGTCCTCTTTCACAGGTGAGTGGCGTCGGCTTCCAACTGAAATCCCATAGAGTCGTGTGTCACAGCCATCCTGCTGCAGCACTTTTGCTAGAATGTAAAGATCCATTTAAAGGAACCCCCCTGATATTATTACATTCACAGGAAAATCCTCAGGGAAATCCCAGCACTATCACCTAACAGAACAGAATTTCAGCCTAAACACATATAACAGTTAAATGTCCAGGTTGTTACACTATACAGGAAAAAGTATAAAGCAAGACAGTTGTTGTAAATCTGCCAAACTTGAAAAGCTTACTTAAGCTTCCACTTTTCATTTAGGAGTCCATACTTTCTTTCGGCATTGTAGTAGTTTTGTAAATGAATCCAACATGGACGCTGTAGGTGGGGTGTGATCCGCGTGACGCTTGCACGCGTGCAACACCGTTTCTTCCTTCGGCAGCAGCACCTTCTCCGCCTTCACGCGTGTTTCCTTTCTTGTTTCCAGGAGAAACCCTCTCCACTTCCATTTCATCACCGACACGGTAGCCAATCAGATCCTGAGTTCCCTGTTCCAGTCCTGGATGGTCCCGTCGGTGCAAGTCAGCTTCTACGATGCAGATGAACTCAAGGTGAGAGGACGCCACAGGCATAATAACTATAACAATATGATAATAAACACCTCAACCTTCATAATGCCTACTTAATCAAACATATTAATAGCCACCTTATAATTATTAGTTGTCATAATAATGAGCTCAGGAGCCTGAATCTTATTTCACATAGCGGAAAACTCCTTTACTTGTGCTGCAATTCCATTTTTTTCCTATTCTGATATAGCCTCTCGTGTGATATAAGTGGATTTGAAGAGTTTAGTTTCTTGCGGCTTGTTCACAATCTTTTAAACCCAAGGACCTCCGTGTGGGAACAAAGGCTCTTCTAGACGTGTGCTCAGGTTCCACCCTCAGCATCACGTATATATAACAGCACCCGCGTTCGCTTGATGACGCAACCTGGTGATGAAACCTTGGCGTTGTAGGCTTAGCGTCGTTACAAGTTTCTCTCACTGATCCTAGAAGTTAAACATCAGACACTCACACAGGAAGGAAGGATTTTACAGCAGCAGAAACACTTCAGCACAAAACCAGCTGATGAACAAACTCGAAAAGACGGAATGTAAAGAACAAGCGCGTGCGTGTGTGTGTGTGTGTGTGTGGGTGGGTGTACACATGCGCGTGTGCTTTTCAGAGCGTGCCTGTGTTTGTTGAACAATGAGTCTTTTGTGCAACAACCTGCTGTCATCTCCCTTTTTTTTTGTCCATTAACTCACATTTAACTGGAGACAAACAGACCGACTCTAAGCCGATTATGTTTGCAGATGATGCACTCGTGCAGATCCAATTACACAGAATCAAGAGAATTAATTAACAGGCACCATGTGCACATTAAGCCTTTGCCAAAAAAAATCAGCTGAATCTGTCTTCAACACGTGGTGCGACATGAACTGTGCTTCTCGTTTCAGTCCGAGGTGTCGTGGATACCCAACAAGCACTACTCAGGGATTTACGGCTTGATGAAGCTGACGCTAACCAAAGCTTTGCCCTCCGACCTGTCAAAGGTCATCGTCCTGGACACGGACATCACCTTCGCCACTGACATCGCTGAGCTGTGGGGAATCTTCAGGAAGTTCACAGGTAAGAATCCTGTCAACAGGAGCTCTGAGACCTCTGAGTTAGTCCAACATAATGTCCTGAAATCAGTATTAATTATTAAAAGAAGCGGAAAATAGCAGCAGCTGGAGGGGCGTGTCTTTGTATTGTGTATTGTGTGTGCAAGAGAACACCTACTATCTATCGTTTAGGATCAAAAAAAGAATAGAAACGGTCTCAATCTTGAACTCACAGACAGGAGCAACAAATAGAATATTGCATGATGATTTTTGGAAAAACACTAAGAGGCAGAATCCAATTGTGGCTCTATGTTTTCATTCTGTGGCGCTGCGCCACATATTGGTCCTTGTGTGGCGAAACACTGGAGAAACGATGACATAATGCTTTAATTTAGATCTTAATTGACCTGTTCTTGTCTAACATGCTTACAAAAACCATCAGCTAATCTGTTGATTGTTTAAAGGAAAATGCATAAACATGAGAACGCCATTTTTAGAAATGCTGCTCATTTAAGGATTTTTCCATATAGAAAAAAAATACTCAAGCGTGATCAGCAAAAACCTACTCATACACATTTGAACTTGCTTGTTGTTTTGTTGCCAGATAAACAGGTGATCGGCCTGGTGGAGAACCAGAGCGACTGGTATCTGGGGAACTTGTGGAAGAACCACAAACCCTGGCCTGCGCTGGGACGAGGCTTCAACACAGGTGACTGTTCACTGCCTAAACCTCTGAGCTACGCATGACACCAAATATTGTTATTAGAAAGTTGACGGCTGAAGCGTTATTTCCTGTCCTAATTCCCGGGCCTTGTTGTAGGTGTCATCCTCCTCTACCTGGAGAGGCTGCGGCGAATCGGCTGGGAGCAGATGTGGCGGCTGACGGCGGAGCGGGAGCTGATGAGCATGCTCAGTACATCGCTGGCTGATCAGGTCAGGAGGGGGACGGATAGGTTTCTTGGTTTTGTTGGAAAAAAAGAGACGCAACATGGAACATTTAGTCATTCAGGCACTCGAGGAAAAGTCTGAGGGCCCAATTATTTGCTCCCACTCGTGAATTTTACAGCTGAAAGCAACCAGCGTTTTATTAATAAAGCATGTTTCAGGTGGGGCAAAAATATTACACATGGGTAAACACAATTAAAACCATACATCCAAAATATATATGTAAATACATGAAAAATAAAATGATATAAAACCAGAAACCGACCAGTAACCTAATAGTAATCAGAATAAGGTACTAATGGGTAGTGATCAGTATAAATCAGCAAAAATGATATAAATGTTGTTCAAAATCTAGTTTAGGATTGTCTTGTTTTGCACACCTGCAATTTAATGTTGTTAAGTGAGAAATGCAATTTTGATTCCTTTGTATGTTAAGTAGAAGAAAATTGAAAATAAAATTAACTTTGACTTTGACTTTGATAAATTAGTATAATCAGAATAAATCTGTAAAATTGGTGTTATCAATAGTAATCAATATAAATTGGTGTAATTAGTATACATCAGTGTAGTCAATATAAATCATTAATTAATTAGTGATTAATTAGTAGTAATTAGTGTAAACAGGTATTAATCTAATAAATATAATTACCTATAATCAGTAGAATTCAGTATCATCACTAGAAATGAGTGTAAATGGTATAAATTAGTGTAATCAGTATAAACCAGTGTAATCTTAATGAATCAATCATTAATTGGTGTAATCAATATAAATTAGCGTAAATGGTGTAGATCAGTGTAATAAGTAAAAATCATTTGAATCAATAGTAATCGCCATGATGGATCTGAACTTTGAGAAAGAACAGCGTGATCGTTGCTCGGAAACACCTTAGCAACCGCCGTAGCAACAACATTAGCCTTCACAACTGAACCTGCGGCAAGAAGCGACAAGCCGACGTCAACAATTTAATGACGCTAAGTTGAAAATCTGTAAAACAAAACGATTTTGAATCGGTTCGGTAGATAAAACGTGGATGACTAAACCTGTAGAATCTCCTGTGAGCTTCAGTCTGCTGTAGCATCACATCCAGAGTCACAGCGTGTTTGCGAACTTTGACCATGGCGTGTTTTAAAGCGGCCCGCACGCAGCGAGGCAGAATCAAAAGCCCAGGTTGCCAGGAAACAACAAACACACGGGTACGGTTCGTTGTCCCGACGCCACCGAGAGCCGAAGCTGCCGCGTCGCCAACCGGGCCCCGACCTTCCCGTTTCCGCGTGTGTCCGAGGACAGGAAGACGTGTTTGCGTGTTGACTCCTCCTTAACGCCGCGCTGTCGTCTGTCTGCAGGACATCTTCAACGCCTTCATCAAGCAGAACCCGGTCCTGGTGCACCAGCTGCCCTGCTTCTGGAACGTCCAGCTGTCCGATCACACTCGGTCGGAACAGTGCTACACGGAGGTGTCCGACCTCAAGGTGTGCTGTCACTCACACACACACACACACACATACACTCACACGGATCATCCGACACGTTCACTCGCTCTCAGGCCAAACAAGCAGCGTTTCTAAGTGTTGACACCACAGCTCAGACACCTTCGACATCACGGGGGGTGATACAAAGAGTAAAATACACACCACAGGGAAATGGAAAAGGAGAACAAAGCTACAGGTCTCCTCAGGGCAGCTGATCCAAAGATGCAGCGGGAGATGAAGAAGAATCCTAACTCAGGGAGGCCTGAACACATGAAACATGTGCCGACATCATATATATATATATATATATATATATATATATATATATATATATATATATATATATATATATATATATACACAGCAGGGCTATTGTTAGGACACACACACACACACACACACACACGTACCAATACACTAACAGATACACACATATAAAGACAACGAAACACGTGAAGACAGAACAAATAAGGCATCGATGTGATGAAAACGCAGCAGAGTCAAATAATAAGACAGAAGTGAAGCTGCTAACAGATCGTTCATCACTAGACTAAAGGTTTGAGCTGGATAATGGACACGTGTCCATGAGAATACAGTGGTTTGGATCAGGCAAACAGGTGCTGTGCGGCTAGGGCTGAACGATTTTAAGAAGAAAATTGAGATTTTTTTTTTTTAAAATATTGCAATTCCATTTATTCGAGATTTTCTTCAAATCAAGTTTCAGTTGCACAACAACATTTACAAGCAGCACAGAAACTTGCCACCACACAATTAAAACGATAAACGCACATAACTATGATGCAAGAGCGAAAACTATATTCGAAAATCGATTTCAAATGTAGTCGTATTTATTAACAAGAAAAATGCTTTACATGGGCTACACTTAGTGTTTGAGCACAGTATTACAGCTAAAGAACTAATAGAGCCATCTATGTCTCAAACTTAGAGTAGAGCTTTATGGGGTTATGAAAACAGCAAAATAAATCGCTGCATTAAAAATCTCCACATCGTTTTCGATCTGAAACAATAAACCGTTCAGGCCGATGTGGGCCCAATACGAACCGGTCAGAAAAAGCTTAACATAAAGGATTCTGTAGCTGTGGGTTTGGAGACTGAGAAGAATGTCTTAACTGGTGAATTGAGGACAAAGGAGGCATTCATAAGGCAGAAGAAAAGAGGCGGCAGAGCCATCTGGGCAACACGGCACTTACTCGTGTCCTCGGAAATACACCTGGAAAGTGAGGAGTGAATCAGGTAAATATGTGAAGAACAGGCAGACGGAGCTTCCTGGCTTCACAGTTGGATTAGAGCAACTAATTAAAAGAACCAAGATCTATTAAAACACATATAATTACATGCTGCGGGGTGTAAAAGGTATAAAGTTAATCTTTCTTTAAGTTTATAGTCCATATAATCATTTGTCCTCTGTGGTGATGAAGTGAGAAAGTGATAATTGAGTTTCCTGCTGCCATGGTTTCAGGTGATCCACTGGAACTCCCCGAAAAAGCTCAGAGTGAAGAACAAGCACGTGGAGTTCTTCAGGAACCTGTACCTGACCTTCCTGGAGTACGACGGGAACCTGCTGAGACGGGAGCTGTTCGGCTGCCCCAGTCAGGCCAGTCCAGAGACGATCCAGGTCAGACCAGCAGCGGCACATCCCAGTTATAATATATATATATATATATATGTGTATATGTATGTATATGTATATATGTATGTAGACATTCACACCTTCACCCCTTGCAAGGGGTTTCATAGCTGACTAATCTGCACATTAGTTTCTTGGTTGATCAATTAATTATTTTTGTCTAAAACTAATTTTAAATTCTATATTTGACCAACCAAATCCCCCAAATAGTGAATTAATCTTTCTGGTTGATGCCAACACCAACAAACACCAAGCGCCACCGCACACCAGTGAAAGAAGAATGATTTGATTATGAAGAGCGGTTTCTGGCTCTAGAACAGTAAAGCGGCACAAAGAGAAGAAAAAATCATTTGACATGTGAGTCCCGTGTCCTTTTGTGAACATCAGCTGCAGGCGGCTCTGGAGGAGCTGGACGAGGACGACCAGTGTTACGACTTCCGCCGCGAGCGACTCACGGTTCACCGGGTGCACCTGTACTTCCTGCAGTACGAGTACACGCCCGGCGAGGACGACACCGACGTAACGCTGGTGGCTCAGCTCTCCATGGACAGGTAAGCCGAGAAACCCCCAAGGCACGCCCGATCCGCCCCCACGTCCTTGGCGTGAGTGTCCCCTCACTAAGGCCGTTGTTTTTGCAGGCTGCAGATGCTGGAGGCCATCTGCAAGCACTGGGAAGGCCCCATCAGCCTGGCGCTCTACATGTCGGACGCCGAGGCTCAGCAGTTCCTGCGCTACGCCCAGGCCTCCGAGGTCCTCAAGAACCGCAAGAACGTCGGCTACCACATCGTCTACAAGGAGGGCCAGTTCTACCCGGTCAACCTGGTGAGGAACGTGGCGCTGAGGAACGCCAACACGCCGTACGTGTTCCTCACCGATGTGGACTTCCTGCCCATGTATGGCCTCTATGATTACCTCAGGTATGACCGAAATGAGCAAAGATTAATCCTTATGAGTCCTTATTTTAAAAAGATTGTACCGCCTGTAAACGAAAATTGGAGATAATGTACTCAAATGACAAAAGAGATGAAACGCTAAAAGTCTTCAAGACACAGAGGAAACACCATTGAAACACCAGCAGCAGCAGAAGCATTTCGACAGCTACACTCGAGAAGTGTGTGGGCTCACTCTCCCCTAAACACTTAAACACTTGATTGATAGTGTGTCTAGATAACTTTGTCAGGTGCCACCATAGACTGTAAAAATGAAGAGCTTTGGGCAAGAAGAGGGACTTTGGTGCATTCAGGTGAACTTTGTAAACTCAGAAATCTGAAACTCAACCACGGAGGTTGTTTAAAATGGTTCTTGTTTGTCACTGCAGCTTTTTATCATATCACATATCAAATATATATATAGATATATATATATATATATATATATATATATATATATATATATATATATATATATGCAAATCCTTACCTCTTTTCTAGTACTACAAATATGAGCTGAGTTTTCATTATATCCTTCATAGTTATGTTATGCCAGGACATCTGTGAAGTTGTATTAATTTCCATTGTATTAGTAATAAAAAGCTCTTAAAATGCTGATTCATCATTGAAAATTTCACCACATTTCAAGAAGAAAAATGTGCCTACCACCACTATTGCCATGACCCCCATCCTAGAGAAAACACTGATTAATTATTGTCCTGTTGAAAGTAAATGTTTCTTTCGTAAGGATGTGATAAACTAAACAACCATCATAGTCAATGATAAACTCTCCTCGTTCTTTCCCCCGTGCAGGAAGTCTGTGGTGCAGCTGGACATGGCTCACACTAAGAAAGCTCTGGTGGTTCCAGCCTTCGAAACGCTCCGTTACCGCCTGTCCTTCCCTAAATCCAAAGCTGAGCTGCTCTCCATGCTGGACATGGGGACTCTCTACACCTTCAGGTACCAGACGCCACGTCCCCATTAACCACCGTTTCTATCAGTGAATGATACGATCAGTCCTTGTACCCGATGATAGATGAACTCCTCTTTGAATTGCTCTTCTTGGTCTGCCTCCGCAGGTACCATGTGTGGCCCAAAGGTCACGCTCCTACCAACTATGCCAAATGGCGAACGGCCACCACACAGTATAAGGTGGAGTGGGAGGCAGACTTCGAACCGTATGTCGTGGTGAGACGAGACTGCCCGGAATACGATCAGCGCTTCGTGGGCTTTGGCTGGAACAAGGTTTCCCATATCATGGAGCTGGATGCACAGGTATAAACACGCCATGACGTGACAGAGCTTCGTTTTAATAGAACCAACACAGGCGAGGGTTGAGGGTGTTTCAAAGAGCGCCTTTGATTTACTTGAACCCCCTGAACACCAAAAACTGTAGAATTATCTTTTAGCTTTAGCTTTTTCATGTGTACCAAGCACTCCATTCGAATCAAAGATGCTTAGTTAGCATCAGTCACTCTCTGGTGCTCTAAATCTAGTAGATCAAGATCTCCAAAAGGAGGCGGTCTCTGTCCGCTTGACTCTATACCAAATGTTAAGAATGAGAACTTGGGTCCAAAAGAGGGGATATTTATTATTTCAAAGATGTCTAGTGAGTTTTTAGAACCATGTTCAACCTATATAACATAATTTGTAAAAGTGGCGCATCACCTCTGCCTGAAATGACCTGAAGTGCGTCTTCTCACTTCTCGAAATTGGATGTTTTTCCTTAAAAATGGCCAATACAGAGGATGTAATGAACGAAGATAAGAGCCAGTAGCAATGTTTGAACGTGTTGCTCCATAACGAGTCCGAATTGGCTACCGCTAGATAAACACTAATGAAACGTCAGTCGGATCAATTTTGGTTTTTTTGCAGGTGTGAAAGTGGACCTCGCTGGAGTCTATATGCTTATTAGTTACAATTTTATTGCCTGGTGCGGAGAAAATAATCAAACTAGTGGTGTGAAACCGCCCTTAGACATGATCGGACCAAAACAGTTTTCCTGAGACTCTTCAATTCCTTCAATTACAGAAAGAACAACCAAAAACGGAGTTTTCATTTTTGTCATGCAGCTGCTTTCTCGCTGTCTTCATTCCTTCTGTAGCTCGCTCCACCGCTGCTGCTGTCTTTTTATTCGGTCTGGGCGTCTCTCTTTATGTCTCTCCTGTTTTAAAATGAGTTGGAAGCCAACATTAAAGTCTCTTAACTCCGCTCTAACATCATCAGAAGCAGATAAATGTCTGACGGACTGAATTATTGGCTCAGAGCTCAACAGACACCAGCTCTGTGAAAGCCATTAAACGGCAGCTGTGAGCTTCAGTCGGCTTTGAAATGTCCCACCTCATTGTCCTCCCTTTGTTGTCCCCCGTGTCCGGGACCATGACACCGAGTACCACTGCAGTGTGAATGTGAAGCGAATGCCTTCTTTCTCTTAACGGCATGCTTATTTTGGCCTTTTGTGGGCCACAGTCGTGGCCTCCCACTAAAAAGTTGCGTTGCCTGTCCTGCACGCAAACATGTCTGGGGGGAACTCTCTCCCTGTCATTCAGTCCCCCCCCTTATAAACAGGTGAGAAGGGGAGGGGGCATCACCTTCTCACACTTCCCTCCCCTTCTGGAGTGGACACACTCTGTCTCCGGTAGCCCCGCCATTGTCATGCAGCTTTCTGCTGCATTCCGTCGGAAACCCGCTCCTGTCGACGCAAGCGGGTTGTCGATAGGAGCGGGTTTCCGACAGGAGCGGGCTGTCGACAGGAGCGGGTTTCCGACGGAATGCAGCAGAAGGCTGACGTTGGTATACGATGACGGTGGCAGAGCATCGAAGGAGTATCTGTGGGAGTGTCGACGGGAGAGAGTTGTCAACGGGATTTTCGACCACTCTCTCCGGTCGACAACTCGCTCCAGTCGAAAATCCCGTTGACAACTCCCTCCTGTCGACACTCCCACAGACACTCCTTCGATGCCCTGCCACCGTCATCGTATACCACCGTCAGCCCGCTAGTTCCACCTCCTCTCTCCAGCTTCTCAGGTGGCTCCACCGCTGGCACCGCTGCCACCAAATGTGAGCGACCGACATGGCCTCCCAAAAAAATAAAGGGATCAGGGCAACCAGGAGAAGTAGAGAAAGGAGGCAGCAGAACTCAGTTTTAGTCAAAATAAGGCGTTTTATTGACGGTGGTACATAACAAAACAACCACAGCACATGCTTACACCAACAGTTGCCTGTCCCGCACGCAAACATGTCCGGGGAAAACTCTCCCTGTCATTCAGTTCACCCCCAGGTGAACAGGTGAGAAGGGGAGGGGTCATCACCTTCTCACACCTTTCTATTACAATGGTACTGTACCACTCCCATGGTACCAGTTACCCTTTCAGTAACACATTTTTGGGGTGGGGTAGCACAAAAGATCAGCACTTTAGGAGAGGAGTCTGTTGTACCAATCTGTGCTGTACCATCCTGACATTGGAAGAGCTTTGGGACCTTCAGGTGTGAAGGTTCCTGAATCTCAGAGAACGTGTCTGAACACCAGGACCTAGTCCCGTTGTCTCAAACCCATTTCTGTTCTATCCCAGGAGTACGACCTGATGGTCCTGCCCAACGCCTTCATGATCCACATGCCGCACGCCCCCAGCTTCGACATCTCCAAGTTCCGCTCCAGCTCCAGCTACCGCAACTGCCTGAACACCCTGAAGGACGAGTTCCACCAGGACCTGTCCAGGAAGTACGGCTCCGCTGCTCTGAAGTACCTCACCGCGCAGAGGAACATCTAAAACCCCAGCAGTGGCTGGGAGCCGGCGAGGCCCGGGGCGCCCCCGCACGTACTCGCCGGGCGCAGCCGCTATCGGCGCCGAGCGCGAATATGACGGTAAAGCTTTACGGCCCTTTTTTTTTTTTTTGGACCTTCTCGGGCTCCTGTGCATTAATTCACCGGTCGAGTCCACCTGGAAGGTGGAGGACAGACTCTGGGCTGACGGGTCTGATGGGACTAGCTTTAAGGCCTGGAAATAACAACCATATTCTTTCATTTGTTCTGACAATCAGAGCTTTTTTTTTTCATCACGAACAATCCGTCCACACGGAGATCTGGACGCTGGGCTGGAGGACGGGGAGCTTGAAGAAAGTTTAACGCCTTATCACTTTCCATAGTATTTACTAAGATATTTAATATTTCTTTTTTTCAGTGTCAATCAGAACCAATGAATAACAAACATTTACCATGTTTTTGATTTTACATGCAAATCAAATTTTTTCTTTCTATATTTTCTGACCTCGTTCAAAGAAAATCCATCAGTCCAATTAATTCTGATTCTTTTGGGCTTCAGGGATGTGCTTTATATGTAAGTGTGCGTGTGTGTGTGTGTGTGTGTGTGTGTGTGTGTGTGTGTGTGTGTGTGTGTGTGTGTGTGTGTGTGTGTGTGTGTATGTGTGTGCGTGTGTGTGTGTCTGTGCGTGTGTGCGTGCATGATCCAGCAGCATCATATGGACGTTTTCAACATTGTTCCTTCAGCGTGTTGTTGGTGTCCTTCCTGCTTTCGTCTCAATCACATATTTGCCTGCACGTAAGCTGTTCTTTTTCTCATAAGAGGATATCTTGTTTGTTTTTTTTTGTCTTCCCATCATTATCCCTCTGAAAGAAGCAAAAATCGATCACTGAGAACAGATCATCGACGATTGGGACCAACTCACGCGACCAACACTGAACCGTACACCGAGTTGTTATTGATGAAGCTGTTTGCTCTGAAACAGGAGCTTTTATTAGTTATTGTATTTTGTGCCCTTTTATCTCTAATAAGTCAGATTCACTGGATATATGTGCCATCTACTGACCCCACCACACACACACACACCCCACACATACTTAAATATTGTGAAATTGAATTGAAATTCTGGATATGTGACAAAAAGCAGCGGCACATGCTCCTATCTGAGTAGAGCTGGACCCATCAAACGACTTCCTGACGATTTGAATCGGTTGCGAGACGATGAAGTGGACGATCGCTGCAGCTCCCTGACGGATTGAAGTGGATTTTTTATTTTTTTTTCCTGGTCTTCAGAGAACGAGGCCGAGCGATTTTGATCTAGAACTACAGTCACATCAACGATTGACTGAAATTGACCAAAAGCAATCTGGGGGTGAAAAAAAAATATCTGAAGTGCTCCACTCATTTCAGATGATTCGTCATGTTATTATAATTTTTTTTTAATCCTGAACAAACTGTTGAACGTTGTTTTGTTCCACTACTGGCTTTAAAAAACACACACACACACAAATGGGGGATTTAATTAACACTGCAGCCGATCTTAAGATTGAATTTCTTCTCATTCATCTCATCCAACTTCTTTCCGCCCATCACGGCGTCTACTTTATTTTCTTGAACCCTCCCGTCGGACAAAAGGCAGGTTGGAGGAGATCGACTCCAATCTAGAATAATTTTCCACAAAGACAGAAAAAAAACAAAAACGGGCGGCTTCAGAGGAGAGGGGGCACTGAGCGGCGGTGGGAGGCCTCCACGCCGCCATCCACGCCGCCTCTATTGACTTGTTGTTGATTGTGGTAAATGCTAGTGCCTTTGCTGTATTGTGAAACTGGATATTGATTACATTGTAGCCTGGGGAAAGTCAGGCGCTCTATTTATTATTGTTGACTCAAATCAATCATATTTTTCTATGTAAGTGCTTTAAATAAATTTGCCCTTTTTTATCAGCTGGTCTGGAGTATTTTCTGCAGCGAAAACAAAAAAAAAACTCTGCAGTGTTTCATTTTAATGAAACTATTTTTTGTGATTTAACAGGACCTTCACGATTGCAAAAAAACAAAAAAAAAAAACAAAAAGAAACTTCCTACTATTCCTACTATTACCTCGGGATATTCGAGAGTGTGGAATATTTACCGCGATCGCTGGTTTTAATCCTGCGTTAACCTTCCATGTGTGTAATTGGTCCGAGTAAGAAAACAGACGCTCCCCTGATAGTTCGTTCCTGTTTAAATGCAAATTACAATAAATTAATTGGGCACATAACTTCTCTGCAGCATTTCTACATGGTCTTTGTCCAACCGAGTATTTCTCCACAAAGCAGCAGTCTCCTTTTATTTTCACCAACTTCACAACCTGCATTTACAACTTACAATGCAAACTGTTATATAATATTCATAAGTATGTTTTAATTAGTATATAATTCAATTGTAGGATCTTGTACTTCGTGAGGGTATGCCCTGTATTTTTTTTATAACATATCACATGGAACAGTAACGAGCATTCAGTTCTTGATTAATTATTCACTAAATATTCACTCTTCCTTTAAGCTGCTGAGACGCTGCTCGAGTCAAGTCCCTGTTCTTTAATTCACACAAAACTTCTCTGTACAGTGATTCACCTCCTGCATTCAAATTACAGAAACCAAACACAAGCCCCATGCTGTCACCTTCATCATTTATTAAGAACGCAGTACTTGAAATACAAATACACGTCGCAGCTCTTCCTTTACCAAATGAACTGTGGTGCTGCTGCGGTGAACGTAGTTATCTTTCATTTTAAATTCTGTTCTAACACTAAGAGGGACAAACTCTGTGAGCTCGGGCTTACGTGTTCTCCTCCTATGTTTCCTGCCTCTTTCGCTTTTCGGTTTTTCTTTATTTTTTATAAATATTCTCTCATCTCATCCTGCCTGTTCTCCTGGCTGCACTTGGGTCCAACACAACTATAACCTTGACTGTGTGTGTGTGTGTGAGGTTGTAAACTTTTATCATACACATAATTGATGGATGCATCCTCTGCAGACAGATGCAAAGCTTTAAATCAACACAAGTTAACCCTCCAAATGTGGGTAAAACTGCTCTGCAGTTAGTCTGTTGATGTTTTCAGTAAACACCCCATAACTGTTAGAAGCTGAAGAAGCCGTCAGGCTGCAGGTTTGTGCTGTAAATGCGATGGGTTGAAACTGCAAGCGTATAACACACAACTAAATGTTAACGTTGCCTAAATTACTGTCTTACGTTGCCATAGGTAAGGCAGAGTAAGACAGTAAGGTAGGCAACGTGGCTTGATGGTGATTTTTTTAAAGTTATACTCATGCCTAATGGTACGGTAATAATTTAATTTTCAGCTGTTCCAGACCACTGACCAGACATTTAAGCCGTCATGTCACAACGTTTTTACCGTGCCTTGAGAAAAGAAAGGAAAGAACCCCGATCTTTTCCCAAACATAACCGAGTTTTATATATGAACAGACCTGAACCACCACCTTTTCACACACACACACACACACACACACACACCAACTTTTACTCAGAAGTCTAAAGCTAAGCGAAAGGGGCGGGGCTAAGGGTGATGTCATGTTTCATGGAGCTGTCATTGGCTCTTTTGAGTCTGTCAGTAAACTCCTAGAAATGCATTGTTGCATATGTTTTGTCATATCTAAATAAAGATGCACAGTTTCACATAACTCTTTAAAACATATTTTTTTTAACCAACCAGTTTAAATTTCAACTTTACCTCAATTTTCCTCAATATGCATATTTATACCTATATCTATACCCAGGTATTTACATCTCTACCCTCATTTTCTTTTTTTAGACCCTCTCCTCAGCTCATGTCTTTGGACTTAATCAACAGCTCAGAAGCATTTTTTTTTTTATAAAAACTGTTTGTTACCTGGTGAGAATGAGGAGAGAAAAGAAGGAAAGGGCAGTAGAACAGCAAAACTGGTCAAAAAAAAGCAACATGTGCACCAAACATAATACAAAATGCCACGATACTGATAAAAGCAGCTGCAAATGCTAATTACATCACGAGAAGCTCCTTGAAATGTAATTTTTTTTCCCCACACATACCTGGTTGCCCTTCTTCTTCGTCACGCCAAGCCAAGGTGACCATCTGTCTGTTAATTGTGCATTTCGCATTCTCAACATGAAAGTTATTATTTTTTTTTTCCCTTAACTGCCGACTGCCATGTGTCACGAGTTGGAGCCAGATCGATGCTCAATTTCTTTCGCGGCTGCTGCAAGAATATATGCAGGAAGTATATGTTGTTCTGCTTGTCATTACTTCTGGGAACGAGCTCTGGGATCATGGGTAGTTGAAAACCAAATGGTTTATCAAGCAAATCAAATATCTCCCTCTGAAAATATGTGCCCGTATGTGTATGGTTTGCAGTGTATTTCCTCCAGCGTAGACTTTTTTGATTAGGGTGAAAATTGAACAGAATGACGCAAGAATCTGGAACTGCAGTTTTTGCTCGCTGGGTAACAGAAAGCGTTCAACCTCTCTGCAGAACATGGGGTAGGTTCTGCATGTCGGACAGTGAGTCTGTGCATCACATTCTCTGAAGAGGGAATTGAATTGTGCTGAGAAAGTAGGATGCCCCCTCCCCACCCCCAGAAAAAAAAGAAAAGTACATCAGCGTAATAATAATAAAAGATAAAAGAGACGAGAATCATTGTCAGGCTAGAAAATGGATTCCGTTTGTGTCTGCACCACGTTGCATTGTGTCTCAGACAATGAGTGACACAGTTCATGGGACCCAATTCATCAATTAATCTGCATCCACCTACACCCCCCCCCCCCCACCGCCACCCCATTCTCCTCTTCCTCTATTGTTTAATTTCGCATGTTACTGCTGAGTGGCACCACTTCATTTTTAAACAAGGGCTCCGGGGCCTAAAGATAGCGGCGCACTTCAATCCGATCAAAGAGCCGGAGCTGCGTTAGTGAATCATTCTATCAGTTTTCTGTCCATCATAAAGAATACATCATCCTGCTAAGAGCTGTGTTAGCAATACCAGAGAAGAATGGCTGCATTGTGTTCTGGTGCTGAGACTGATGAACAGGAACTGGACATTAACTAAGAACAACTTTGACGTATTGTATTGTATGAGTATTTGCATTTTATGCTACGTTGCATTTATATTCCACTAACATAATCAGTTTATCAATAACCATTTATTTAGTTTTGGGGATTCCATCAATATGCATACGAACACACGAAAAATTACTCCTGATTATAAGCCGCACCCACTACATTTTTAGAGAAAAACTGATTTCGTACATACACAAGCCGCACCTGTATATAAGCCACATGTGCCCACATTAATCATGTAAACATATTTACAAAGAAAGACGGTACACAGAGAGAGTTTTCAAAGTTTTAATAATATACCTTAATAATAATAATAATAATAATATAACTTTCTTCCCAAACAGTGCCTGTGACAGGGCAGTAAAACGGTAGCAACATGGTAGCAACACGCTAGCAACACAGTATAACAGGTCTGGTAAAACAGGTCTGGTAAAAGAACATACTGGTAAAAATCACGGTAAGTCTTCATCTTCCTCCTTTGAACTGAAGCCATGGAAGTTTACGTGCAGCAGCTCTGTTTCCTTCTTTATCGGACAGCTTGATTGCTTTTAGCTTGAAAGCTGCGTCATATGCCTTTCTTTTTGCATTTTCCAAGATGAGGGTATGTTCAGGCTAATTTAATTTATGCACCAGACAAGAAGTTGCAGTCCTCCTCGACGCATATATTCCACCGGTCTTAATCTTACCTTTTTTACTTTGAGCGCCCCTGGTGGCCGTTAGAAAAATTACATAAATTGGCCGCATCACTGAATAAGCCGCAGGGTTAAAAGTTTGGGAAAAAAGTAGTGGCTTATAGTCCTGAATTTACGGTAATCAATATTTTAACTTTTGATGTTTTAAAGTTTTTTGGTATTCCTGGATGTATATTTAAGTAAGAGTTGAAAGAAACCTTTATGCTATGACGTTTTTTTTTTTTTTCATTGTGATATTGTTAGTTTAACTAGTAGAAATATCTGAGTACATTTACACTGATGATGGTGGTGGCTGCTTTAAATAAACTAATAACCCAACACAAACGTCTCAGCTGTCAGAACTAGCTTTAAAGGAGAGAACATGATGTGTAGACGTCAGATCATGGAACCATCGATGCTTGGACACAATGATCTTTTTCATTGCAGAAAGGATGTGTTTGGCTGTTATATCTGCAAAATGAGTGTGTGAAATGTGTAGAGATTTCTGCTGACACGTTGTTGGGTGGAGCAGTCCTCACAATATTCAGTGTCTAGAGAAGTTCCAGTAACATTTAAATTTGACAGGTCCCTTCGTTTTATACTAATTTACTTGTTTGTTTTGCTGTTAAAGGTGAATTTTAATGACATTTTATGCAGAGAAAAAGTCACATATTTTGGCATATATATCTGTTTACTGATGCTTCTAACTCCATGCACAAATAAGAAAACTCATATTTCCAAGTTGACATTTGTCTCAATTAACTACAAAAAAAAACAAAAACAAATCCAGACACAGAATTTAACAGGCGGCTGCAGAGCTGGCTCCAAATCTTCATTATCTCTCATCCAACATGACACAACATGAAACTGTCGAAGGTGTTTTTTCCTTCAACAATCATTTTCCTAACACAAAGCTCTTCAAACAGCAGACCTGCTTTTGTCTGATGTCTCTCGTCGAGCGGCAGGAATTAAAGACGGGACAGAAGCACCTCTCCACTCGGCTGCAGGAGGAACTAACTACCTATCGATTGTGGAGAGCTGTAACTGGGCCCTTTTCAGTTCTGATGTAGTGGTGTGATGGTAAATGTCAGAGAAATGTCAAAGCCTTCTGGGCTCAGATTAAAGCAAGACTCGGGGGTCAGGCGGGAGTCAACCATTACTGTGACACGCCGTCCATTGTGAGGACGTCTCTCTGCGGAGTTGGAAAAGGCCAGTGTGGATATTTAGCAGAACGTGGCAGTTCTCTCTTGAGGCTAGCAGGGCGACGTCTCAACTGTGCATTCATTTGTGAGTTGATAGTGTGGCACCGCTGCAAATACAACCCCCATGAGGGACGAAAAACAACGTGCAAATAGGAGGAAATTGGAAGCTCGTGAATGAAGGAAAAGTAATGTGAACGGCTGAGAGTGAACTAAACAGGAAAGTTGCAAATGAACGAAGCTGAAACTGACCTTTCATGCAACGGGATTATGAAAAATCTATTTTCATGGCTTCAAGGTGCAGGTTGGAGGCTTTGAATGTTGCATCGGTGTAGAACAGGGGTGTCAAAGTGGAATGGACATGGGGGCCAAATGAAAAATTTAGGAACAAGCCAAGGGCCGGACTGATTGAACGTTCATTGAAAAAAAAATAATAAAATGGCCGCATATAGTCTAGTGATCCCCATTAAACAGACTGAAACCCTAAAAATAATACCTATAACATATTAATAATTACTATATGATCAAATAAATCATTTCTTATGGCTCTGTTAGTTAATTTTAATTTTCAACAGAGACAAAAGCTTTGTGGGCGACATGGTGGAGCAGTGGGTAGCGCTGTTGCCTCACAGCAAGAAGGTCGCAGGTTCAAGACCTCCTTGGTCCTGGGTCTGGGACCTTTCTGTGTGGAGTTTGCATGTTCTCCCCGTGTCTGCGTGGGTTTTCACCGGGTACTCCGGCTTCCTCCCACAGTCCAAAAAACATGCTCAGGTTAATTGGCAACTCTAAATTGCCCGTAGGTGTGAGTGTGTGAGTAAATGGTGTGTGTGCCCCACGATTGGCTGGCGACCATCTGGGGTGTATCCCTGCCTCTCGCCGTAACGCGCTGGGATAGGCTCCAGCAGACCCCTGCGACCCTGAAGAGGAATAAGCAGGTATAGAAAATGACTGACTGACTGACAAAAGCTTTGTGTAAAAATCCCCAAAACATGAACATTAAATGAATGAAGCGGTATTATTCAAGGCAGCATCAGTATTACTTCTCAGGGAAATAGCAAAATGGCCTAAATTTACTACAAATAAATACATAATATCAGCAATTTTCTATAATTCACTCAATTGAAATATTTTCAAAACAAATTGGATTGAAATACAATAATAAAGTGCAAAAAGCTATAAACATGAGGAAAAGGAAAAGTCACATGTGGTGTGAAAACAAGTAGTTCACTTCTAAACTTTAACTGAGTAAAAACTCTGAATACATTGCACAGTAATGTTTTTTTTAAGCTGTGGCTGATACTTGGTGGTGTCTCATCTTTTGGCTAATTTAGCAATCTCTTCTGTCTTGTCTCAGATTCTCTTTTATCACCACACAAAGTCACAGAGGTTCTCCAGCTACCTCCGTGAACATGTTCTCCGATTCCCACCCTGTTTTAAAAGTCCGGTTCTCAGTGTCCACCTTCCGTTTTGCCATTTTTTAAGGGTAGGCTATCTGAAACTTATGAAGTGACACTAATGCCCGCTGATGAATAATGAAAGGAAGTGGCCTCCTGCTCGGACCGCCACCGTTGAATTGTGGGAAATGTAGTGCGTTAGTGCGCGTAAAGTACCTGGATGCTGCTGGCGTGCAGTTGCCTGCGGGCCAGTTCTAATAACAAATGTATATAATCCTGGGGGCCAGAAAAAACCCTCTCGCGGGCCGGATGTGGCCCGCGGGCCTTGACTTTGACATATGTGGTGTAGAAGAACGAGTGAAGTTCTTCAGCTTTCGGCCTCAGCGTTTGCAGCGGAGTGATGTATGGAAGGACATTTAAAGAGTATGCCCCCGGTTACGGCCACATGCCTGGTCCTGGGGTGCTGGCGACGGGGGAAACATGCTCCCTCTGAGTGGGAGGGCAGGCGTGTTTAATGGAAAAAGGAAAGATGGAGAGCATACATCACCTCAGTGGAGTGAAACCAGCCCGGTTCATATACGCCGGTGTGAGAAATTGTTTCACATCCCTCTGATTTCTTATTTTCAACTGAATTGTTCAACAAAATTGAACACAAAATTCAGTTTTTAAATGTGTTTTCAGTTTTTTCTGTGTGAAAAAATGGAAGTCCCCCTGTTAAACATAACCTAGGTGTAGTGCAATTTCTATAACCAGACTTGATTACTGCCATACTTTTTTTGTATCATGCTGAGATGGAGAAATTGAGGAAAAAAAATCAAAAAGAAAGTAATTGAGTAATCTGTCTGGAAAAGGTTATAAAGGCATTTCTAAAGCTTCAGGACTCACGATTTTATCCACAAATGGTGAAAACATGGAACAATGGTGAACTGCAGACCAGAATGCCCCAAGAGCAGCAATGAGTCATCTAAACGATCAGAAAAAGACCCCACAGCAGCATCCAAAGAACTGCAAGAACTGCAGGTCTCAGTGCAGATCAGTGTCCATGACTCCACCGTAAGAAAGACACTGAGCAGGAAAGGCTGCAGGCAGAGCTCCAACACGAAAGACACTGCTGAGCAAAAAAACAACTTAAGGTTCGTCTCACTTTTGCTAGAAAACATCTTTATGATCCCTGAGACCTTTGGGAAAAATACTCCTGTGGTGTGATGAGACCAAAATTGAACTTTTTGGAAGGTGTTTGTCCCATTACACCAGACGAAAAAGTAAGTCTTCATTTCAGCAAAACAACCTCACAATAGTACCAGTAAAATAAGACGGGATATATATATATATATATATATATATATATATATATATATATATATATATATATATATATATATTCTCACTTCTCACTGCTCAACAATATCATATGACCCTTGTCACATCACTGGCTTCTTTAACCATCTTATATTCTTCCTTGATACACCAGCACCTTGATTCTTCCCACAGCATCTTCTCCAAATTCCACTCAATCAATCAATCAATCAATCAATCAATCACTCCCTTTCTACCTTCTGAGCTCCTCACCCACTCAGAAATGTCACCTGTCAGTCCAGAAACCCTGTTGTTCTCAAACACTTTCGGTGGTGTGTACCTTTGGGATTCGAGTACTTCTAGTCCACATGTGTCAAACTCAGGTTGTAGTACAGTAATAACCTGATTCTACCTGACTGACCATTTGAGCTCTTGCTAAGGACCTTTAGTTGGAACAAAAACCTCCAGGACCTGAGTTTTCCCCCCCTGTGTTCCTGACTACTATTGGTGTTGCCTCTCCATGTTTGCTCTCCTAGCTAACAACCTACACCTCGCTGCTATGCGCTGCATCATCTATCGTCTCTACAGAACTGGTGTTCTCTGGTCCATCCTAGCCTCTATGGCTCTTGTGCTTGTGCTACCTGTTTTTTTTTTATGCCATGAATAGTGCTTCCGTCTATTACCTCAGCATTTTCCGAGCATTTCCAGCTCCTCTTGCTCTCGGCCTGCTAATCCATCAGATGGTTATACGTGCTGTGTAAGGGCTTCCTCCTTGGGAACTACTCAGTCTCCATGAGACTGGGTTGTTTGTGGGTTTTTTGGATAGCGACATGAAACTGTTCAGTTGTTAGCCACTTTGTGACAAGAATAGGAAAATAATGTAATTTTCACACAAAAGTAAAACAAATTATAGTTATGTTTGCAGCTGTAATTATTCCTGGGGTGGAAACCTGCTCAAATGTGCTCCGTGCTTGATGAAAATCGCCACCTCCGGTCGACTCTGACAGCCGGGCCGTTGTTATTCCTCGTTGATGCGAATCTCACCGCTCGTAAATTCTTTGTGTTGCTATTAATGTTTCTTTTAAATTCGATATTTTTACAGCACAATCACATCATCGCCTACTCCTGAGCTGTTAATGGGCAATCAGTTATTAATTTTCATTGGCCTTTGTCCAGTTGACTTATGGCTGCTTTTCATCTCCCATAAATCATCAGGTCAGACTGTAATAACCTGTTCACATCTGCCAAAGACTTTAAGAACTATAAAACTATAAAACCCAGGATAGTTCCCACACTTTATCCTCTTGGCTTTATAATGGGACAGCGGCTTAAAACCTGCATATATTTTATGATACTATGAAAGACCAAATGTGCAGGTATCAGAAACTTTTTCTCTCTCTCTCTCTCTTCCGAGGACATTTCAAGGTGGTAAAGTTTTAACTGATGCGTAGTTTAACTAATGAATCTGTTTTTAACAACTTGTGCTGCAGGTTTTTTTTCTTCTAAAGACTCCACAACCACTTATGCATAACATCAAGTCGTGTTGGTGTTTTCTCTCAAGTGTTAAGGCTGGTTTAAGCTTCGGTGTCCAAATCGACACCATATGGTTGGCATATCAGCCCGATGTGCAGCGCTCCATAAACGTAACGAAGCAGACCAAACAGCTTAAATCCTCTCTCGCTGCTGTTCACAAATCTTCTATGACAAATTTTCTCTTTTAGACATTACAGTAATTTCAATAAAATAACTGAACTACTTGTTTTCCCATTTGAGTCACTGGAAGTATTTGATTGGTCAGTTGTACAATTATTGCATATTTCATTATACATTCATCTTTAGTGTCTTCTCACTTTTTCAGTTATTCCGGTGAATCGTCTATAGCTCAATTCACCCAAAAGACTGAGAATAAACGATGCCCCTTTCCACGGCGTTATTTAATAATCTGAAGGCGTCATTGATATGAAAAGTGGAGCCAGTTTAATAAAACACTACGCTTTGTTAAATAATCCGTCGACTGGATTTCCCCCACTTGTTCTCTGAAACTTCACTTGATGGTTTTTCGTGAAGAACTCAGGTGTCCGTCACGTCTCAGATGGACAGGCTCTTCAGTAACATAACAGTCCAGGTAGGCTAACCCCCCGCAGGGGGGTGGTTACTAAGCAACAGGATGATGTGACGTTTAACTACAACGTTCCTGTGGAAAATGTCCTTGAGGCTTTGATCACACAACACGGTGAAGAAAAAGTGACTTAGAGTGTCCTCCTTTTATTTCCTTTCACAGCTCATCGACTGTTTGTTGAGTTTATATTTCACACTTTATTGATTCCTGACTTAAAGTCAGTGTGCTGCAGGAAAAGCTACCTACCTATCTATCTGTCTGTCTATCTATCTATCTATCTATCTATCTATCTATCTATCTATCTATCTATCTATCTATCTATCTATCTATCTATCTATCTATCTATCTATCTATCTATCTATCTATCTATCTATCTATCTATCTATCTATCGTTCTATCTATCTATCTATCTATCTATCTATCTATCTATCGTTCTATCGTTCTATCGTTCTATCGTTCTATCTATCTATCTATCTATCTATCTATCTATCTATCTATCTATCTATCTATCTATCTATCTATCTATCTATCTATCTATCTATCTATCTATCTATCTATCTGTCTGTCTGTCTGTCGTTCTATCTATCGTTCTATCTATCTATCTATCTATCTATCTATCTATCTATCTATCTATCTATCTATCTATCTATCTATCTATCGTTCTATCGTTCTATCGTTCTATCTATCGTTCTATCTATCTATCTATCTATCTATCTATCTATCTATCTATCTATCTATCTATCTATCTATCTATCTATCTATCTATCTATCTATCGTTCTATCGTTCTATCGTTCTATCTATCGTTCTATCTATCTATCTATCTATCTATCTATCTATCTATCTATCTATCTATCTATCTATCGTTCTATCTATCGTTCTATCTATCGTTCTATCTATCGTTCTATCTATCTATCTATCTATCTATCTATCTATCTATCTATCTATCTATCTATCTATCGTTCTATCTATCTATCTATCTATCTATCGTTCTATCGTTCTATCGTTCTATCGTTCTACCATCTGTCTTCCAACTTTAACTTTATTAAACAAACACCTTTACAAGTGATTCTAACAAAAAGTAAGAAAACAACTTCTACGTGATACAGTGCCTCATTACTTGTTATATATTTAGAGAAGTGAACCTTTTTCAAACCCTGGGTGAAATGTAAATAAATTAAAGATTAATTCACATATTTGTGCTTACGAAATATTTGTTGTATTTTGCACAAATTTAAACCATCACATCTTTGTCGTCACTTGATCTGTTAATGTCAAACATAAACCAGCACAGTTTAGGATGAGCACTTTATACAGAAGTTGTGTGATGGTCCGTGTGAGGGTGAATTGTTTCAGGATAACAAGGTCTACAGCAGAGAGGAAGAAGGCTTAAGAATAACATTTTATTATTTTTTCATTTGAACTTTGTCGACAAGAGAGAATCTGTGTAAAACAGCCAGGATCCTTTAGGAGAGATTAGATGGAGTGTGATTAATGAGGTTTACGTCTTCTGAACTTCTGACCTCCTGTCAGAAGCCACTTTACTTACATTCAGTCACCAGCACTGTGAGGGTCACACAACTGGAGCAGAAGAGAAGGAAAGCTGAGACCTGGAGGTGTGTGTGTGCGTGTGTGTGTGTGTGTGTGTGTGTGTGTGTGTGTGTGTGGGTAATATGGTCCATATCAGCCAGACACTTGTATCAAGCTGACCTTTGTCTGACCTTTGGTTGGTGGACGGCTGTTGCTTCGCTCAGGTTAATGATCTGTCAGACTGACTGATCCCTGAGAGCACCCGACTGTGACAGGCATGATACCTGGCAAGCACACACACACACACACACACACACACACCTCATCAAAAAAGTCAAATCAAGTCAACTTCATTTAGATTGTATGAGCAAACTCATGAATTTGTGAAGAGAATGGAAACTGATAGGGACACTTACAGTTTGTACCAATTTCAGTATGTTGGTAGCTGGAAAAGCCAAATCCTCCCTGAGACAGAGGCTGGTACACCCCAAAAAGACAAAACACCAAAGCAAAAACTCAATAATGTCGTGTAAACAGTCCAAATAACCCCTCCACCGATGCACGGCTCAACCCAGAAGAGCCGCCTCATCTGGACGAGACTTAACCGTACACAACTTTATTTGCATAGCCCAAAAGCACAAATCATTGATTCACATCAATGGGCTTTACAGTTTTTACATGAAGCATCATCCCCTGTCCTTACACCCTCACACCAAGAAAAACTTCCTAAAAAAATGGAGGAAGCAGAGGAGGGATCCAATACAAATTATATAAATCATTTTTATGTAAATAAGTCACACAATTGTTTAAAAGCTGCTTTTTACAGGAGAGAAAGGGAAGGTTGGAGATAGGGCTAGGTCTATAGACACGTTTAATTACAGCTACTGTGAAGGGCTGTGGTACGTAGCCTGATAATAAGGACATGTTGAGCATTTCCACCATAGAATTACTAATCAAAGGAAGCATTTCTTTAAGCAGTCCCCAAGATGTAGGGTTGTTTTAGACGAAGAGTTAAGTGAAGAAGCTTCAGAAAGACTGACTGAAGAAAATGAGTCCAGAGAAACGTTACTTCTTTTTATCTATCTCCACAATCCGTGCGTTTGAGGGCAGATTGATGCCAGCTGATGGAACATGGTGATAAATTGCATCTCTAATCGTCAGGATTTTGGCTTTAAAGAAGGCGATGAAGTGGTTACTACTGACGGTTGTAGGACTACGTGGATCAATAGAGTACTCACGTTCAGTCAGTGAAGCCGACGCGCTGAAGGGGAACTCAGGAGTCACAGGAAGCTCTGGTATTACTGATGACCTCTTCCCGTGTGTATGGAGCCTTTTCCATTTACGGGTGTGAGAGCGATACGAGGGCACGGCTCCTCTTGTTTAACCAGCCTCTTTTTTTGGAGGAGCCACGCTGTCGAGAGTTGTTCACAGTGAACCTGCAGTGCTCTCTCTAAGAAACGCAGACGGACTCCAGTAAAGAGAGAAACACAGAGCCAAGGCGATCATTATGTGAATGCTAAAATCATCTACAATGATTATTTTTCCTGTCCTTTAGGAGTAGACTTGAAAGGAACTCTGGAAGTCAGATAAAAATTCAGAATAGAGGCCATGAGGCCGGTACGCTGTGACATATCAGACTGGTTGTAGTGATTTCCAAGATCGATGTGGAAAACTAAGATTATGTAGTTACTCAGCTGCTATCTTGAGGAATATGCGTATTAATACGACTGGGAGGAGTGGATTCATTCAGGCTAATACACAGTTTTTGGGGAAAGTTCATTTTCTACATGAACTAGCTTCAGAAAGTTCAGTTCACAAATTTGTAAAATTGAACCTGTTCGCTTCATGGATCCTAATTCAATATTTTGAACTAGGTTCATGGTTCCAAAAATGAACTAGTTTATCATTAGTTCATTCCAATATGTTACTGTGAGCTGTTATTTGTCGAAATTATTTCCACAGCCCATAGAGAACCAGAGGCAGCCATTATTTGATCAGTTTTAACATTGAGACTCTGTGCCAAAATCATCTCTGTATCAGATTTTTAATCCTTATGCAACCAGGGTTTAGTATTGACAACATTAAATTCCAGAGCTGATTCTGGATGGATAACAAGTCCAGTTGCTTATATATGAAAGCACATACAATTATTTCATTTGACAGGATTCAGCTGAAGTTGTGTGGCATCGAAACGAGGAGGCGAGTTCTTGCACGCCGCTCGTCCTCTCTTTCATAAAGTTTGCTAACGTGCCGGCGATCTCGGGGGAAATGTGCAGCGTCTCCTGTCTGCAGCAGACACCTGCTGCACCGATACCCGCAACAAGATTAGCGAGCCGCAGCGAGAGCGAGGAGACGGAGATAAAGTGCTTAAGTGTGCGGGGTTGGAGGTGTACGTTCCGCTCACTTCTGATGAGAAAACGCTGGTTATAAGTTCAGATAGCCAGCAGGTCAGCCCCCCCCCCCTCCTAAAAAAAAAAGGTTTGTAATAGTGCTGCATTACAGCCTCTTTCTCCACTCTGCTTTTGATCTTTCTCTTTTCGCCCTTCTTCGGCGTGTTCCCTTCGCCTCCAACCTATTTCCATTTTGCTGCTTGCTTTGTGTTTGCAGGTGCAATTTGTCTGTGGCTCCGTCTCTGAACCTGCTGAAATTATCAGAAGCCTTTCATCTGGAGAAGTTCCCCTGCTGATAGGGACAAATACAACTGACTTGACTTGGCACAATGACTTTGACTTGTTGGACTTTTTCTGTAAAGTGTTGTAGGTTGTAAGCAACTGGACTTTTTCTTGTAGCTTGATGACATTTCACCTTTCATCCAAAAGGCTTCTTCAGTTCTGGCCTGATGCTGCATACCAGGAGCTAGTTGTAACAATAATAGTCTAGACCAGGGGGGTCCAATCCTGGTCCTGGAGGGCCAGTGTGGGTGCAGGTTTTTGTTCCATCCAGGCCTTAACACACCTGATTCAACTAATTAACCACTTCCTAATGACCTTCGTTAGTAGAATCAGGTGTGTTAAGGCCTGGTTGGAACAAAAACCTGCACCCACACTGGCCCTCCAGGACCAGGATTGGACACCCCTGGTCTAGACCTAATACACCTAAAACACTTTGCATCAACTCATGGTGGAGCTCATAGTCTCTGACTTACCAAGGGGACAGCAAGGTCCACCGCTACCCCGGGGGTTCACGACCCAAATCCACAGGGACGTTGTGTTTAGTGACCAACAGTGATAGGTGCTGGTCTCCTTGTTCCTGGCTGGGCCCATTTACTCTGTGGTGGTTTGCTGTGGTGAGTTCTAGGTCGGCTTGGAAATCTTGAGGGTGATTTTGCCACTTCGAGGGGCCTCCCAGCAAGTTTATTTTTTTTTCAAAACTTATTTAAGGTTTTCCATAGCGTGGTGTTGCATTCTTTAGTGGGTATAAATGTGTATAAATGAGCTCCTGTCGTCTTCTTGAGGTTTAAATGGCGCCCAGAACCGGGGGTTCCTTCAGTGGGTCAGGAAGGAGTATTTTCATTGTCCTGTTAAACTCCAAATGCGTGTTTTTTTAACAACTCTGTGGAGGTAAAAAGCTATTAAGCAGAGTTTCAAGCTTTTTATCCACTGATGTAAAGTGTTTATTAATCAGTGTTAGTGCAGCTCTTGTGTTGCAGAATGTTCCCTTGCACTCATACTGATTTTCCCTTCATTAGGAGAACAAGGTTGTGTCTGAGCTGCTGTAAATTCTTTCTCTTGCAGGTAATTATGGTCGAGTTGCCTCTTTAATAGGTTTCTGCACCGCTGGCTATGATGTTTCACCAAAACACGGCAATTAACAAGGAATTCCACTGATTGCATTGATTGACTCATGCTGATCTGCATGCTAATTATATTTGACTTAAATAAGTATTAATTTAAATCATTTTAGCAGAAAGTCAGTGTGGTGATGGTGTTGATGAAGAGAACCAGAGGGATGTGACTCACCCTGTAGGACTTGACTCACCCGTGGATGAATTTATTTATGCATTTATATAATAAGATAAGGCATTAAGAGCAATTTTTTATTTGCAATGGTGACCTGCCAAAAGGCACAGGGGGAAGGCAGTAGTTTATAAGATAGAGGATGTACAAAAGTTGGAACTTTGGAGCTGGAGTATAAAAAAAAAGTTTTAAAAAGTTAAAATTAAAGCAAAAAACTAAAGTGCAACAGCAGCAGGAAACAAGTCCTCGTTTAAGAAGCAGTTGTGTCACAGCAGTGGCAAAGACAAGAAAATGCACTCATGCACCAAATAACTGATGCTTTGCCGAACAATAAATGTGTGTGAATGGGAGTGTGTATAAGAGGGTGTCGTAACATGCACCAAATCATAAGAAAAACCACAGGAGAAACTAAGGCCTGGACACAGAGGAGCCAGAGAGTGAGTCAGCCACACGTTTACAGACTGTGTGTCCCCCGTTGCCTCTAATTCAGCTGCCACGTTCCAGCGCTATAAACGAGCCTCGCTGTGTTACGGACGACAGGGGGAGCCACAGCAGCAAGTGTGTGCAAGGGATGTGCATGACAGAGAGAGAGAGAGTCCTCAAAGGCCGATTTGGAGACGAAATTAACCAACTTGGTTTATAATTGTTCAGTCTGTGGGCATGTTGGACTGAAACGATGATTGTCCAATTACAGATCGTGTTTCAGGGGTTTCAGGAGGAGAAGATTTGCAGAAAAGCTGGAAAGTTATTAAGAGATTTATTCCTACATTATTTCTGGCCTCTGTGATGCTCGTTCATATGTCTCACGAGGAGGGACGATTCACATGAAATTCATGATGTGCTCTACACATGATACACAGCAACATGACATGACAACACTGAGTCACAGTCAAAGCGCCCCCTACTTGGAACAAGGAGTAATTTCAACGTGGCAAACATCATCTGATTGACTAAAAGTGACCGAGTTCGGGCGTAGATTGAGATTCAGTCTGGGAACCATCCGTTTATTTGTCCGTATTGGAGACATGGGTTATGAAAGCCAAGAGCCATTTATTGGGCTTATCTATTAAACGCGTGTGGATGTAGCGTACTGCCAATCATATCAAACACACCTAATGACATGCTAGCTGATACCTGATAAAAAAGTTTTGAAGTAAATGTTGCTGATTTTTTTAAAATAATATTGCAGCCTTAAATACCAACACTACTTCTGTCTAAACTACTCACAACTATATAGTCCCCACTTTCAGCCATTCAAATCAGCATGAAATAGCAGAGGCTCATTATTAATAATGACATAAAAAAAAAAAAAATATTCTTCCTAGAGCTTCAGAGATAAGCTTAAGATAGGAGATATAAAGCTAGATGATTTTAACTGTTTCATTCTTTTAACTTTTATTAAACTTCTATTAAACAGACACAAAGTATTATTCAATTTTGTTCTGAAGAAAACTTTTAAAAAGTTTTAAATGCTTCAAAATTATCTGAAAATGTTTAATATAATCCGTGTGTGATATATATATACTTTAACCAAAGTATTGACAAATCTCATTAGAGATGGTGTTTAACTGATCAGTGAACTCCTCAGCGTGATCGAGGCAGCTTTGATGATTCTGAGCCAAATAACGCTGCTGCAAATCACAAATAGGATCTTAACGATTGCTGGAACTTGCATAAAGTAGGCGACACTTTCGGGAGATGAACAACACTCCCGGTAAAGGGGGGAACTAATTGCTTCTGGTTCTCAGGAGTTCTGGTTCTGTGTCGCCAGTGTGTGTTTGTGTGTGTGTGTGTGTGTGTGTGTGTGTGTGTGTCGTGAGCTGCATTTAAACACTGTTCGCTCATCGCTGCACAAACAGAAAACCGCGTCGCAGAAAACAAAAGCTGCTAATGAGAGATTAAATAAAGAAAAACAATCACCCAAGATATCAGCAGGAATTATTTTCCTTGTTTCCTTTAAAGGTTCACAGATCGCCTGCACACACCACCGGATCTGCCGGAGCGCAGGGAGGCGGTGGGGGATGATGAGATGCAGGAGGAGGATCCGGGCCGGTGATTGGCGTGGCTCCGCGCCGATGTCGGGCCGAGTCGGGCTCGTCTTTGCGTACGTGTCCCCGCTTCATTAAAAATCCATTACACTCTGCTAATGGAGCCTTAATGAGGATGAGCCGGCGGCTCGTCCTTCATGTGCGGCTCGGGGGAGACTAATCATCGGCTGATTTCCCGATCAGGCCGCCTGGCAGGGTGGGATGGAAGTGACGGATTCACAGTCGCATTTCTGGCTTTTCGGTGGCAGTCTAGGGGGCCGTGGTGCTCCCTCTGAGTACAAGGGGTCGCGACATTCCCAATGAATGGCTTCATTCAGCCTTGCCCACGGTGTGTCAGTAGGTGAACAGAGTGGGGGGATATTTGACAAATCAGGTTAAGCTGTTTAGAGGCACGGAGCGGAGAGGGGTTAAGCAGCGTCTGGACAGGTCCGGAGGAGCTGGAAAACTGGCTGGAATTTCTGGAAGCAGGAAAGAATTCATAATTAAAAATCAGGCACAAAGCAGGCAGATCTTGATAGAGTGGTCTTAGCTTGGAGCATCATTCTGAAAATTTACACCATCAAGTCTAACAAGTCGGTAAGGACCCACTCGGCTTGTAGTCCTCCAGGAAAGCACATGATACAGAGGAGGAATAATCTCAAAGCCTGGACCTAAACAAAGGGATATTGTACGATTTAACCTTCAGAAAATGTTCAGAAAAGACTCAAGTGTAGCAGATAAAATAGACTTGCCTATTAGGGACATTCCAGCACAGAAACGCTAATGATCTTGCTGTTAATGTAACCCAGGCATGATGCAGCTTTCTACACACTCTGGCCTTTGCGGACCTTTGGGGATTTTTTATAACTTTAACATGACTTATATATTTTTTTTTTTACTTTGAACAATGATAGAATATGACCACGAGTCTAGTCAAATCAGTTTTATTTGGTATAGCCCAAAATCACAAATTAGAGATCGGCCTCAGGGGGGGCTTCACAGTTTGTGCAGCAGCAATAACATCTCCTCTCCTTAGACCCTTACGTCATACAAGAAAAACAACTCCCCAGAAGTAAAAAAGGAAGAAACCTCAGGGATAACCAGAGGAGGACTCCTCTTCCAAAACGGACAGGCTTGCAGAAAAAAAAAAGTGTGTACAGGACGCAATCCAGACCGTTAAACCAGGAAAGAAATAATGGAATAAAGCATTAAAAGGTGACAACAACAAGAAAAACACAGATTCCACAAGAATACGGATTTGAAAGGTTCATCAGTGGGTTAAAATGCATGTGTTTCCTAATAATATTACCTAAATGAAGCATGTACAAGGTAGCGTTAGGGTTACAAGTTCATTGCATACATGCCACTAACAAAGCCAGTGTGGATGCTTTCCCGTTCACACACTGCTGCAGTTTTATCGAAAGAATGACTATGCTCCTAGGAAAGTTCAACCGTTCATCTTTTTCCCCCAGCAGCTTTTTCCTCTCTTGGATTAGAAAATTAATCCATAAAAAAAAGACAAACAGTGAGAGTGCAACATTAGACTTGGGGCCACCACCCGCTGCGCTGTGCCTGCAAGTCATTGAGGGAAACTCTGAGTTCTGCAGACTCGAGCGCAGCTCTGAAAGAGAAGGACATATTAAAATATGAGCCAAAATAAGAGAACAAATGCGGGTGATAAAATCTCAGGGAGGAACCAACGATGGAACGAGAAGAGACATTGGAAGAGGGGGGGAAAAAAAATGTCTGCAGGGGCGTGAAGGTAATGAGAGGCTGCAGAGGGAAAAGAGCAGGATACAGCACGGGAGAGAAAAGCAGATGGTGCTTTATCTCTTTTCACAGAACAGCATCACATTACCACCAACTTTAAACTAATCTCCACAAAACTGAGACAGATCCATTTGGATACAGCCTCTGAGAGGTGCTGTGGGGCACACCGGCGTTTTTATCGCTGTTCCATTAATCTCCTCTTCTGGCAGCCCTCAGCATCTGATCAGATCCAGCGAAGAGACGAATGGAGGAAGGAGGAGGACGAGGAGGAGGAGGAGGAGGAGGAGGGAGGAAGGCTCGGACAGTCTGATGTAGCAGAACCCTGTGTCTGATATAACAAGTATTAACTCTGGCTCACTGAGCATCAGTTCTGACTTTTAGTGAGTCGTGAAATTGGGAGGAAGTTGAAGTGTAAATGTGCCAACTGTAAAACGTTTCTGTGCCAATAAAACAGTGAAAAACGTGGAGGAGTGTTCCAACCTACTGATGCACAGAAACGCAGAAACACATCAATCCTGTCAGCAACTAAAGAGATTTTTCCCAGCGACTCAATCTTTATCTCTGGATTGCAGACCAGTAAAATAATAGTCTTCTTTCTACATTTAAAAAAATGTTAAGAGTTTCAGACAATTTAGAAAAAGTTTGGGTGGATATAACTATCAGCCCAGTGTTTAAATGGAAACACTGACCGTTTACAGCATTGTTAAGTGGACATTTCATCCTTTCACATCAGGCATTTTACTGGCATCACACTGGAGGTTTTTTTGTCACAATAATAATATTACAAACAACATTATTTGTATTGCACCTTTCGTACAGAAATTCGACTCAAATTTATTATAGCTGCTATAACAAATCAATTCAATTCAATTTATTTGTATAGCCTAGAATCACAAATCACAGACTAACCTATCGCAGCATCACTATGACTAGGCCAGCCAGGGCCGGCCCTAACTATACGCTTCTTCAACAGGAACGTTTTAACCTATTCTTAAAAATAGGAAGGGTGTCTGCCCCCCGGAATGAAACTGGAGGACGATTCCACAGGAGAGGAGCCTGATAGTTGAAGGCTCTGCCTCCTGTTTCAATTCTAGAAATTCTGGGAACCTCCAATAGGCTGCATATTGGGATCGTAATCCTCTCGATGGGCGATATGGGACTGAGAGATTCCTAAGGTAGGATGGCACCTGACCGTTGAGCGCTATAGGTGAGGAGCAGGATTTTGAATTCTATACAAGATTTCACAGGAAGCCAGTGTAGAGAGGCTAACACAGGTGAGATATGCTCCCTTCTTCTAGTGCCAGTTAATAAATGTGCAGCTGCATTCTGAATTAGCTGGAGAGTCCTTAGAGACGTTTTGGTGCAACTAGACAGTAAAGAATTGCAGTAGTCAAGCCTGGAAGTAACAAATGCATAACAAAAATGTTATAGCTGCAAAGAGTGAACCCTATAGAGTAAGTATGGGATGCCATTAAAATTCATATGCAAGTCAAGGCAGGCATTCAAATACCTTTGGAAGTATAGTGTATACATGTGTGTATTTTTACTTTTTGCTAGACATTGGTAGCAACAATAGCTCAACAGCCTCCCTCCATCAGCTGTACTGAGCAGTCAGACGTAGATGAATCCCCAACATCATAATTTGCCCTCAGATTATGGAAATCCTCTCAAATAATACGTAATTGCTCCCTGAAGCACCTTTATTCATGCAGACTTTCCTAGCATCTTAAATCTGATCTGTTTAAGCCTTAAACACACAATAAACCGTACAGACAATATGGGGCAAGCTTGATGATCTCAATCTCTGCTGCAAGCACACACAGGCAGATACTCTTTGAAATATTTGATGGTTTTAGACAGTGGTTAGTTTGGATCAGGTTCCCAGTTGGCCAGATTCTCATACATATATATTCCTCTATATATCTACTAGTGCTTTTCCTGTGCTATGATGCAGTCTATAACAGGTGTAGAAGGAAGAAGAGAAGTATGAAGTATGACCATGCCATAACCATGACCATGACCATAATATTATAGTATTGTATGTCCAATATAAAAATATGACAATAAAAATATGACAAAAATGTATGAATATTTTGGGCAACATGTTATACAATGATGTTTTTTTGTATGAAATAATCTTGTATGATGTTGATGCTATAAAATGACGTCTTTGGGACAAAATTTGAAAAGATGACGTATTTTACCTTTTTTAAATGACATACTATAGTATGACCTTGTAGCTCAACAGATAAGGCGCCTGGTTGGTAACTCTAGTTGAGGGTTCAAGTGTTGTAGAGTTTTATAGTCCAAAATCTAAAGTACGGATTTTAAAAGGCCCTTGACAACACACCTTGGTATGAAGAGGACTTGTGATTAGTCCTCTGATTCAAATCACACTCTGGTTCAAATCTTTCTCTTGAATTCTTCTACCTTAATTTAAAAAGCCAACATCTGAAGTGAAGATGAGAAAAGTACCAGTAGGACATCCCTAAATGTGTTTGGACTCCTGGCAGAGAGGGTAAGTTTGCTGTAATGAATCATCACAAACAGGGGATCTGGTTCGACCCTGTAGTTAGGGGATCTCATACAATCTTTTTTGAGCTTTCAAGATTACTGTTTTTCAAGCCACAAAGCATAGTATAGTATGACCTTTTTCGAGTGAAATTGTATAATATGACCCTTTTTGAGCGACATACTATAGTATGACTTTTTTTCAGCGACATAGTATAATATGACCCTTTTTGAGTGAAATTGTATAATATGACGCTTTTTGAACGACATACTATAGTATGACCTTTTTTGAGCGACATTGTATAATATGACGCTTTTTGAACGACATACTATAGTATGACCTTTTTTGAGCGACATTGTATAATATGACGCTTTTTGAACGACATACTATAGTATGACCTTTTATGAGTGAAATTGTATAATATGACACTTTTTGAGCGACATACTATAGTATGACCTTTTTTGAGTGAAATTGTATAATATGACCCTTTTCGAACGACATACTATAGTATGACCTTTTTTGAGCGACATTGTATAATATGACGCTTTTTGAACGACATACTATAGTATGACCTTTTATGAGTGAAATTGTATAATATGACCCTTTTTGAGCGACATACTATAGTATGACCTTTTATGAGTGAAATTGTATAATATGACACTTTTTGAGCGACATACTATAGTATGACCCTTTTTGAGTGAAATTGTATAATATGACCCGTTTTGAGTGAAATTGTATAATATGACCCGTTTTGAGCGACATAGTATAGTATGACCTTTTTTGAGTGAAATTGTATAATATGACCCTTTCTTGAACGACATACTATAATATGAACTTTTTTGAGTGACATTGTATAATATGACCCTTTTTGAACGACATACTATAGTATGACCCTTTTTGAACGACATACTATAGAATAGAATAGAATAGATAGAATAGATAAACTTTATTGATCCCACAACGGGGAAATTTGTGTGTTACTGCAGTGTTACAGATAAAGAAAAATAAAGTTGAAGAAGATAAAAAAACTTAAAAAAAAATAAAAAAACACACAACACAATGTACAAATTCGCAGAATTTGTTAATCCGCATACACATTATGCATTATCGACAGAATGGAGAGAAAATGCTAATAAATAGTAAGAAAAAAAAGTATGCATAAGCAAGGCATATATACATACATACATGGACGTACATACCTACATACATACACATACACACATATTTGCATATATATATATGGACATACATATCCACGCACATACCCACATGTACACATACATAGCTAATGCACACTTAAGGTGCAGGGTGTGTGTGAAGAGAAAAAAGGTGACCAGTGAAAAAGTGACAGTGACTACAGTGAGGTTTATGTTTATGTTATGTTATAGAGTCTTATTGCTGTCGGGATGAATGATCTGCGAAAGCGCTCCTTCTTGCAGCGAGGGTGTTTGAGTCTCTGGCTGAAGGAGCTGCTAAGCGCAGCCACTACCCCATGCAGAGGGTGATGGGGGTTGTCCATGATGGATGTCAGCTTTGCCAACATCCTCCTCTCTCCCACCACCACCACCGACTCCAGAGGACATCCCAGTACAGAGCTAGACTTCCGTACCAGTTTGTCAATTTTCCTTCTGTCCCCGTCTGAGCATCCGCCCCCCCAGCAGACTACTGCGTAGAACAGGGCAGATGCTACGACGGAGTCGTAGAAGGTCTTCAACAGAGTCCTGCACACACCAAAGGACCTTAGTCTCCTCAGTAGGTGAAGTCGACTCTGGCCCTTCTTGTACAGGACATCAGTGTTTGTGGTCCAGTCCAGTTTATTGTTCAGGTGAACACCCAGGTATTTGTAAGAGACCACTGTCTCAATGTCTTTTCCCTGGATGCTCACCGGTGTGGTGGGGAGGGACTTCCTCCTGAAGTCCACAACCATCTCCTTTGTCTCCTAGTATGACCTTTTTTGAGTGACATTGTATAATATGACCCTTTCTTGAACGACATAGTATAGTATGACCTTTTTTGAGTGAAATTGTATAATATGACCCTTTCTTGAACGACATACTATAATATGACCTTTTTTGAGTGACATTGTATAATATGACGCTTTTTGAACGACATAGTATAGTATGACATTTTTTCAGTGACATTGTATAATATGACCCTTTCTGAATGACATTGTATAATATGACCCTTTCTTGAACGACATACTATAATATGACCCTTTTTGAGTGAAATTGTATAATATGACCTTTTTTCAGTGACATTGTATAATATGACCCTTTTTGAGTGAAATTGTATAATATGACCCGTTTTGAGTGAAATTGTATAATATGACCCGTTTTGAGCGAAATAGTATAGTATGACCTTTTTTCAGCGACATAGTATAGTATGACCCTTTTTGAATGACATAGTATAAGTATGACATTTTTTCAGTGACATTGTATAATATGACCCTTTTTGAATGACATACTATAGTATGACCTTTTTGAACGACATACTATAGTATGACCCTTTTTGAGTGAAATTGTGTAATATGACCTTTTTTGAACAACATAGTAAAGTATGACCTTTTTTGAGTGAAATTGTATAATATGACCCTTTTTGAGCGACATACTATAGTATGACCTTTTTTCAGCGACATTGTATAATATGACCCTTTTTGAACGACATACTATAGTATGACCTTTTTTGAGTGAAATTGTATAATATGACCCTTTTTGAGCGACATACTATAATATGACCTTTTTTGAGTGAAATTGTATAATATGACCCTTTTTGAGCGACATACTATAATATGACCTTTTTTGAGTGAAATTGTATAATATGACCCTTTTTGAACGACATACTATAGTATGACCTTTTTTCAGCGACATTGTATAATATGACGCTTTTTGAACGACATACTATAGTATGACCTTTTTTCAGCGACATTGTATAATATGACCCTTTTTGAACGACATACTGTAGTATGACCTTTTTTGAGTGAAATTGTATAATATGACCCTTTGTGAACGACATACTATAATATGACCTTTTTTGAGCGACATGGTATAATATGACCCTTTTTGAACGATATACTATAGTATGACCTTTTTTCAGCGACATTGTATAATATGACCCTTTTTTAACGACATACTATATATGACCTTTTTTGAGTGAAATTGTATAATATGACCCTTTTTGAGCGACATACTATAATATTACCTTTTTTGAGTGAAATTGTATAATATGACCCTTTTTGAACGACATACTATAGTATGACCTTTTTTCAGCGACATTGTATAATATGACCCTTTTTGAGCGACATACTATAATATGACCTTTTTTGAGTGAAATTGTATAATATGACCCTTTTTGAGCGACATACTATAATATGACCTTTTTTGAGTGAAATTGTATAATATGACGCTTTTTGAACGACATACTATAGTATGACCTTTTTTCAGTGACATTGTGTATTATGACCTTTTTTGAGCGACATACTATAATATGACCTTTTTTGAGTGAAATTGTATAATATGACCCTTTTTGAACAACATACTATAATATGACCTTTTTTGAGTGAAATTGTATAATATGACCCTTTTTGAGCGACATACTATAATATGACCTTTTTTGAGCGACATTGTATAATATGACGCTTTTTGAACGACATACTATAGTATGACCTTTTTTCAGCGACATTGTATAATATGACCCTTTTTGAACGACATACTATAATATGACCTTTTTTGAGTGAAATTGTATAATATGACCCTTTTTGAAACACATACTATAATATGACCTTTTTTCAGCGACATTGTATAATATGACCCTTTTTGAGCGACATACTATAATATGACCTTTTTTGAGTGAAATTGTATAATATGACCCTTTTTGAAACACATACTATAATATGACCTTTTTTGAGTGAAATTGTATAATATGACCCTTTTTGAGCGACATACTATAATATGACCTTTTTTGAGTGAAATTGTATAATATGACCCTTTTTGAGCGACATACTATAATATGACCTTTTTTGAGTGAAATTGTATAATATGACCCTTTTTGAACGACATACTATAGTATGACCTTTTTTCAGCGACATTGTATAATATGACCCTTTTTGAACGACATACTGTAGTATGACCTTTTTTGAGTGAAATTGTATAATATGACCCTTTGTGAACGACATACTATAATATGACCTTTTTTGAGCGACATTGTATAATATGACCCTTTTTGAACGATATACTATAGTATGACCTTTTTTCAGCGACATTGTATAATATGACCCTTTTTTAACGACATACTATATATGACCTTTTTTGAGTGAAATTGTATAATATGACCCTTTTTGAGCGACATACTATAATATTACCTTTTTTGAGTGAAATTGTATAATATGACCCTTTTTGAACGACATACTATAGTATGACCTTTTTTGAGTGAAATTGTATAATATGACCCTTTTTGAGCGACATACTATAATATGACCTTTTTTGAGTGAAATTGTATAATATGACCCTTTTTGAGCGACATACTATAATATGACCTTTTTTGAGTGAAATTGTATAATATGACGCTTTTTGAACGACATACTATAGTATGACCTTTTTTCAGTGACATTGTGTATTATGACCTTTTTTGAGCGACATACTATAATATGACCTTTTTTGAGTGAAATTGTATAATATGACCCTTTTTGAACAACATACTATAATATGACCTTTTTTGAGTGAAATTGTATAATATGACCCTTTTTGAGCGACATACTATAATATGACCTTTTTTGAGCGACATTGTATAATATGACGCTTTTTGAACGACATACTATAGTATGACCTTTTTTCAGCGACATTGTATAATATGACCCTTTTTGAACGACATACTATAATATGACCTTTTTTGAGTGAAATTGTATAATATGACCCTTTTTGAAACACATACTATAATATGACCTTTTTTCAGCGACATTGTATAATATGACCCTTTTTGAGCGACATACTATAATATGACCTTTTTGGAGTGAAATTGTATAATATGACCCTTTTTGAAACACATACTATAATATGACCTTTTTTGAGTGAAATTGTATAATATGACGCTTTTTGAACGACATACTATAATATGACCCTTTTTGAGCGACATACTATAGTATGACCTTTTTTCAGCGACATTGTATAATATGACCCTTTTTGAACGACCTACTATAGTATGACATTTTTTCAGCGACATTGTATAATATGACCCTTTTTGAACGACATACTATAATATGACCTTTTTTGAGTGAAATTGTATAATATGACCCTTTTTGAAACACATACTATAATATGACCTTTTTTCAGCGACATTGTATAATATGACCCTTTTTGAGCGACATACTATAATATGACCTTTTTTGAGCGACATTGTATAATATGACCCTTTTTGAACGACATACTATAGTATGACCTTTTTTCAGCGACATTGTATAATATGACCCTTTTTGAACGACATACTATAGTATGACCTTTTTTGAGTGAAATTGTATAATATGACCCTTTTTGAACGACATACTATAATATGACCTTTTTTGAGTGAAATTGTATAATATGACCTTTTTTCAGCAACATTGTATAATATGACCCTTTTTGAATGACATACTATAATATGACCTTTTTGGAGTGACATTGTATAATATGACGCTTTTTGAACGACATACTATAGTATAACCCTTTTTGAACGACATACTATAGTATGACCTTTTTTGAGTGAAATTGTATAATATGACCTTTTTTCAGTGACATTGTATAATATGACCCTTTTTGAGTGAAATTGTATAATATGACCCGTTTTGAGTGAAATTGTATAATATGACCCTTTTTGAACGACATACTATAATATGACCTTTTTTGAGTGAAATTGTATAATATGACCCTTTTTGAAACACATACTATAATATGACCTTTTTTCAGCGACATTGTATAATATGACCCTTTTTGAGCGACATACTATAATATGACCTTTTTTGAGCGACATTGTATAATATGACCCTTTTTGAACGACATACTATAGTATGACCTTTTTTCAGCGACATTGTATAATATGACCCTTTTTGAACGACATACTATAGTATGACCTTTTTTGAGTGAAATTGTATATTATGACCCTTTTTGAACGACATACTATAATATGACCTTTTTTGAGTGAAATTGTATAATATGACCTTTTTTCAGCAACATTGTATAATATGACCCTTTTTGAATGACATACTATAATATGACCTTTTTGGAGTGACATTGTATAATATGACGCTTTTTGAACGACATACTATAGTATAACCCTTTTTGAACGACATACTATAGTATGACCTTTTTTGAGCGACATACTATAGTATGACCCTTTTTGAGTGAAATTGTATAATATGACCTTTTTTGAACGACATAGTAAAGTATGACCTTTTTTGAGTGAAATTGTATAATATGACCCTTTTTGAAACACATACTATAATATGACCTTTTTTGAGTGAAACTGTATAATATGACGATTTTTGAACGACATACTATAGTATAACCCTTTTTGAACGACATACTATAGTATGACCTTTTTTGAGTGAAATTGTATAGTATGACCCTTTTTGAGCGACATACTATAGTATGACATTTTTTCAGCGACATTGTATAATATGACCCTTTTTGAACGACATACTATAGTATGACCTTTTTGGAGTGAAATTGTATAATATGACCCTTTTTGAGCGACATACTATAATATGACCTTTTTTGAGTGAAATTGTATAATATGACCCTTTTTGAACGACATACTATAGTATGACCTTTTTTGAGTAAAATTGTATAATATGACCCTTTTTGAACGACATACTATAATATGACCTTTTTTGAGTGAAATTGTATAATATGACCCTTTTTGAATGACATACTATAGTATGACCTTTTTTGAGTAAAATTGTATAATATGACCCTTTTTGAACGACATACTATAGTATGACCTTTTTTGAGTGAAATTGTATATTATGACCCTTTTTGAACGACATACTATAATATGACCTTTTTTGAGTGAAATTGTATAATATGACGCTTTTTGAACGACATACTATAATATGACCTTTTTTGAGTGAAATTGTATAATATGACGCTTTTTGAACGACATACTATAATATGACCTTTTTTGAGTGAAATTGTATAATATGACCCTTTTTGAGCGACATACTATAATATGACCTTTTTTGAGCGACATTGTATAATATGACCCTTTTCGAGTGAAATTGTATAATATGACGCTTTTTGAACGACATACTATAATATGACCTTTTTTGAGCGACATTGTATAATATGACCCTTTTTGAACGACATACTATAGTATGACCTTTTTTCAGCGACATTGTATAATATGACCCTTTTTGAACGACATACTATAGTATGACCTTTTTTCAGCGACATTGTATAATATGACCCTTTTTGAACGACATACTATAATATGACCTTTTTTGAGTGAAATTGTATAATATGACCCTTTTTGAACGACATACTATAATATGACCTTTTTTGAGTGAAATTGTATAATATGACCCTTTTTGAAACACATACTATAATATGACCTTTTTTCAGCGACATTGTATAATATGACCCTTTTTGAGCGACATACTATAATATGACCTTTTTTGAGTGAAATTGTATATTATGACCCTTTTTGAACGACATACTATAATATGACCTTTTTTGAGGGAAATTGTATAATATGACCCTTTTTGAGCGACATACTATAATATGACCTTTTTTGAGTGAAATTGTATAATATGACCCTTTTTGAACGACATACTATAGTATGACCTTTTTTGAGTAAAATTGTATAATATGACCCTTTTTGAACGACATACTATAATATGACCTTTTTTGAGTGAAATTGTATAATATGACCCTTTTTGAATGACATACTATAATATGACCTTTTTTCAGCGACATTGTATAATATGACCCTTTTTGAATGACATACTATAATATGACCCTTTTTGAACGACATACTATAGTATGACCTTTTTTCAGCGACATTGTATAATATGACCCTTTTTGAACGACATACTATAGTATGACCTTTTTTGAGTGAAATTGTATATTATGACCCTTTTTGAACGACATACTATAATATGACCTTTTTTGAGTGAAATTGTATAATATGACCTTTTTTCAGCAACATTGTATAATATGACCCTTTTTGAATGACATACTATAATATGACCTTTTTGGAGTGACATTGTATAATATGACGCTTTTTGAACGACATACTATAGTATAACCCTTTTTGAACGACATACTATAGTATGACCTTTTTTGAGCGACATACTATAGTATGACCCTTTTTGAGTGAAATTGTATAATATGACCTTTTTTGAACGACATAGTAAAGTATGACCTTTTTTGAGTGAAATTGTATAATATGACCCTTTTTGAAACACATACTATAATATGACCTTTTTTGAGTGAAACTGTATAATATGACGATTTTTGAACGACATACTATAGTATAACCCTTTTTGAACGACATACTATAGTATGACCTTTTTTGAGCGACATACTATAGTATGACCTTTTTTCAGCGACATTGTATAATATGACGCTTTTTTGAGCGACATACTATAGTATGACCTTTTTTGAGTGAAATTGTATAGTATGACCCTTTTTGAGCGACATACTATAGTATGACCTTTTTTCAGCGACATTGTATAATATGACCCTTTTTGAAAGACATACTATAGTATGACATTTTTTCAGCGACATTGTATAATATGACCCTTTTTGAACGACATACTATAGTATGACCTTTTTTGAGTGAAATTGTATATTATGACCCTTTTTGAACGACATACTATAGTATGACCTTTTTTGAGGGAAATTGTATAGTATGACCCTTTTTGAGCGACATACTATAGTATGACCTTTTTTCAGCGACATTGTATAATATGACCCTTTTTGAAAGACATACTATAGTATGACATTTTTTCAGCGACATTGTATAATATGACCCTTTTTGAACGACATACTATAATATGACCTTTTTTGAGGGAAATTGTATAATATGACCCTTTTTGAGCGACATACTATAGTATGACCTTTTTTCAGCGACATACTATAATATGACCTTTTTTGAGTGAAATTGTATAATATGACCCTTTTTGAACGACATAGTATAGTATGACCTTTTTTGAGTGAAACTGTATAATATGACGATTTTTGAACGACATACTATAGTATGACCTTTTTTGAGTGAAATTGTATAATATGACCCTTTCTTGAACGACATACTATAATATGACCTTTTTTGAGTGAAATTGTATAATATGACGCTTTTTGAACGACATACTATAGTATGACCTTTTTTCAGCGACATAGTATAATATGACCCTTTTTGAGTGAAATTGTACAATATGACCTTTTTTCAGCGACATAGTATAATATGACCCTTTTTGAGTGAAATTGTATAATATGACCTTTTTTCAGCGACATTATATAATATGACGCTTTTTGAACGACATACTATAGTATGACCTTTTTTGAGTGAAATTGTATATTATGACCCTTTTCGAACGACATAGTCTAGTATGACCTTTTTTGAGTGAAATTGTATATTATGACCCTTTTCGAACGACATACTATAGTATGACCTTTTTTGAGTGAAATTGTATAATATGACCCTTTTTGAAACACATACTATAATATGACCTATTTTGAGTGAAACTGTATAATATGACAATTTTTGAACGACATACTATAGTATGACCTTTTTTCAGCGACATAGTATAATATGACCCTTTTCAAACGACATACTATAATATGACCTTTTTGTAGTGAAATTGTATAATATGACGCTTTTTTAAAGGCGACATACTATAGTATGACCTTTTTTGAGTGACAATGTATATTATGACCCTTTTTGAACGACATACTATAGTATGACCTTTTTTGAGTGAAATTGTATAATATGACCCTTTATGAAACACATACTATAATATGACCTTTTTTGAGTGAAATTGTATAATATGACCTTTTTTGAGTGAAATTGTATCATATGACCCTTTTTGAAACACATACTATAATATGACCTTTTTTGAGTGAAATTGTATAATATGACCCTTTTTGAGCGACATACTATAGTATGACCTTTTTTGAGTGAAACTGTATAATATGACCCTTTTTGAACGACATAGTATAGTATGACCTTTTTTGAGTGAAACTGTATAATATGACGATTTTTGAACGACATACTATAGTATGACCTTTTTTGAGTGAAATTGTATAATATGACCCTTTCTTGAACGACATACTATAATATGACCTTTTTTGAGTCAAATTGTATAATATGACGCTTTTTGAACGACATACTATAGTATGACCTTTTTTCAGCGACATACTATAGTATGACCTATTTTGAGTGAAATTGTATAATATGACCCTTTTTGAGCGACATAGTATAATATGACCTTTTTTGAGTGAAATTGTATAATATGACCCTTTTTGAGCGACATACTATAGTATGACCTTTTTTCAGCGACATACTATAGTATTACCTATTTTGAGTGAAATTGTATAATATGACCCTTTTTGAGCGACATAGTATAATATGACCATTTTTGAGTGAAATTGTATAATATGACCCTTTTTGAGCGACATACTATAGTATGACCTTTTTTCAGCGACATACTATAGTATGACCTATTTTGAGTGAAATTGTATAATATGACCCTTTTTGAGCGACATAGTATAATATGACGCTTTTTGAACGACATAGTATAGTATGACCTTTTTTCAGTGACATTGTGTATTATGACCTTTTTTGAGCGACATACTATAATATGACCTTTTTTGAGTGAAACTGTATAATATGACGCTTTTTGAACGACATACTATAGTATGACCGTTTTTCAGCGACATACTATAGTATGACCTTTTTTGAGTGAAATTGTATAATATGACCCTTTTTGAGCGACATAGTATAGTATGACCTTTTTTGAGTGAAATTGTATAATATGACCCTTTTTGAGCGACATACTATAGTATGACCTTTTTTCAGCGACATACTATAATATGACCTTTTTTGAGTGAAGTTGTATAATATGACGCTTTTTGAACGACATAGTATAGTATGACCTTTTTTCAGTGACATTGTGTATTATGACCTTTTTTGAGCGACATACTATAATATGACCTTTTTTGAGTGAAATTGTATAATATGACCCTTTTTGAGCGACATAGTATAGTATGACCTTTTTTGAACGACATACTAAAGTATGACCTTTTTTCAGTGACATTGTGTATTATGACCTTTTTTGAACGACATACTATAATATGACCTTTTTTCAGTGAAATTGTTTAATATGACGCTTTTTGAGCGACATATTATAATATGACCTTTTTTGAACGACATACTATAATATGACCTTTTTTGAGTGAAATTGTTTAATATGACGCTTTTTGAACGACATACTATAATATGACCTTTTTTGAGTTAAATTGTTTAATATGACGCTTTTTGAACGACATAGTATAGTATGACCTTTTTTGAGTGAAATTGTATATTATGACCCTTTTCGAACGACATACTATAGTATGACCTTTTTTGAGTGAAATTGTTTAATATGACGCTTTTTGAACGACATACTATAATATGACCTTTTTTGAGTTAAATTGTGTATTATGACCTTTTTTGAACGACATACTATAGTATGACCTTTTTTGAGTGAAATTGTATATTATGACCCTTTTCGAACGACATACTATAGTATGACCTTTTTTGAGTGAAATTGTATAATATGACCCTTTTTGAAACACATACTATAATATGACCTATTTTGAGTGAAACTGTATAATATGACAATTTTTGAACGACATACTATAGTATGACCTTTTTTCAGCGACATAGTATAATATGACCCTTTTCAAACGACATACTATAATATGACCTTTTTTTAGTGAAATTGTATAATATGACGCTTTTTTAAAGGCGACATACTATAGTATGACCTTTTTTGAGTGACAATGTATATTATGACCCTTTTTGAACGACATACTATAGTATGACCTTTTTTGAGTGAAATTGTATAATATGACCCTTTATGAAACACATACTATAATATGACCTTTTTTGAGTGAAATTGTATAATATGACCTTTTTTGAGTGAAATTGTATCATATGACCCTTTTTGAAACACATACTATAATATGACCTTTTTTGAGTGAAATTGTATAATATGACCCTTTTTGAGCGACATACTATAGTATGACCTTTTTTCAGTGACATTGTATAATATGACACTTTTTGAGCGACATACTATAGTATGACCTTTTTTGAGTGAAACTGTATAATATGACCCTTTTTGAACGACATAGTATAGTATGACCTTTTTTGAGTGAAACTGTATAATATGACGATTTTTGAACGACATACTATAGTATGACCTTTTTTGAGTGAAATTGTATAATATGACCCTTTTTGAGCGACATAGTATAGTATGACCTTTTTTGAGTGAATTTGTATAATATGACCCTTTTTGAGCGACATACTATAGTATGACCTTTTTTCAGCGACATACTATAATATGACCTTTTTTGAGTGAAGTTGTATAATATGACGCTTTTTGAACGACATAGTATAGTATGACCTTTTTTCAGTGACATTGTGTATTATGACCTTTTTTGAGCGACATACTATAATTTGACCTTTTTTGAGTGAAATTGTATAATATGACCCTTTTTGAGCGACATACTATAGTATGACCGTTTTTCAGCGACATACTATAGTATGACCTTTTTTCAGCGACATAGTATAATATGACCCTTTTCAAACGACATACTATAATATGACCTTTTTTGAGTGAAATTGTATAATATGACCCTTTTTGAGCGACATACTATAGTATGACCGTTTTTCAGCGACATACTATAGTATGACCTTTTTTCAGCGACATAGTATAATATGACCCTTTTCAAACGACATACTATAATATGACCTTTTTTGAGTGAAATTGTATAATATGACCCTTTTTGAGCGACATACTATAGTATGACCTTTTTTGAGTGAAATTGTATAATATGACCCTTTTTGAGCGACATAGTATAGTATGACCTTTTTTGAACGACATACTATAATATGACCTTTTTTCAGTGAAATTGTTTAATATGACGCTTTTTGAGCGACATATTATAATATGGGGCGACACGGTGGTGCGGTGGGTAGCACTGTTGCCTCACAGCAAGAAGGTCGCAGGTTCAAGACCCGCCTTGGGCCTGGGTCTGGGGCCTTTCTGTGTGGAGTTTGCATGTTCTCCCCGTGTCTGCGTGGGTTTTCACCGGGTACTCCGGTTTCCTCCCACAATACAAAAACATGCTCAGGTTAATTGGTAAACTCTAAATTGCCCATAGGTGTGAGTGTGAGAGTGAATGGTGTGTGAATGGTGTGTGTGCCCCACGATTGGCTGGCGACCATCTGGGGTGTATCCCTGCCTCTCGCCTTAACGCGCTGGGATAGGCTCCAGCAGACCCCTGCGACCCCGAAAGGGAATAAGCGGGATAGACAATGGATGGATGGATATTATAATATGACCTTTTTTGAACGACATACTATAATATGACCTTTTTTGAGTGAAATTGTTTAATATGACGCTTTTTGAACGACATACTATAATATGACCTTTTTCGAGTTAAATTGTTTAATATGACGCTTTTTGAACGACATAGTATAGTATGACCTTTTTTCAGTGACATTGTGTATTATGACCTTTTTTGAACGACATACTATAATATGACCTTTTTTCAGTGAAATTGTTTAATATGACGCTTTTTGAGCGACATACTATAATATGACCTTTTTTGAGTGAAATTGTTTAATATGACGCTTTTTGAACGACATACTATAATATGACCTTTTTTGAGTGACATTGTATAATATGACCCTTTTTTGAACGACATACTATAGTATGACCTTTTTTCAGTGACATAGTATAGTATGACCCTTTTTAAATGACATACTATAGTATGACCCTTTTTGAACGACATACTATAGTATGACCTTTTTTCAGTGACCCTGGCCCTGGCCAGCCTAGAACAACGCTGTGTTGCTACAGGTTGGTCTGCCAGGTCCTCATGAGTTACCCTGAGCTTATTTTCTTTCTAACATCTCTAACACTCATGATCCATTGATGGACTTTTTAAATGTGCAGTGTTTTCAGATTCCTGCTCTGTGTCTTCTCATTCACAGAACATGCTGCAGTGCAGCCACTGAGGGATCTTTGGTTATTGGAGGGTCTGTTGCTGCTGCTTCACCATCATGGCATCTGCGATGGATCCTGTCGGCTCATCCTCCACATACACTACAATTCATTATATTTCTGGTATTCCATTTGATGTCATATACTGTTTCCATCTGTCCTGGAAGAGGGATCCCTCCTCTGTTCTCCTCTACTCTTCCTGGAAGTTCTTCCGTTTTGTACTTCCTGTTAGAAGGGGGTGTTGCTGCTTTTTGTGAAAAGAAAAAGACAATAGTTCCCTCAGATTTCTTATCTGATGTATGAAGATGAAATAAAAAACCATGGCCAACATGATTCAAGACTTCTGACCGAGGTCTGCACCATTATCGAGTGGTGCACATCCCGAAATCTGCACGTCATTGCATTTCAGCAATTAGTGTGAAACTGGCAACCACTTCAATAAAAACAATAAAAACACATTGTTTATTCATGCTGGCTCTTTATTGTGAAAAAGTTTCATTTTACAGATTTAAAAGAGATTTGTCTGTACTGGAATGCAACATCACGTCACTTTGAAGGGACGAACCAGTAGAGAAACAGAGGGACTGCTGTCAGATTTCTATGTAAATGTTCTTGACATGGAAGAAAACATCTGTATGACAGCATGCCTCTTTATTTCAGCCGAACAGACTCTGTAGGCGGCGTTTTTGCTTATTCGCCTGCAGCAGACGAGAAGACACTAATACGATACGCTTTGTACCCTGCTGTTATGCTGTAGAGACACTTATATTTTGGAGAAAACTTTGCAATAACTACAGACTTTCTGGTTTTTCCAGAGCATAATGAACCTTTTTCCCTAATGAGAAATGCTGCTTATATATATATATATATAAATGTCATACTATAGCATGTCCTCCAAAAAAATGTAAAGCATGTCGTCAAAAAATGTCATAGTATAGCATGTCGATCAAAAAAACCTCATAGTATCTATGTCGTTCAACAAACCTCATAATATAGCATGTTATCTCAAAAAAAACGTCATAATATAGCAAGTCATCAAAAAAAAGTCAGGCTACCATCAGAATCTGACCATGGAGGATCCAACGTCACGAAGAAATCAAACAAGAAATCGACTTCAACTACGGAAGAAAAGAGAATCTTTCACTGATCAAAGATTTGACTTCAAGATTTATATAGCACTAGTTTTCCCAAGAAAAAAGAAGTCAATTTAAAGGAGGTCATCCAAAAACGTCATACTATGGCATGTTGTTTAAAAAAATGTCATACTATAGCATGTCGCCTAAAAAACCTCAGAGTATCCATGTCGTTCAAAAAACCTTATAGTATAGCATGTTATCCCAAAAAAACATCATACTATAGCAATTCGTCTTAAAAAAGTCATACAATACAATGTCATGAAAATGTCATATTAACATGTTTTGTACAAAAAATGTCATAGTATACATTTCATCCAAAAAACGTCACTGTATAGAATTTTGTCCAAAAATAAATCATCATACAATAATTCATCCCTGGAAGTTTCTACTGCTGTTATTTTTTCAGAGAAGAAAGTCTTTCTTGTTCTTGCTGTGGTAATGAGTGAAATGCTGCTTGTCAGGGAAGATGCTTCTATGTCAGGTGTTACCTGAGGCGACAGTGTCATCCTCATACAAACCACCTGGACACAATGAGGCATGTGCTGCTTGTGCTCAGTGATGCAGTTCTACGAAGAATACGGTTCCATTCATCAATAAAAAAAAGGGAAATTAACCTACAACATCAGCATGTTTCACAAATTAAATATAATTATAAGCCTATTCATGTTTTTTGAGTTGCTTTGCACCAAAAATATAAAATGTGCATAAACTTATTCCTAATAATTTCTAAGCTGTATAAAGTAAAAGACAACTTATTTAGGTTGAGACATATCATGTTGATTTTCGGTGATATCTTGTGTGTATTTCTGGCTTTAGTGTAGACAGAACCTCCTGCTACCAGATAACTATAATCATCATCACATTTAACCTCTGCTCTGTGGAACAAAGAACGGCGCTGTTTCCAGCGAAACATATATTTTTTTATTTTCCATGAAACAAACACAAAAGATTTCTTTGTCTCTGCCACTGATTCCACCTCCCCTCATCTTCTCTTTCTTCTTCGTGTCCCTTTATCCTGTGTGGTTCCTATTTAAAGCTCCATAATTACATCTCCTGCTGTGGAGGATTTGTGTTATTACGTCAGATAAATGTATACTGGTCCTTTGATACATGTATGCTGGCCCTTTGATTATTTGCTAGAATCACAATAAAGATGTTCCAGTATGTTTATATGGTGTTGATATCCTGATCTGTGTTGTTCCTCCAGCAGCCTCGCAGCAGGAAGACGTTCTGATTTAACTAATCTGTAATATATCAGTTTTTATATTTAAAAAAACACACAAAGATGGTTATATCTTCAATAAAAAGTGTCTGTAGGCAAAGGCGGCCTTGCCTATGTTTTAATTAAAATGCTCCCTGGCAGCTTAGAAGGGCCCAAGTGATTGATTTAAATAGTGACCAGATGTCCTGAAATCTAAGATATAGTCCCAAATCCACAGAAAACGTCCTGAAAATTACACTCAAACTGAATACTGAGTAGTTATTTTCTGCTAAACATCAAAACCAGTTCATAAAGAGGCTGAGTGACGGCTTTTTAATGCGGCGTTTGATTGCACGGGGAACTCGTAGGCCACAGAAAGGTGATGTTTGTATGGATGTCTGAGCATCAAAGAGAACTGCTGGGAAACGGCATATGCTGTAAGTATAATAACTTACACTCTTGCAAACTGTTTAGTGAGTTGTCTTGGACAAATAAAGATAAAATGGACCAGATATAGACACTCGATGTGTGGAGTAGTGGATTTAAGAACAGCACATAAAGAAAACGTTTGGGATGAAACGAGAGAGGCCTCGTGTTGGCACAAGGGACTCTCCAAGATTTAGTATAATGAAAAGACAGAATCTACACCTCAGCGCTCCAAGATGCTCTCAGATTCTGCCTGTTTTTGATACTGTCCTTTTTTGGAATAAAATTCTATTTTTGCGCAGGAGAAGACGTGTCAGGTGGTGACTTCTTTCATCAGCACATGAAGAAACATGTGCACACTGCAGCAAATATCAAAAGCCACACGTGCTTCTGTGAGGCATGATGTGTTTAAGCACTACATCTCTTCAGATTTGAATGCAACAGAGACGCATGGGTGTGAAGCTGGCAAACATACTGATGAATGTTTTATGGGATATGCTATATAAATGCAGGCCATTTACTTGTTGATGTCAGAGGTCAGAGAACAACTGATAGAAAGGCAAGAGTAACTCAAATGACCACAATCAAAGCACGAAGAAGAGCATCTCTGAACATGTCCAACCCCGAGGCGGATGAACTACAGCCGCAGAAGAACACACCAGGTGCCGCTCCTGTCGGATAAGAACAGGAAACTGAGGCTACGCTTCACACAGACTCACCAAAACCGCATGATAGAATAGTGGAAAAAAACGTTGCCTGGTCCTGTGAGTCTAGATTTCTGCATCAACAACATGATAGCTTGTATCAATGGTTCAGGCTGGTGGTGCAATGGTGTGAAGGATATTTTCTTGGCACACTTTTGGCCCCTTGGTACCAATTAGACTATTTTCCAGAACCATGGGCCATCAGCATGGGTCCCATTTATAGCACCGACTATCAACCCTGGTGTCCGTATCAAAAAGCAGGATTAAGGGGTTATTGACAGGGGGAACTGATTTTCTGTACCGTTTTTGGTTAAAAAAGGTTCAATTTCCCTAAAAGTGCTGCAGTTCCCAGTTGTTGCCCAGCCAACGGTTCAATTCCCGGCTTCAATGCTTCATGCTGACGCGTCCTTGACAAGATACTGAGCATCACGTCGCCCCTGCTCCATCGCTATATGAATGATTAGCTCCTTCTGATGTAAAGTTGGCACCTTGCATGGCAAGGTCCTTGTAGCGTAAAGTGGTTCCCTGTTCCCTTGTAGCGTAAAGGACTTTGAGTTATTGAAAAGACTAGAATGCTGTATAAATGTACTCCATTTATCTCATCCAGGAAGTGGTAAAATAAACCATGAATTTCCTATGAGTGACAGTGAAACACAACTTGTGAAAGGTGCCGTATCTACACATTTCTGTGTTTTATTACGGCTCCAGTCAGTCGCAGCCCACTTCCTGCATCAGGGGTCAGCAACTAGATTTGGTGCCAGAATTCTACTGGGCAACCTTGGGGGCCGAACCTAAAAATAAAAATTAAATAAAAATCTAATTTTGGTTTAACATTATTTGATGTTTACTGAAGACATTTGTAGCCTTTATGGGTCAGTCTCCTATCACCTAGCTATTCAACAGTCAACCACCAGGAGGTAAATATTTTACCTCATTAAAATGTGTAAAACAGAACCTTCAGTGACGATTGGACTGAAAAGTATGCATTTATCATGCCAACCTTCTGAGATGCATCACCTGCATGCAGGGCCCATTCTAGACAAGCATAAAAAAGATATATACACACATTTGATTTGATCGTCCATCTTGTTTAAATCATCTTCTCTCTGTAACGTTTCTGTTCATCTGTTCTACAAAATCAGAAGAGACAGAAACAACAAATTCATCATTTATTTAAAAAACAACCCTCGTCCACTACAACATCAGCGATGCAGGCACATGGAGGTTCAAACCCACCAGTAGGTAACTATCAAAAGACTGGCTGGGAGTTTTAAAGGCTTTGATCCTCACTGAATTAAAAAAAAAAAGCCCAACATCCAAAGTAAAGATGGTAAATGTGCCCAGACAACAGTGCTTCTTGTGATGAAGACTCCAGCTATAGTGGAGCTCAATCTTGCTCATGCTCACATAATAAGTTTGCATTCTTATATACATTTAATCAGACACTGTGGGAAGAGAGTGAGAAGCCCCCTGTCTTCATTGTAGCTCAAAGACTCTACTGAAGGTTTTCACTGGCTCACCAGGTAAAACACCTGTTGGGAAGGGTTAAAAATAAATGAATAAATAGACTAGTAATCAACATTCTTTCACACCGAGATTTGTTGATGAAGCATTTATAATCTTTACTTTGGATGAGAACCTTTAAAAAAAAAAAAAACTCAAGAATGAAAAAATAAATAAAATATAATTCAGAATTTATCAATCAGCATAACATTTATCTTAACTGGTTGGAAAATAAATTTTAACCTAAGACTTCACACATTAGGAATCGTTAACAAAACTGAAGTATTCTAATAAATAATGAAAAGTTAATTCATGAGACAACAGACAGGCTATAGAACAGATTATATTATGTTTATTTCACCAACAACTAAACACATCGAAAACAACATTTCTCTCCGCCCCATCTCATTTCTTTCACTTCATCTGAAAAAAAAAAACCATACTTTCTCTCACTGTTAGCACAGACAGCAGCAGCTGCAGCTGCAGCACATGTTAAAAGGTCTGAAAAATACATGCATTACACAGCAGTAACTTTCTGTTGAAAGCTGAGTAGAGAGTAAGTAAACTGACTTCTTTAAAGTTGCTGTGATCACATGAGGGGGGCATTGTCTTCAGTCATGCAGCAGACCTGGACACGTCTCTGAGGGGCGTATGACTGAGAAAATGCTGCAACTTCTAGCTTGACTCCTGCATGGCAGCATAAAGTCAAGGATGTACAAACAAGCTGTGAAACTGCAAGTTATTAACGTGTCTAAATACAGGCTTTAAGCATTTATCCATTTACCAAATATTTGATGCATGAAGCAGTTTTTTTTTTTTTTTCTTTTTACAAAACCACTGCACCTTATCTAGAGTATGATTCTGTATCTTTAAGACGTGGTAAATAACAGGTTCTGTTGTTCAACAGAGGATGACACTTTAAAATGATAAAACAGTAGCAACAGATGTTATAGAAGCCATCCACCTGGATCTGGATCACAAGCTCCAACCATGATGTGATTCCTACACACGTCCTATATTCTCTTTCAGTGAGCGCGTCTGAGAAATAAAAAGTATCTGACTCACGTCAGACCTCCCTTCTTCACACTTCCTCAGTGGTGAAATGTCACACTTGTGTCATCCTGTGAGTCATCGGCGCTGCGACAGGCTGACATTTGGCTCCACGGTCGTAACCTCGTCTGCAGCTTCTTATCTCTCCGTACAGCAGCCGGCCAGCTCGCTTATTATTTACTTATTTATTTATCATTCTGCAGCCGTTATCAGGCTGCAGACAGGATAAACATGAACAAAGACAGAAAAACGCACAACATCACTCTGACCTGTGATGTGCCACAGCTGCACTCGGGATACCAACGCATTCCAGAAGGATCACAGGCAGATAGACAGGCAGCCTGTTAGGATCAGCTTTTCTGTTCACGCCAACTCCAGCTTAACCTCCTGAGACCCAGGGGGAACAAAACTGATTTTGGGGGGGTAAGATACATTTCTTAATTATGCAAAACCATGCAATGCAACAAGGAATCAGACCAAGTCTGACATGTATGGTACTGATTGAAAAAGTATCATGCAATTGTTTAAAATTGAATTAGCCTAATTCGTAAGAGTTTAGGGGTGTCTTGGTGCAACATGAACAGGCCCCATCGTTCCTAGCAGCCACTAACAAGAATTAGCTTAAACGTAAATAAGGTGATTCACTTCCAAAACAAAGAGCACAGATATAATAAAAGCTGAAAACACCAAGTAACGAGGCTTCAGGGCGAACTAACAAAACCATCCTGTCTAGAAAACAGAAACAAACCAATCAAATTACCTTCCTAGCTAAAAAAACAGGAGAAAAAAAGATTAAGAAGAGTCCAACTGTACTCAGGCAAAGGAAACTAGAAAGAAGAACTAAAGCACAATGGCTGCCAACGAGGAAAAGAGGAGGATGAGGAATGGCTGCTGCCCTCTTGGCTTCTTATATAGTAGGTGGCTCTTTGTGTCAGCCAATCACAGTCCAGGGAGTAGAGCCTTTCCACCAATGGCCACGTAGGTATTGCACACCCCGTTTTGCATATTAAAGTGACAACAAAAAGCAAAGGGCACACACTTTTGATGCTTTATATTTAGAAATAAGTAAAAAAGAAAAGTTGCAGGCGCCCTAAATGTGACGTTACTGGTTTATGGAGGTTAACGTAGTCCACAGTATTTACAACTAAAACTAACCTGGGTAAATGTTTCTTTAACAAGTGGAACATGCTGACCAAAGGGTAAAGTTATTGTTTTCTGTAAGTGGCTGCTTGTCTTTTCATGCAAAGAGCAGTAAACCAACACAGAAACGAGTCTATTGTGTGTTTTTTTTTTCATTGAACTACTCATCCGTATCTGTGTATTTCAACTTAAACAACAACAGAACTTATTTCCGACCAATCAACCATTTCTCTTTGGGTGGACAGCTTCACTTTCTGGTGCAGCTTATATCTCGGGGCCGGCCCCAGGGAAACACTGCTGCGTACCTTATTAGATACTCTGAGCTTTTATTCTTTGCTGCCTGTAAACACTCAGGGAACCACTGATTGGACCTTTTCAAGTGATGTTTCCTTTCCCGGAGAGAGAGAGAGAGAGAGAGAGAGCGCTGCCCTGTGCTTTTCTCATTTATGGATCAGCCTGCAGGATGATTTCCTCATGTCCTGAGTAACGCCGGTTGAAGAGGAGTGACTGGTGGATATAAATAGGAGCCGATACTGGCAGAGGAGACAGCGCAGTGCTAACAGATGTGCCCCCCCTCCTCCTCCTCCTCCTCCTCCTCCTCCTCCGGCTTCTTGAGGTGGTTGAAAGTGGAAAGTTGTGCGATATATTAGATCCCCTCTTCTTCTCGTGATGAGAAGCACCACGCTGCTGGGCACCATCGACCACCTCCTGAGTTCCTCCGCTCCGCCGCGACACTCGCACGCCATCGCCTAAAACAGCCGGTAATTACGCCCCCCCTCCCCATACACCCACCACCCCCCCTTGAAAGAATTCTGAGACAGTGCCGAGACACCATCTAAACAGAGAGTCGATAAAAGTGCTGCAGCTTTTAAACAACAATAAAGAGCAAAGGTAGCGTCCAAACAGCACCGGGTTAGAGAGGGAGAGCTTTTATTTAGCCGTTAATGGCCGAGGTGAGCATTCGATGGAGCGGAATAATGAGGCGAATCAATGGCCATCAACCCACGGCTGGCCTCCACACTTCCCATTACCCGCAGGCCTCGGGGAAGCTAATCAGATAACATAACATCAGGAGAGAAGAGACGCGGCGTTTAGAAGGGCTATCGATTCATACGCTGTGATTCATGAAAGAAATAAAAACACACAGATTGTTTTAAGGCTTCAGATGTTGCACTGACAAAAATCTACTTTGGTCTAAGTTAAAAAAATGCTGTAAAACCAGTTAAATGTATTAGGTTTTCTAAATTATATTCACCATCTGTCTGAAAATGTTCATTTATTTACTAAGCAAACATTATTTTATTGTATTAAAGAAAATTATATTTAAAGATAACCTCAAAACCACCTGGCAAATGTTCACAATATAATTTAATTTCTCATTTATTTCATTAAATTGCAAATGTATTGATCCATCTTTGAAAATTCTTATTTACAGGTAGCCTACATGTACAACATTTTCTAGTGAACAGGCCTTTAGGCCTCATGTGATTTTCCCTCCTTTGTGTGTGTGTGTTCATGTTACAGTATATTATGCTGTATACATTTTCTTTTCACGCCATACTTTTAATGTATGGATGTTACTTTATGCATGTGAATTTATACATTTTTTTAATCCAATTGCTAAAACACCTACTGATACACCGATACTGCTGGTACTGCAGTACAGGTACTCCCACCTACTCCAGACAGACGTAGTACTGCAATGTACTGCATTGTAGATAACAGCATGACCCTTTAATATTATGATTTGGCAGATGTGTGGGTAGTGGATTTAGGACTCTCACTTACTCTTTCACACTTTCTCACATTCAGGTTCACAGACTAGTTGTTGGGACCCTCTTCTGCCTAAATAAAGTTGAGCAGGTGGATGAGGATCCTCTGTCTCCCTCTGGTGGACAAACTCCAAATTGCCTGGATGTGAAGGAATGGATAAAGTAATCGTCTGTCTCCTTCTGGTGGCCACCTGTGGTTAGTCTTTATTATTTCAAAATCTGCTACAATTGAGGAGTCTGATGCCATATTAATTTTAGTAGTTATTTAATGTATACATTATTTCTGAGTGTCTGAATGAACTTTTACACGATAATAACTTTCCGTGTCTCAGTACGATGCACGGCCCCATAAAGTTGTTTAAACTGAACATTCCCCTGAAGCAGGGTTCAGGTGTTTGAGTTTGAGGCCACAATTTTTTGTTCTCAAATGTATATTTTGATTGCAACCTTATTTAAAATAATAATAATAATAAAGACACTAATTTATCTGGATGAAGCAGCAATCATATTTCCACCGGAGGGAGACATGTATTTATTCATCATCGCTATGTAAAGGTTTTACTATTGCTAGGAAAACATGTGTTTTTCAAACACAACTTTTGAATTTGCATTTTAATTATTATCTAATTATCTATTTTACTTACAATAAACACATCCAGATTGCAGTCTTGATACTTTTGCTCTTAAATATACATACATAGAGATTGCAAACCTATTCTATGTGATTGCATACTATAGAAATAAATGCAGTTCATTTTTATATTCTGTCATGAAAATATGATATATTCATTCATCCATGCCAACTATTTCACTATTGAAATATCACTTATTTAGCTCATAAGGGTTCACTGTTAACCAGTGATTGGCAGGTTGCTGGTTCCAGTGTTCATGGTTCTATTATCTAACACTAGACGTGAGGGGATTAAATCCCTGACAGCCTGTAAGTCTTATTTTTGTCTGCAGCAAAGCAGCAGCGTCAGTGCTGCTGACGCCACAGCTCAGTTCACCACAGGATGAAGTGACGTCCACTTAAATGAGAAGTTGATGCAGCATTTTGATGGAGGCCGTTAAAGGATCTTGTTTTCTTTACAGTTTTTATTGCTCCGTTTTCGAAACTTTAAGTTTTGTGGGGAAAGAGAAAACAACCGTACACAACCGTTCTGTGCATTATAAAGTCGGGTCTTTGTTTGGGCATTTCCCATTTAATTAGCTTTAAGTAGTTTCTGCATTACAAACTCAATACTCCTATAAGACAAATAATGTGCTCACTTATATTTGCTAAACTTGAACTTTAAAATACGTATGTACTTTAACTAGATGAAGCTGGTAATACAGTTGGTGCTTTACTTGTGTACTTTTATAGTGATGCTTCAACTCGACAAAGCTGATAATATAAGCGTGTGGATGTGCAGCACTAAAAAAAAAAGACCACCGGTGGACCACATGATGTTCCTATTAATCATTTTTAATGCTGGTGAAATACAAAACTAACCGGGTGCAGAACAGTACAAGATAAACAGTTTCATGTGTTTGGACCAGACGTTTCGAACTCATTGTCGTGAGTTAGCAGCCGTTGCTTTCAGCATGAGGAGGAGATTCTAAACATTTACATGTCACTTCACACATATTCTATTGTACCAGTAATTCAATCACCAAAGACATTGTGTAACACAGGAGACAATCATCTGCACTGGCTGTTGGACCACAAGCTGCCAGAACGACGCGGAGGACGAAACTTTGGATTTCAATCACGGAACAGTAAAAAGTCTGAGTTATATTTAAAGGGTTAAACTAGAAGTGGCTCTGCCATAGTATACATGCTTTTTGACCTACATGTCTGACAGAAAGATGCACAAATCTATACTGAGTCAGGGGCTGCTCTGTCCACTGCTTGATTTATTCAAATATATAATAGATGAATCCAATTTTCACAATAATGAATCTTTGTGAATCCTTTTGTCAGTTGAGTGAAGTTTAAGTCCAATAAAGAAGTGGCTGAAATATTCAGAAATCTGACTGCTGGTGGTTCTGCAGTTAAAACAACAGTAGTTTTTCCTATAAGATGGACAGTATTAAAATGTGCACCAGGAGTTGCTCTGATTCATTTTGATCAGATCTCAGAGAGTTAATGTAGATTAAATGGGAACAGTTTGACCACATTTTTTCTTTTAAAGAAAAAACGATGTTCAGACAGGTTCCTCCAGAAGCTGAAGCGCAGCATCACTTCAGGGAACTCTGAGATCTGATCAGAGGTGACGACAACTCATCTTATTAGTAAGAATAAATGGATAAAAAAAGAAAAAAGAAAAGGTCATTCAGTGATGATTTCCTTTAGCTGGCAAAAATGTTTTCACTTTGTATTCCTCGTGTAATTCGGTGTTTCTTGTATTTTAGCAGCTGCATTTACACTGAGACACTTTCACATAAAAAAAACAAACAAACCTGCAGGCTCCATTTAAACAGGACACGAGACCAACATGTAGGCAACATCATCTCAAGCATGTGCAAACGGTGGAATGTGCAATAAAGATGAGCGGCTACACGGAGGTAAAGAGATGTTTCAGGTTACCCTCTTAAAAAAAAGACAAGTTAAATATGTCACCCTACAGTATTTTAACAGCATATGGCTTATCATACACAGAATGGCTCTGGAGAAACATGGTCTGACATCCAGCCTCTCATATCTCCACCCTCACACATACTGGTTTTTATACTGTGGGATTTCTTAATAAAGTGCTAATTAAGTTCAAGCAATATATTTAATCCAGGTAAAGCAGTAAGAAAACTCATACCTTATTATTAAGGATCAGTTCACCCTATGATTTTACATCTTCTACCAAAGTAAGGTGTCAGAGATTAAAATAGTAAAAGTACAGTACATTTGTGGTGACATTTGTTCCCGAAGTCCTGAAGAGGATTCTGGCAGTTGTGGAATAATATATATATATATTTATATATATATAGGATATCATACTTAGGTGAATATTTAAAGATTAAGTAGCATTTCACAATAGCAAGCTTAATAATGTTAAGCTGTTAAATACAGGCGTGACCCCCTCCCTCCTCCCTAAGTGCTGTAAGTATTGATTTGAGTGTGCAGATACAGGTGAATATTCCACCTGAATATTTCAGTAGATCACATGATGTGTCTTTACCTGTTCAATATGTCCTGATCTAAAAACTGAAGAAAATACTCACAGCATACAGTACATTTCCTTTTCTGTCCCCCATACAGAGCTGTAGTATTAACAAACTATATACTGAAACTACACTTTGACGACGTTTTACCTGGATCATGGAACAGTCTTTATCCACATGCATTTCAGACAAGCAAGTTCTATGTATGTCTATAAAGAAAAAGAAACCGAAACGCACTTCAGAAACTGATGCCATGAAAAAGGGGAAGACACTTTTTTTCGAGAGCAACATTACACATGCTCTATTCCAAAGAAAGAAAGAAAAAAAACAAAGCTGCCTTTGTTTAAAAAAGGCCACGATGCCATCCGACCTGTGCTTATTCTTTTTTAGCGTAGCTGATAGAAGAGGCCGATAACCATGGTTAACACAGGTGAGTGGAAATGAGCAAAATGATGGCGTTCCAAATACAACACAAACAACCAAATAGGAGGTATGACTCAGTACTCCAAACCAACAATCTGATACCAGCATAAAGTAAATAAGGTCCATGCAACATGCATGTTTACTGTACACACTTAAGTATGCAATTACTAGACGAAGAGGAAATTATCCAGTCACATGATTCTGTAAAACGTAAAAGATCTCCAGAGATTTGGTACTGTTAGCACATGTACAAATATAGATTGTATATCTACTTCCTTTCTTTAGATTGAGCGGAAATTATTTCATCCCACTGGTGGGTGGGTGGGTGGAGGAGGAGGGGGGGAGGGTGCAAGGAAGTAAAGATGCAACACTCTGTTCCTATTTTAGGTTGCTTTCATATAGGGGAACAGGCTTGTGCCTCCAGTAGCACGGCAACAAAGGAACGTACGTTAAACATAAAACTTGATTAAGTCATCGCTTTGATTGCTGTTGAGCTCTGACTCTTTAGAATGGAATGCAGGTCTGGTCTGACCAGTCACTGGGACGTCGACAGGCGGATTTCCTCCCTTTTTACGGTGTCAGAGGTCCTTGAGGGATTTTACCGCCTTGGCCAGGTTGCTGTAGAACTCGGCCATGCTGGAGGGGAAGAACGAGTCGACCACGGACCGGGGCAGGAAGCCGCCCAGGTCGGTCTGGAAGAAGCTGAACACCTGGGTTTTGTTGGGCTCTCTGGGACATGGGATGCAGAGGGGAAGGACAGATGAAGAGTGAAAAAAGTGAACATGGCGGCGCAGCGAAGCCGAGGACGAACAGTGATCTCTACTGTTTGCACTGTACTCACCCTGAGATGGGGACACAGATGCAGCCGCACGGATGGTTGAACCCTCGCACGTAACCGGACTGGGGAGGACAGCCCGGGTGACTCACGTTCGTGGCTGTTTGACACGACACGGAACACACATGCACATCACCTTCATTATATCAATAATAATACGTTTCCATCTCTCAACCATGTGAGGTCAGACACTAAAACACGATTCATTTCAGTTACACCTGATCATGGGAGTAGAAAAAGACTTTGCAATTTTGATTTTCCATTCCCCTTCTGCCCCTCACTGTCTAATTTTATTTTTCCTATACGATTACTTAAAACAGGGTTGGGCAACCCTGGTCCTAGAGAGCCGCAGTGGCTGCAGGTTTTTGTTTCAACCGAGCAGTAACACACCTGATTCTACTTAATGAAAATTCTCAAAATGGTTGTTCAGTAGAATCAGGTGTGTGATTGCATGGTTGGAACAAAAACCTGCACCCACTGCGGCTCTGTAGGACCAGGGTTGGGACTTAAAACATTAGGATTAGATAGCTTTTATTTATTTATTATGACCAAACTTCATCATCTGAATCAGTAAAAGGCGATTGATTCTTAATCTTTCTTATCTGAAAAAGGTTGGTCATCAGTTACATAATTTGGTAGATATTAATGTTAGCTAGTATCAATATATGATTATAGCTTAATATAGTTTCGGCAAAAATTAAAACAAAAAAAACAAAAAAAGATGCACGGTGTAAAATAGTTCAACAAATCAAAACCTGAATTAGGAAAAAGAACAAAATCGTGCCTTAAAATTGTGTTTTTTCGATCTAAAAAGATAGATCAGCCCTACATGGAAGTTTGACAAAATCCTGTTGGATGGTTGATTGTTTGACTCTAAATTCACCTGATGGGAAGACTGAAAATCTGCAGACTTTAAGACATATTAGATATCACAGGATTTGCAGTTACTGATCCCGTTTCCTTGTGGAAGTTGAAATATCACAATATATTGACAAAAAAAAGCATTAATTCAGATCACATTCCTATACTGTTAGCATTCTATGCTTTGGAAAGCAATAAATCAAGACTGTGACGTGATATTTTTCAGCCTGTCCAGGCTTGTCGTGAAATATAAGCAGGGAAAAAGTCCAGCACTGCTCGGCATAATCAGTCTTATAATGTACAGCAAGCACAGGTGCAGGAAGCAGAGGAGAGCGAGTCATTACACACCGTTTGATGAAATGGTGCCGTCTTCGTATCGCTTCACTAAAATAACATCTACAAAGTCGCGTGGAGCTATGATACCCATAGCTGCAGAGGGCGTGACTGTTCGGCAGATAGAGACGTCCTGTGGGGAGAAAAAAAGAGAGCATAAATGGAGATCAGCACACATGTAGGTATTTAACGTTGCACTGGACACGATTATTCTGTGTTCCACAATAGCCTTGTTTTCATCTAAATTAGGTACATTTTAAATAAACTAGGCTACGATATTGCTGTTAGGTCAGGAATCGGTGGTACAGGCTGTCACACATGGCTTTAGTAAACACCATAAAACCACGTCAGGTCGTGCATGTCGACTAGTTTTGGCCAAAAACAAAAAAAGAGCAGTAATTCTAATGCACACAGCAAAGGCGCTGCACATTCTGCTAACTCCAAACCCATATTTGAACTGTTGTGTCGTGCAATATGATTGGTCCCTTCGTCGGGCACATGCAAAAACCTCAATGACCTCCAGGCTGAACGCCAACATGGAAGCTGATATCAGTGATATCAGTTAAATGTTTGCTATGTCAGAACTGATTCCTCTGAGGCGTTTCCATCTAACATGCAGTAAATTAATGCTTTGGAAACAAGCAAACAACAAAAAATGCCTCAAGTGACTGTAAAATTATTATTTTTTTGTAAAGATTCAGGAACTTTGCCACCATATTTGTCAAAATGACACCTCAACCTGTGTTCCGTTTCATTCACAAAGCACCACTGGAAAAAAGGGAGGCCATTTTTAATCATTCTAAAAAAAGAAAAAGCAGGCTTTGTGTCCTTCAGGTATTAAAGAGCAGAGAATGAGAACATGAACAACTGAGAGAATAGACACGAAGGGAGCGAATGGGAGAAAATAAAAAAAATAGTTTATTATACCAACAGCTTCAAACATTATTTAAAAAGAAAGAACTGTTACTGGTTTTATTGTGTATGAAAATGTTTTTAATTTAATCCTTCATGGGTCTAGTTATTTTATTGATTTGGGTCCTCAGATGTGGTGGAAGCACTTTTAGATCCTGGTAATTAGTTTATCTGGTTCCAGTTTATTAAAAAAAGAAGAAAAAAAAGCTGACATGCAATCTAAAAATTGCTAAATTTACAGTTTTTAAACAGTTTTTAGGATGGTCATAAGAGAGTAATTAATAACACACCTCTGTGATTTGCTCCAAAAGCTCAAACCTTTTGACATTGTTGTCCCACTTGACTCGCAGGCCGTTGGGAACTGGTTTCAGACACTCCCAGACTTTCTCTAGGCTGCCGCCGACGACTCCCTCCCCTTTATAACTGCAGAGGACGTCAGACATGGGACACATTACTCAGGCATGACATAACTAAAATCTCTATTTCCTCCCATGCTGAAACAAGTACTGAAACCTATTCCTCAAACATGAATGCATGCATCATCTACCATTAAATAACTACATCAGTAATAGTTACAAACCCTAAATTAGGGTCTAATTACATAATATCTGACTATTTATTTCATGTTCTAAACACTCCCCAGGACTCATTCAAGTTTACATGACTGAAAAAAATGGAAAAAGAAAAATCCAGGTACTGCAGGATGAGGCTGTGTTAGTCTGAGGCTTTGCATCGGGCCAAGCAGCAACCCACTTCCAACCTTTCCTACAGGATTCCCGGTCACTGCTGCTCACATGAGAGCTGCGGCGCGATGTATGTCCTCAATATATTAAAGTGACACAGCTTCAAAGTGCTCTGTGGAATTTTTAATGATGCGGCCAAGCCTCCGATTACCAGTGTTTAGCCGCACAATCCCAGACACACCAGCTGTCAGGGCTGCAGACACTACAGCACGAGTCCAACTATGTGTCCTTCAGCAGATCCTGAATTTCAGCTGCTGGCTGTTTCACAGACATATGGTGAACACTCAGAACTACTGCTTTATTTTTTTTTTTTCATATAACAGGATGTGCAGCTTTTCCAGAGATGAGTGCTTAATATACAGACAAAATAGAAGATTTCAATTTTAATTTGTTTTGTAACAATGCTGCAAGTACAGCAGCAGGTAGCATCATAAACAATAGGTCATCATTAAACTCAGCTCCATCGTTGGAAAAAAAGTGATTAGTATTGAGGGCAAGGGCACACTGTTCTTGTATAAAAATGTATAAAAACCTTTATTATTTAAGGCTTAGACACAATAATCAGGCCAACACTTTTCCCCTCATATTCCCCAGGGTTCCAAGGTTAAGGACAAAATACACTTCCTTTATATAGCATTTTTCTACAAGAACACTATGCCATGGATTTTGGAATACTTTCTCCCAATTATATTTTTTTTATATACAAAAAATGTTCAAGTTTCTGCATCACAATCAGCTTTTTCCATCCATGCAGTGCTCCTAAAATATTGTAAATTGTATTTTGTAAATGGTCATCAGTGGCACGAAAGCTAAAAGTATAAAGTCCTCACGTAATTCTTTATTTAAGCAATAAAGGTTAAGACTATAAGGAAAAGACATTTTAAATTTCTCACACATTCCCGGGGAACTCGGACGAAGGACGCCATGACACGACCACGTCATTCTGCCAAAGTAAACAGCAAGAATTTATCATGAGTGGCATATTGCTCATTAGTAATTATTATTTTATTCAGATTTATCAATACATGACAAGGACCAACAATCTTAATGACAAAGCAAAAAGACATGAAACAGAACACATTTCCATTGAAGGAGGAATAGTAGCTTCTTCTAAACAATTGATGTAAAAAAGTAATCCATACCTATGGACCTCATCGTATCTGTAACATCAAATTTTTAAAGTGATCAAATCAAATTTTATGAATTTTGAAACGACGATTATCAAAAGTTGTGGCCAAGATATAAACTGTGGGAGGATGTTTAAACTGTTCATCTGTGCTATGAATCAGGCTGGGTTATGTTAATAACATTACACAGAACATAAAACCACAACTTCGGTCCACAATTAGGCAGATCAAACAAGCTGAAAGAAGACGTTTATGTCTCTGCATCAATGTTTGTGACATGTAAATGTTATCAGATTATCAGATCAAATGCCCACTGTAATGTGGTGATTGTTAAATGTCTAATAAAGTTTGACATGACATGCTTACCGCATATACCAATGCCATGAGTTATACAAAAATTTGCATTTGCATTTGCGGTTGTAAACTGGTCTCAATGCTGCTTCCTTCCATTTCAGGTTAGTATTTTATTCCTCTATTAAAGTTAAAATCATGAAGAGTAGCTGCTTGATATAAAATGTCGTAAAGTAGTAGTAAATAACACTTTCTATGTGTATGATGCATTATGAGCACATTCATGAGACTTCCTATTGCAATTGTAAGGCACTATAAAATAAGTTTTAACCATGTATGACAACTGATAACAGGGCTAATAAAGTATTAGGTGCGGAATGTAATGCATCATAAATTCAGCATTAACAATTTTTTATACCTCCATGCCAAAGTGTTTAAAGTAGAATCTGGAATCCTGTACCATAAAAGCACATCCTACTACAATACAACTTCAGCCAGGTGTAAAGTTATAAACACATAGAGAAATGTCTCTTAATCATTAACAATGACTTTGTGAGCTTTAAGAAGAGATTGTTCATTGCACAGTACTGTCATTTCAAGAATGAATGTGCTCATATATAAAGTTAATTATGTCCCCTGACTGACAGTACTTTATAAACCTTGATATGAGTTGCCAGGTATGATGATAAACCTGCATAACTAGTTGTTCAAAGCATTGGAAATGCTTGATATCCTATGAATGTGCTCATCATGCATCATAGATAGCAGCTCTGATAGAAAATGTCAATTTGTGCACATTTGTTCACTTTTTCCTGGAGTGAAAGAGTCGATAAAATGAACATCTTCACCTTCTTACAGACACAGAGGCCGCATCAATATTCAGAGAACAACCTGCGCTGCTTCTGCTATAAAGTTCACGACAATCCATGGGGGGTTAAGGCAGATTAACACTAAGAAAAAAATGGCATGTGTGCGACTGTATACTCATAACAATAGCAAATATTTACCGATTTCTTGCAGACTTTCCACCCGGATTCGTCCCTCTTGTAGCTCATCAGGCATTCTCCCACCTCCTTCGCCTTTTGGTCATAATCCATAACAGTGTTTTTTTTTAATAATCGATAAACGCTACGCTAATTAGCCCGATTCTCCGCACAGGGCTGCCGGATAACAGAGGAGGAAAACAAGCGGCTGACACTGATTTTCTCTTACTTTTTTTTTGTTTTAAAGCAGGGAATTAAAAGTGGACAAGCAAGTCCCGGAAAAAAATATATAACCTGACGTTAGCAAGCCGAGCTAAGCAGGCTCAGGCTACAAGCTAGCGATGGTCGGAATGAATGAAACGTGCACACATCATTAGCTAACCGGCTGCTAGCTAGCTCGGTGTGAAAAGATAACAAGAAAAAAAAGGGGGGGCGGAAGAAAAAAAAAACACAACTCCGTCTATTACTGTTAAAAAAAAATAAAATTCGGACGTGTAACCCGAGTTAAAACGTGATATAAAAGATGACAACTCCTTGATATGAATGAAACCCGGACAGAATCGTCCGCGAATCTGTCAAATCAACCAGAAAAATGTTCTTTCCGGCTGTGACTTTCAAGGTAAAAAAAAAAAACGTACAGACGTAAGGATTTATCGACATTTAACCGGTCAAACTGTGATTTTAATTTCCTTTAAGAGATCTCCGTAATTTATTTACTTGACTTATTGTTGTTCCCTACGAGAAAAAAAAAAGCGTCGCAACGTGTTTCATGTATTTTATTTAAAAGGGAACTGGTTGCCGTCGCCCACCTGCAGCTGGAAGTGAAGCATGCTGGGAGTTGTAGTAACCACGTCATTCCAGATGTCGACGTGTGCAGAGCTCAGGTTTGATCAGTTTAATATAATTAACTGTTTAGGTATAATCTACTGTTTATATTAAATGTATTAATATGGCACCGCTGATTTTAAAATGATACACGATCACACATAGGAGGAAAAAAATCATTTATATTATTACAGTCTGCGGTTTCAATGCAATGTATTCACCCCACTAATAGCACATGGTAGTTTGAGAACTATATTAACAGAATGAGTAATTATTTACAGCAACTATATCATACATTGGAGCAGACCAGGTCGTTTGACTCGGACACATTTAAATCAAAGTTGGTTTTGGACTTCTTCTTGGCCATTTTTCCTTGCCTGGTGTCCGACTTGAGATAGCGCTCCTTGTTGTGGATGACCTGGATGTACTGGTCGGTGCTGCTGTTCTGCTGGTCGCTGCTGGAGGCCAGCGAGGCCGAATCCGACTCGGTCAGGGGGGGCTCCAGCTTGGGCCTGGTCTTGGGCTTCACGTAAGACTCCATGTGCCTGCCCCGGGCCGGGGACGGACAGAGTCTCCCCGGGGAAGGGACGTGACGCCGTGTCCGCACCAGGAGCGGGTCCGCCCCTCTCACGCTGGCCTGGGAGCGGGAGCGGGACTCCGCGTCGCGCCAGTCCGTCTCCCTCTCGCCGTCCTCCTCTTCGTCCTCCTCCTGCTGGGCTCTGTACTTCCCCCGGGCAGCGTGGCCGTCTTTAGGCACGTGGCCCTCCACGTGCTCGCCGATGTAGAAGTGTGCCGGCTGCTGGAGGTCGGACAGGGAACGGGGTCGATTGGTCTTCCCCAACGACGTCCTCCTCCTGCTTTTCCCTCCACCACCACCACCCGCCTCCTCTTCCTCCTCCTCCTCCTCGTCCTCCTCCTCCTCGCTCAGATGCTGCTGTGACGGGTGGGATCTGTGCGGGTGCGGCTGGTGGTGGGCGCTGCGGGACGGGTAACGCTTGATGTTGCGCGGGTACAGCTCCAGGATCTCGGCGGGCTCCTCCATGAGGTAGTGGCGTGGGATGCGCGTGGCCGAGCGCAGCAGCTTCTTCCGGGGCTCGTGCTCGTTGACGATCACGTAGCGCGTGGTGGTGTGGCCGCGCCGTCCGCCGTAGCTCTGCGCCGTGATGATGCCGGCGGCCTCGACGGGGAGTATGGAGCGTGTGGTCTTCCTGTACAGGGGGTCAGAGTGGATGTTGTCAGAATAGCGGGCTGGCGGATTGTATGCCATGTGGTGGTAAGACTTGGACCTGCAGGTGCCACTAGGGCCACCAAGAAATGGCGGGGGCCTGTGATGAGAAAGAACAAAACATGATAGTCAGATTGGAAATATATATTAATAATGTTGGTATATTATCTTTGCACAATTCTATTGAAAACCAAACAGATTGCATTTCCTTATAAAAAAAAAGACCATATCATTAAATAGGTTTCACGTTAAAATAGTGAAATGAATGGAAACTGGTGGCTGCACGGAAGCTTGTAAATATAAAACTAGTATAATTTTAATTTTAATTGGCCAGCGGTGATGATGTAATGCATGATTCATACAGAATGGGCTCAAACATGCAAAAAATACTGATAGATGTATTAAAGCCTCATATGCAGCTCATTAGAATATCACCTTTTTCATGCCAAAAAACATTTCCATAACTTACAAGTGCTTTTTTTTTTATTCTTGTCAGGGTGGAAAAACATCTGAAACAGCATTACTGGCATCATTACATGTGTAATAGTAACACTATTACAACTAACATGCATACTCGTGTTAAATCCTATTAAAGTGTTTTATTAGACATTCCCGCTGGCATCAACGTCACTATTGTTCAGCTCCACAAATCCATGCTCTGTATTCCTCCTGATCAGATAAAGCAACATATCCGTGTGTGAGACCTGTTCGGGATGTGCTCCAGCCTGTGTTTGGGCAGAATGGACACCGTGGGACTCCTGGAGGATCCCGCACCGCCGCCCCTGTTCAGGTCCAGCCTGGAAGCCGACTGGGTGATCGTGCGGATGCTGTTGCCGCGTCGGACGGGAGACTGAAAGTTCGTGACGCTGCCGTTCCGCCGCGGCGACGGGGTGTGGATGGAGGCCTCCTGGCTCGTGATGTCGCTCTCCTGCTGATCCGGCTTTTTGTCCGCGGCGGCCTCCGGAGCCTGGAGTCTCGCTAAGGGGCGGGTTAGATATCGCGGGGTCAGAGGTCACCGTGTCACGTTTGGTTATATCATAAGCAGCAGGAGGAGATTCTGTACCTGCAGCCATCTGGAAGACTTTCTTCTTGTCCTCTGTGCGCTCCTAAAAGGATTAAATCAAAATTGAATATCATGACCTGTGAACTCAGCTCATTGAAGAAATTGGGAAATCATACCAACTTTTCCTCAATTTCTAATTGTATATGCTGTCAAATCAGTGGTGCAGTGAAACACATAACACATACTACATAAAGTAAGTATTTCATGAGCGTCACTCATAACTCTCACCCTGTAGTTTTTTTTGCTTTTAAAACCTTGTCTTTTTTAATACTTATTATTTAACTTTAACAGCCATTTGCCTGTCTGCAGTCTTCTTATTGTAATAGGTGCATGTCAGTATAAGCACATACATAATGTATGTCTTATATACGTTAGTATAAGTCTTATTTTTTTAAAATTTAATGTCATGTTCCAAGCATCCCCACCTGGCCTTTATATATCATGTATTTGCTATAAATTCTATTCCACTAGTACAAAGCTATACTATATACTTAAATTGCAATAAAAAGTATTTGTTGCTGCCTACACCAACTTATAAAGGTACACATTACAACTGTAATATTAAATGCAGAATGTTTTATAGCCACATTGAACATAAACAGAGTAACAGTCCATTCATCCGAAAACTCACGGTCTGGAGCTGCATCCTCAGCTGGTTGTTGGTGAATTTTAGGGATCTGGCAATGGACTGGAGATAGTATATCAGCATGCTGAAACACGCAGGGATTCCAAAGTCATGTTGACATACTGAAATGTAGACGTGCGTGCGTGTGTGTGTGTGTGTGTGTGGCCTTACAACAGCAGCAGCAGTGCTGGCAGCACCACGACGGGGCTGGTGATGTAACCCATCACTTTACTGAACCACGCCGGGAAGTCACTGGCCACCGTGTCAGATATGATGTCGTAAATCTTCTCTTGACCACTGCAACATACATTTTACTTTTATTTATCTTCTCATTCAGGAACAATACAGACATGTCAAATCTCTACCTGAATGGTCCACAGTGCTGTGATGGTCTGTATCTCACTATGGCAAAGACGGTGGGCAGCATACACAGGAACAACATAAAAAGCAGCATAGCCAGGTAAAAATTGTTTGACCTGTGTAAAAAAAACAAAAAAGAAATTCTTGAACAGGTGTGCATATATAAGTTACAGTACATTCAAATGCATTCACTAAGCACATGCTATCATATAAACAAGATGTAATTAATATGTTTATGAAACATGAAAAACTACTGGATGGTCCTGCTGGTTTCTGTGCACATAAATAGCAAAGCTGACCTGTGTCAGATCACCATCTCCTATCAGGCTAACTACATCACAACTCGACTTCAAGCTCATTATTCTCAACATCGAAAGCAGAAAGACCAATCATTTGCATGGCAAATATTTAAACTGCATTTCTTGTTTGAAGAACACCAGTCTGTTCCAATGATGCTGAAACAAAACACATATTATCCCCAACAAAAATATTGTCATTTTACACATATTCAAGCGTCTCAGTAGTAATTATATTAGATTAAATGACTATAAGCGACTCCCCTTCCTTCAGCGGAACAGCACTTAATGGCTCACATGATGTGTGTGTGTGTGTGTGTGTGTGTGTGTGTGTGTGTACTTTCTGCCACATCTGGGAGTGACTGATAAGGAATGAAAGAGGCAATGACAGCATCGTTACATAAATCAGTGTGGGCTGAGGGCCTTAGGCCTGTGCACACATGTGTGTGAGTGTGTGTGTGTGTGTGCGTGCGTGCGTACACACATGTGTGCAAGTGTGTGTGAATGGGAAAATGAAAAGATATAAGAAATATAGACCGAAAACCGAGGCTGATCGCGTGTAATAAGAGAAGGGTACTGATGTTTCATACAGTTTACAGTCTATCAAAGAGTGACACACACACACACACACACACACACACACACACTGAAAATGTACTGCAATGATATTAACATTTAAAAAAACTCAAGTGCACAAACTGGGGAAAAATATCTGACTGAAACCCTGACTTGTAAAGCAAATTCTTTTTAATGTTTTTCTTAGAGATAAGAGTGTAAGAGTTTTCAATAGCATATATTAAGCAACATATAACATGCATGTGTGTGTGAGTGTCAGACCTGGACGCTCTGAACACCTGCTGGTGGGGAACATTACAGGTGAGAACGGCCCAGCTTCTCAGATACATCAGACCAATCAGCTTCAACACGTTAAAGGCAGGAAGACAAGGAGAGAAAAAAGCTCCCATCCTGGATAAGAGGGAGAAAAAAAGTCAGATAAACACATACACACAAGATACAGCTGCACACACACACACACACACACTGCCACACACACAGCCACTGGGGGTCACACCTCATATAAAAGACATTACATCCAGTGGCTCCTGGTTTCACTTCATTATGTTCATTGCTGCGAGGCGACATTTCTGAAATGAGCTAAGGATCTACAGTGGGGCTGGACAAAGGGGTGTAATGGAGAAAATAGAGGGTCATGGAGTCTGGCCCACATCGGCCATGCCATTAACTCTGAATTGGATTCTGTATTGCACACACAGAGGTGACACAATGGAATTCTGAAGATGTTCCCAACATTTCATTCCCTGTCAATTTGAGACAATTGTTCTGACTTACCAGATCATCCCTTGGTTATATATCAGGTGCAAGACATTCTCGGCTATTTTGAATTCTCCATATTCAGGCTGAGAAATGACAGAAAATATTCATGAAAATTCCACTGAAACAGACCATGATGGGATCCTAAAACTGTCTAAATGTCTAAGACACATCTATCTGCCTTCACCCTATTAGAGTGTATCATCAAACACTGTCTTTGAAAAGACAAGATTGCTATTGAGTTTATTCCAAAATCTATAAAACCCATTGATCTACATTATAGATCAAAGGATCAATGAAGCCTACAATATATTGTAGGCTTCAGAATAGAGACCTCCACAAATAGACTATAACCACCAGCATGATTAGATAATTAATGACTGATAAATCACATCAGTCCAGCTTTGGAATACGCATCCACGTAGAACCCAGAAGACTGGAAGTGCTGGATAATTCAGGAAAATGATTGTAGAGACAGTGTTCAACTTACAAACTTGCTCTCTAAATCCCAGCAGCAGCAGTCGCTCAGGTAGCGAACCACCAAACCTCTGATGAAATCAATCAGCAGGATGCTGGCCACCGTGAAGATCATATCGATGATGGACAGCTTCAGCATCTCCTGGAGGAAAACCATACACATGACATACACACACGATGTGATGTTGCCCTGCTATCTTCACAGGGACTCACAAGAGGACTTGCAAGAAACAATCTTGCAGCATCTTCTGATTTAAGTGAAGGGAACATCAGGACCCCATCAGATATTGGCCACATTGAATACATCATATGTGGAAAGATTATTGTAGAAATAGATGAATTGAGTATTAGGGCCTGGTTGTGAATCCAGTAGCTGCTCATTAAAAACTGAGACCAAACTGCTATGTGAATGTCAATCAGCACCTGTCCAACATACGTCTCCCAGCATTGGTCCTGCTGAGAGCGGGTGTTCTTCTCGAACAGAGCGGTCTGGTTGGCGACGGACGCCGCGCTGCTCCTGCTGCTGTTTGTAACATCCAGCACCGTGGCGATGGTTGCTATGGTGCTGTTGCGATGCTCGGAGACAGAGATCTCGGACACCAGGGTGGACAGGCTGTCCACCTCGGGCTGGGAGATGGTGGCCAGGAAGGAGCTGGAGTCAGACCAGTTGGCTGATGGGGTCTGGAAAACAGCGTAGGTCACATGGATCTATCCTGCTTTTGAATAGGAATTTCATGTAATTATTGTCATGCAAAAGCTCCCTAAGTAAGACACTAAGCTATATCTCATTTGTGCCTTGATGAACAACAGACAAACAACCTGGATTTGGATGAAATTGGGTCCCTATCCAGTGATGTCTGATGATTATCCAGAGAAAATTGGGACATTGTTTGGATGTTTTTGTCCAATGTGTTTCAAATGATATTTTTTTACATTGTTTTGGGCAGACTTCCACTAGCCATGATTAAATTGCGGCAACTTCCAGAGGCGGATATCCAAAGCCTTGGCAACTGAGTCAAATTACCCATTTCATTGGGTTGTCGCAATCTGTGATTATTGAAATGCTTTGCTGTCTTACTTGACTATGACACAACCACATCATCGGCTCTCAGGAATGAGCAATTTTATCACCGTTCATCAGAACTGAAAGGATTGTTGGCCAGAATTATGAAAACAACGTTCCTTTGGTGTCTATACTCACAGAGCTCATACTGTTGACCTTATCAAGTAGAGCAATAATCAGGCTGTAGAGATTCCCCAGGTATAAAACAAGCACTCTGTGAAAAAGAGATCCACACAAGCACAGTTATTGTGCAGTAGGACCCGTGATGTATTATGCAGTGTTCAATTAATGCTGCATTAGGCGGCTGGCAGTGAGGAGCACCTCGCCAGCTGGAATCGCAGCGATGTTCTTGGATGATACATCTCCAGCTGGGCCACCAGCTCGAAGGCAGACGGGGCGATCATGGTGATGAGAGACACCACCACACTCACCTGGAGGGAGACGGGACTATTGTAAATTAAACAACATACAAATAGATATTTCCCTCTGTCAGTCCTTTATCAGCAAGCACTTGAAAATCTTCACTTTTTGCTGGATACAATCTCTCGAGGCATCAAGTGCAACATCCAAAAGCAGGAGGCACCTGCACATTGACTCTGGCCTGGACTCTGGCTGGTTGCAGAGTCTCCCTCATTTCACCCTCTCTCTCTTCATGGTATAAACCAATATGTAATTTACAGAATGTCATGCTCATGGGGCAAATGCTTCTAAATTTGCAATAAATGAATTTAGCTAACATTCTTCTGTGGTGGTTGATGAAACCAGGGAGAACAAATGGCTTTAAATACAAATGTCTGTTGCTATAGGTACAGAGAATGGAGTCAGTAATTTATCAAGGGACTGTAGCAAGAAGCAGTATATATATTTGCACAAATTCTACATCTTTGACTTTGCTATGCCAGCATCACAAATCATTTTGTCTATAATAATAATGGAAAAATTGCGTATAGTGTACAAGGGGTCTGAAACTTCAGAAAATTATCAATAATTCTGCAGCTCCCATCAGCTCTGTGGCGCTTTATAGTGTCTCGTTGTTTTTGGTTTTAGAGTCAACTTACAGCCCTTGGTTTTACAGCCCTCAACTTTACTGTTTTTGGTTCAGTCTCAGTGATCTCATCAAATGTTTTTTTTTTGTTTTGTTTTTTTTGCTGCTGCAGCTGTTTTTTAGTGAAGAAGCGCTGATAAACCCACTGTATCAGACATAGTGTAACATTTAGATCATTTGCATCAGGTGCAGGTCCTGACGAACTCAATATCCAGTGATATAGCTATCCTGGATGACATCTCCCTGGCCTCTAGTTTCACTGTGAAAGACCTGGGAGTCATTTTTAACCAAGACTTGTCATTCTCTGCCCACATTAAACATATTTCTAGGACTGCCTTCATTCACCTACACAACATAGCAAAGGTCAGACACTTCCTAGGACTGCCTTCATTCACCTACACAACATAGCAAAGGTCAGACACTTCCTATCTCTGAAAGATGCGGAAAAACGTATAGATGCATTTGTTACTTCCAGGCCTGACTACTGCAATTCTTTACTGTCTGGTTGCACCAAAAAGTCTCTAAGGACTCTCCATCTGATTCAGAATGCAGCTGCATGGTTATTAACTGGCACTTGAAGAAGGGAGCATATCTCACCTGTATTAGCCGCTCTACACTGGCTTCCTGTAAAATCTTGAATAGAATTCAAAATCCTGCTCCTCACCTATAAAGTGCTCAACGATCAGGTGCCATCCTACCTTAGGGATCTCTTAGTCCCATATCACCCATCCAGAACATTACGCTCCCACTATGCAGCTTATTGGAGGTTCCCAGTATTTCTAGAATTAAACAGGAGGCAGAGCCTTCAACTATCAGGCTCCTCTCCTTTGGAATCGTCTTCCAGTCTCAGTCAGGGGGCAGACACCCTTCCTATATTTAAGAATATTGCTGTGATAGGTTAGTCTGGTCCTCATGAGATGCTCTGAGCTTCTTTTTTTACTGATGATCCACTATTGTACTTTTAAATCTGCTGTGTTTCCTGTGTTTCCTCATCCACAGAGCATGCTGCAGTGCAGCCACTGAGGGATCTACGGATGTTGGAGGGTCTGATGCTGTCCTGGTGAAACCTGGAAGCTGTGATGGATCCTGCTCCTCATCCTCCACTTACACCAACATTCATTACATTTCTGTTTGTCTGTTTGTAATGTCCAATTTTCCCTGTAATGTTTCCACCTGCACACATCAACTACTGCAGCCTGTCCGTCCTGGAAGAGGGATCCTCCTCTGTTTCTCTTCCTTAGGGTTCTTCTGTTTTTTTTTCCCCGTTAAAGGGTTTTTTTAGGGAGTTTTACCTTGTATGATGTGAGGGTCTAAGGACAGGGGATGTTGTGTTGCTTTTGTACAAACTGTAAAACCCGTTTCAGGGCTATACAAATAAATTGAATTGAATAAACCTTTTCCAGACTAATAAACTCATCACAGATATACTTTTAATATGACCTTATGAACTATAATATACCCAAGTAGTAATTACTGTAGACCTTACATTAGATGTTAGAAGTGGATAATTATGGTTTTATTAAATAACATATAGACAGTATTTGGATCCAGAGCTGAACACCATGAAGCCCAAACAGCAACCTGTATAAGCTGGATCAGCATCAGGTCTCCGCTTTCATTGATTTCCCTGGAACTGTATTGTATGCTGGATAATCTAATCGCGCCAGGGTTGGCGACGGCGATGATGACGATGGTGCCAGCTCTGCTCCGTTACCTCATTCTTCTCCCACAGCGTCAGCTCCGGCTTCTCCTGCTCCAGTTTCTGAGAACGGTCCACCACAAAGTAGATGATGTAGATGCTGCCGGCCAGGGACAGCAGCACAAGGATGTTGGCCAAGATACGGAGGCTGATCAGAACGGCCCTGAGGAAACAACCAGAAATACGTAGATTCGTATAACATTTTCATGTATACCTTTACTGGGCTGTTTTAAACCTAAATATGAGCCATCATACACACCTGTGTGTGACATAGTGAAAAATGACATCTAAACACAACGGCTAGATATATAGTAGGAGGATTAAAGCTGCTGTATCTCATTTTAATATCCTCTGTCACTCCAGTCATTTTCCCTTTAGTGATTTACAGCCAATCTCTATGAGTTATGTCGGGATGAATGCACGTTACTGATAAACTGCAGACATTTCAAATGCATGGAGGTCGATAAAGTCACTTTTTTGGTTGTGTCGTCCAATATTAATGAATACAAAACAAGTCAATGCGGAGAAAACAAGACACATAATCAACAAGGACACCTACAGACTCGTATCCTTCTTCTTTTCCTGCTCCTCCACAATGGCTTCCTGCACAGGAAAACATTTGGAGTCATGCGTTTGAGGGTAAAAAGAAGCAAAGATCTGAGATACACTGAGACAAGAACACAAGCGTGTAGTGGAGATGCCTCTGGTCTGAGGATGAATAAAAGGGCATCATAGTGGATCTGTGCTGCCCCATGAGCCCGTGTCTGACCCTGATGTTGTTGACGATGGCGGCTCCTTTGCTCTCGGCAGCCTCTGGGTTTCCTATCAGGTAATCCCAGGCACAGAAAATCCTCCAGCAGAACGTGAAGTTCTCGTCAGAGGCGCTGGCCAGGCTCAGGCGGGAGTTCTTGGCCATTCTGCAGAACAATTGTTATTCAGAGACATATAAAACCCAGACTTGAATAAAAACTTATATTTGACTGTCTTTCTCTATACATTTTCAAGTATATGTTTGCAAAAATAATGTGTTTCACTGTAAACCTTGAACTAAATTTGCTTGGATGGATATCAACCTTATTTATTTTATTTTTAAGCTTGCGTCTAACAGAAATTTGGGTTTTATCAGACTTATTAAAATTATTCAAGCCGTATAACAGCTGAAGGGCAGGAATAAAAAGTAATGGAGCTATACATGATTCAAACAACAACGCTGTCCTATAACTGCATTACTGTTTGAATCATGTATTGAAGCATGAAGTCAATGCAACGTAGTAATAATACAGGTATAAAAATGTGAGGTATTTGAAACTATTGTCATTCATAGATGATTTTTCTCCCATCCTAGGCTATAACTTGAATAATTTAAAGATTGCAAACTGTTTACATTCACAGTTCTAAGTTTGAGGGTCAAAAGTTGTGTCACTACAAACTAGTGAAACTGTATTTAGAAAAGATTACAAAGAAATAAACCAGATACCCCATCAGCTAAAAGATGGGTATGGTGTTATTTGTATGTAGGTATGTACGTGTATGTATGTATATATGCTTTGCTTATGCATACTTTTTTCTTGCTATTTATTAGTATTTTTTCTCCATTCTATGTCCATAATGCATACTGTGTATGCGGATCAACAAATTCTACGAATTTTGTACATAGTGTTGTGTATTTTTTATTTTTTATATCTTTTATTTTCTTTAGCTTTATTTTCTTTTCTTTATTCTGTACGCTGCAGTAACAAATTTCCCCGTTGTGGGATCAATAAAGTCCTCTTATACCTTATTTGGGAAAATAACTGGGAAATAAATTGGAAATATGGGAGAAGTGGAAGATGTATATTCCATGAAAGCGTAGTAGTGTTATATATGTAATAATAATAATTAAATAATTAAATTGGAAAACGCTGAGAAGATTGATCACTATTATTGATCTTACTAATGATGAATGTATAAACCTGTTACAGCACATTATCAAGTTGTTCAACCTCAGCGCATCACATCACGTTGCAGGGTAACGTCATGAAAAATCCATTATGGTTAGATCAGTGTAAAATGTAAGGGATATGATTACTTTCTTAACAGAATGATGAAACTGTAGGCAAAGACAGCCATCCCGACCAGGAAGTAGGCGAGGGGCAACCGGTACCCTGCGCTGCCGATCTTCCTCAGCCTCCCGTAGTAACCGTAGAATAACACCGAGTACTGCAGGTAGCCCTGTGGTAGCCACACACACACACACACACACACACACACGGATCTCATCAATAAATTATAATGATCTGATCCTGAACTGATCTTCTTTCACTGCCATTGTCATGAATCATTATATATATTATAGATATTTGGATATTAAACACATTGAATGACAGACATTATTGGCTCATGGTGGAGATTTAACAACGATAAAAGCCTTTACCGGCATATTTGTGTAAACTATCAGTGTAATTTCTGCAGAGCCGAGGCGGCAGATGTTTGAATAATGCTCCATTGTGTATGTAAGTAATGTGCAATCGACAGGACGGTAAAAGGAGAGAGAGGCTTGCCCCGAGAGACCAGATGGTGTCCAGGTCCTGGGCCGAGGCCAGATGTTCCTTGGGGATCGTTTTACTCCTCGTCGTTCCGAACGGCTCCCCGGCCAGCAGCTAGTGCGGGTAAAGACACACCAAGTCACTGCGTTAGCTTTAAATACACGCTGGGAGGTGTGTTCATGAACTTTGGTGAGATGTTTCCGACTTGTTTCTACGCTTGATGCTTTGCTAAGAAACAATTCAACAATTTTAACAGTTTTGCCATAAATTAGTCAACTGATCACAGTGATTCCAGGCATATGATGTGATCTGAGAGCAAATTGACCATGTGTTCAATATAAAACAATATTTTTTATGGGTATTTTAATCAGCTTGACAGCAACATGTAGTATTAGTTATGTGTAAATAAATTAAAAAGGGGTTAATTTTTGAGCGTCCATTCTGCTCTTATTTGACAGCACAGGCACAGGCGACGTCCAATCTGACACAACATCCGTGACGTTCGATGCGGGGGATGAAATTATTCAGCGCGCGGAGGTGAGACAAAGGTGGGGCGTGCGAGACGAGTCGGCGCAGGGTTGGTATCAACAACTAAAGCAATAAGATAGGGGCCACGGGCAGATAGGATAACTCATGTGAGGGGAAATTGCTTGTGTCTGTATGTCAGTGACAGTTATAAATCTGAGTGCACTTTGTTCCCTTTGTTCTGGGCGCTCATCCACCGTTTGTGCTGCTCCTGAAGCCACTGTTCCACCACTGCACGTACACTGGAATCTAAATATGTAATACAGCATTAACAATGAGGCGATAGCTTCATGTTCTATCATTAGACATTTTTCAGTCACCACTTGTGTGACCAAAAAATACACTAGGGAATTTATTTATAAGAGATTTATATATATATATATATATATATATATATATATATTATAATTTTAATAATAAATGACAGCCGAAGGGATGGTAATGTGACCTAGTAGAGAGCCTTGAATTTTTATCTATCTATCTATCCATCTATCCATCTATCCATCCATCCATATATTATATATATATATATATATATATATATATATATATATATATATATGTAATTATGTATATATATAGAATAATAATGTATGCCATTTATTTAGCCACTGTTCCTATGTTGTTAGTATAAATAATACAAAAATTAAATGAGGACGTAATATTTTAAATTATTCTTCTTATATTCATTCATTTGGTTATTATTTGGGAATTCTCTTCATGTTATTATTTTTATAATAACAATTATGGTATGCTAGTATTATTATTATTGAAATGAAGGATCCAAAGAAAAAAGACATTATTTCCCCTTAGTGAATGGAATGCTGATGTACAAATAAAATCGAACAACAATTCATGATAAGCAGCTGATATAGACTATTTTACTATATTATTATTATTATTATTAAACATATGTTTCCTAAACACTGACCTCTGGTAAGACGATGAAGGCTCCGGTCATGATGGTAAGGACGATGTTGATCCCAAACAACCAGCGGAGAAAGATGAAGTAGGAAGCCACGCCGGAGCCGAAGTGACCTCAACAAGACAGAGAAATATCTGAATTACAAACACAAGTATTAATTACCAGTGGAGACATTATATCTCCAAAAAAAGAGAGTTCTAATTTAGCGTTTCTATCTCTATGTCCATACGACGTGCAGCACAACGACGTAGTGTAAACGGATGACTGAAGTCTCACTTTCAATTTTCTTGATCCTCACTTCCCAGGGAATGAACAGAACCACTATGTTGTAAAGCACACGGGACAGTTTCTTCAGCAGCTGCAGGAGGAGAAACAGGGTTTAAATAGTACAGTAGAAACCTAATACACACATTAGAGTTTAGTTTTCTATAAGCACAGTATTCTGAGACTTAATAATAATAATCTAATCACTACACTGTAGGATATGGGACATAGGAGTGGACATGGGGGTATGGAGGGCATGGGGGGAGGAGGTTGTACCCTGGTTTTTCTTCAAAAATGAGAAAAAATAATATATGCATGTTTTTTTTTTTTTAAGCTTTAATTTTTCATTTCATTCATCTGTGCCCTTACAAGACACATGTTGATGGATCTTTTTGGGGCACATTATGGGCATGTTTGATTAGTATTTAGCAAACTTGAAACTTGTACTACAAGCAATTTGATGTTTTGTGGTTATTTATTCATTGTTTAAAGTTTTATTTTTAATAGGTGTAAAAAAAATAAATAAAATAACTGCATTCGATTTGTTGCCTGGCATATTTACACATAACTTGGACTAATGATAATTAGATTCATGAATTAGAATTTCTTATCTATTACAATTAATTTTATATTTGGCTCCAAAATAATTATGGATTTCAATGGTATTATTTAAAATGTTTGGATGCACTGTGTATGTATGTGTTATTATTATTATTATTATTATTAGAGCCAATAGGCCAAGTAGGTGTAGAAAGTGATAGTTTTGACATATCCATCCATCCATTTTCTATCCCGCTTATTCCCTTTCGGGGTCGCAGGGGTCTGCTGGAGCCTATTCCAGCGCATTTTATGGCGAGAGGCAGGGGGATACACCCCAGATGGTCGCCAGCCAATCGTGGGGCACACACACCATTCACACACACACTCACACCTATGGGCAATTTAGATTTGCCAATTAACCTGAGCATGTTTTGTATTGTGGGAGGAAGCCGGAGTACCCGGTGAAAACCCACGCAGACACGGGGAGAACATGCAAACTCCACACAGAAAGGTCCCAGACCCAGGCCCCAAGGCGGTCTTGAACCTGCGACCTTCTTGCTGTGAGGCAACAGTGCTACCCACTGCTCCACCGTGTCGCCCTAGTTTTGACATATTTTGTGGGGAATTTTTGTCAAACTTCTGCTATGAGCCCCAGAATAAATAATAATGATGACACAATTTCATTTCATTTATAGAGATATACCAGTTAAAACATAGAATCTATACATATTTGACCAGGACATAAAATCACATCTGAACCTTCTATAGTAAAAGCTAAGGGTGATCAGAGCTGCAATCAGGTGAACGATTAGGCACAAAAACAACGTCACATTTGGACTAAAGGTGGACACACACACACACACACACACACACACACACACACACACACACACACACACACACACACACACACACACACACACACACACACACTCCATCTGTCATAATTCACACAGCCACCAGAGGTCCTTGTGAGGTAAACAAGAGGTTTCAAGTGTTCAAACAAATGTTGTTTTGTCTGGATCGGCGCCTGTTTTTACAGCACATGTCCCAGAATTCCACATCAGACCCGAAACCCCGGAGCGTGCACATCGTCAGACCTCGCCACGTCAGGGGAAATGAAATCAGCACCGGGGGACAGTGACGATAAATCAAAACGCGTTCAGCTGCTCCGGTGATTCTGAATTTCAGTTAACCGGGAAGCAAACTGTAGAATTAATAATTCATGGTCAGACTGCTCGCTAAAAGTCAATTTATTCTAATGGGGCCTGAGCAGCCAGAACATTGTAATTAAACCGAGCTATAACAACAGGCCATAAATTCTCTCATGCTGCTGCTGTGCTATGGCTGCACAGATCTCACATCTCTGTCCGCCCGTTATATCTGTGCATGTAATACCCAGTAGATGAAGGGATCTACATTCTGTGTGCATTTAGCCCAAACATAAGCTAAAAACTCAACTCTTCAGCCATCATGCTTCATCATTTGTCATTGGGTTACTGGAGTGCAGAACACAAAGCAAACAAAATCTCTATGAGACAAACTGGATGGCACAGCAGAAGCGTCTTCATTTTGTATTTCTGCAGCACCGTAATTGTTGGGAGCACGGTCGTATTTTACTGCTGAGGACGCAGTCTGTCCTGTTCTGATGCATCTTTGCAGTGCTGTAAATAAAAAAAAAGAAACATAAATCCTTCATAATCTGTCTCTGTGTCTCGGGCCCCCCTGGATGAGGCTGGACTGACGTCGCTGAAACGGTTGTTCGGGAAAAGGAAGATTAAAAAATTAAAGAAATGTCCTGAACTGGTTAGTGTTAGTGATGTGTTCACTTACATCAGCTCCTGCCGTCTGGTAGCCTCTGGTCCTGGTCAGCCGGCCCTCGTACTTCAGAACGATCTCTCTGGCCTGCCTGTGAAACACACACACACACACACACACACACACACACACACACACACACACACACACACACACACACACACACACACTGTAATGTACAGGCAAACAATGTACTCAGATCCTTTACTTGAGTAAAAGTAGAAAGTCAGCCTAAAAATAAAAAATAAAAGTTGTGAATTGAATTTGTAAAAGTACATATGTCAAAAACATACTCAAAGTATCAAAAGCATCATCATATTACTATAGGAGTAGTGTGTATAATAATGTATGTGTATATGTATAGATAAGATAAGATAAGATAAGATATGACTTTATTGATCCCACAACGGGGAAATTTGCTTGTTACTGCAGCGTACAGAGTAAAGAAAAAGAAAAGAAAATAAAGCTAAAGAAAATAAAAGCTATAAAAAATAAAAATACACAACACTATGCACAAAATTCGTAGAATTAGTTGATCAGCATACACAGTATGCATTATGGACATAAGAATGGAGAAAAAATACTAATAAATAGCAAGAAAAAAGTATGCATAAGCAAAGCATATATACATAAATACATGCACGTACATACCTACATACATGCACATACACACATATTTACATATTTGCATATTTATATACGCACATACACACATACACATACATAGCTAATGCATACTTCAGCACATTAAAATGCCAAAAAGCCAATTTTATATACTTTGGGTAGATTAATAGTAAAAAATAATACTGTATATTATGCGTATCACATGGTTGTTTAATACACTTCTATACTGTATACATATAGCACACAACAAAAAATGTATAACATTAATTTAAGGTAAATAAAAACATGACACATGTATGTTTGATTTTACATAAAAAACATGTATTTTATGTAAAATCTACTTTAAAAAAAAGTAGTAATGAAAGCTGTCAAATAAATGAAGTGGACTAAAAAGTACGTTAATTCCCTCTGAGATGTTGTAGACTGAAGTATAAAGTTGTCGTGAGCTCCCTCTCCCTCTGCCTGGTAGGAGCACTAATTATCTGCCGATTACTCTCACCTGTTCTCTCTGCCACTCCCTCGTTAACCAGCCAGCTGCTCCTCATTTCCTGCTAACCATGCCTTGTATAAAGAGTCCTGTTTCCCAGCACACGTCGTCAGATCGTCTGCTAAGCCCGCGCCTGTCCTGCCTGTTACCTGCTACTATTCTGACTCCTACCTGCGATCCCGGACCTCCCCGACCACCCTCTGCTCTACAATCCCGGTAACTTGACCTGCCTTCTGCCCTTTTGACCACGATACTGCCTTGCCCTTGTCGGTACTTTTGCCCTGCCACTCCTCTCCTGCTGTGTGTGTGTGTTCCCCCAGGACTTCCAGCCCCTTTGGCGAGAGAGCCTGGACCCTCAACCCCCGTCTACACTCTACGCCTCTCAGCCGCTGGGACACACACACACGAAGACTCACGCCCATTCCCCAACCCCTTTCAATAAACTGTTCAAACGTATTGCTCCTGTGGTCCTCGTCTGTCCAGATCCCTGACAAAAGTAGCATTAAATGGAACTATGTAAGTAAAATACCTCAAATCTGTACTAGTACTAGTGCAGTACTAGACTGAATGCACTGTGTTACTTTCCACCTCTGGTTATATACATGATGTTAAAACAATTAAAGCAAAGAGTTAAAAATGTTCATGCTTCTAAAATAATTCCTTTTTGGCGGATTATTCCATAAAGTTATTGCTATTGATATTTAAAAACTGGTGTTTTACAGACTTATTTAAACATTACTTATATTTCTTTTCTAGCTATAGTTTACAGTTACACAGCTATTTTAATTTCCACTTCTCCTACTAGGTCACATTTATGAAGGATACATCGTACTTTTTTTGCTTCTGTACATTCTGCTGATGGCTGCGTTTCCTTTTTTTTTTTTCTTGCATATTTACAATACCGTTTACATTTTTTTAACAGGGCTTATTTCAGCGAGGCCCTGAATCTTTTACTGGCACTTCCGATACTAAACCCAAATCATAGCTTGATAGCAACCAAAGCGTTTTGAACAATCACAGTGAAGTGCTGACGGAGCAGAAAGCCCCCCCCCGTACCCTATACGTAAAGTCTTACTGCTCATCTCACCACTGCAGCGCCTCGCCCCCGCTGCACCGAACACACACCCATACCCAGTGTGAAAATAACCAGGCGTTTATTACACGGCATAACTTCATTTATCTAAACCTGTAAAGTGCATTGTGTCCTGTACTTTTTTATTTTTATTTTACAGCCAGAGGCATATTAAAAGGGAGAGTTTTGCACCATTTTGAAGAGATAAGATGCAATATCTACTTGTAAAAACCCCTTACAGAAAAAAATCACAACCTGATGGTGATGCACTGTTTGCTATGACGGGCTGATATCCAACATCCATTCATCAGAGATCATATCATGCTAAAAAAAGGATTTTAGAACACACCACAGCACTGAAGCTGTTCTTACTAAAATATTCATCGACCTCAAACTAAACGCTGATAATGAAATAAAGGGCTCACGCTGCAAAAATAAACTAGGTTAAAATATCTTCTAATTCCACTGGCAGATCACATTGAAAAACTGTTTTTTTTCTGATTTGTGTCAATTTGGTCTTGTTTTAGTGAAACAAAATGAATGTTTTCTTTAAAAAAGCTAAACATTCACCCATGAAGAGTTTGGGGTTTGTAGTGTAGTTCTTCTTCTTCTCTTAGACATAAGTGTAGCGACACAATTCATCATGAGATCCTAATAAATTATCTTGGAAAAGCTTTTACTTAGTGGGTTCAGAACATGACAGCTGCTTTGGGGTTTACAAATAGCACAGTGTATATTTAATCCTGTTCCTGGCTCTACTTTAACATTTCATTTTTACGCACAGAGTCTGGCCACTCTCCATTGACAAGCCTTAACTCACTTGAGGGCAGGAACTTTGTTAAATTATAAAACTATTGGATCAACCCAGAGCCGCCGCGTCATATTTCATGTGCCGGAACCGGAAAATAAATAAATAAATAAATAAACTCATTAAAGATTGTTTTTTCTACGGCTTTAAATCCTGGATATTCTGCAACGGTACTTAATAATCCACAATGGACCAAATGGCATTACTGAACTACAACACAAACCAGTTTATTTATCTATGCACAGAAACCTGTGAATATACTGAAAACCCAGATGACAAATATTCATACAGATATAAACTCAATCACACACAATAAATAGTTAGATGAGCATTAGTTTCTTAAAGTTAAACTTGGACAAAACTTAAATTCTAATCTTAATTTCTGGTATGTTCTGTCTATTTCCCATTTTATGACATGTTTCTGTCTCTGTAAATAGTGATGGGAGTAACACATTGCAAAAAGCAACTTATTACTGTAATGCATTGATTTTTACTGTATTGTAATGCATTACAGAAAATTGTGCAACTTCCAAATGTCACTAACGCACAATTAATTGTAATCATGTAATTTTCATGCATTTTTTAAAATCATGGTGATATCAGCAGCAGTGAAGGGACTGCACAAACTGTGTCACTTTCTTTTTAATTTGCCTCGTCACAGAGAAGATTGAGACGAATGAACCTGCAGAAACGTCAGATAAAACATTCTCCAGATGGGCACATGCTCGATCACTTTTACGTGTGTGAAAAAGTAAAAGTAATGCAACAGTAGACAAATGCCTAGTTGAAATATTACTTATTACAGATTTAAAGAAACTTGCCATTATTTGTGTTGCGTACATGCTTCAGAATCACTGCGATATTTCCCTTCCAATTGAAGCATTTTCTCCTGAGGCTCTAATTTGCTCTTCAGCCTAAAGTCCATTGGCGACTAATCTGTGTGTTCTGAAAAATGTGCAGGACCACAATATGCTGAATGGCTTTAACGTTATCGACCGCGGTGCAACCAGCCGCAGCTTACTGGTCCCATTAAAATAAATTTGCTTAAGCTTTACAGTGCATGAGACATTGCAGACAATTCATGGGGCGATGAGCCGTGACCCTCCGTGCGCACTTCATGCTTACAACCGTGGAGAGCAACTGTAGCGTCCACACATTTCAGGAGCGCGCGGGTTTTATTCTGTGACGCGACGTCGGACGGACATTCGGATTTGAACGAGGGTAAAAAAATCAGTGATTTGTGATGTGAATTATGATCTGTTATTGCAGAGGGAGTAATCGCAGACATTCAGCCCGAGATTAAAGAGGGTGTAAAAATGTAGACTTGCATCCCATCCTCGGTGATGGTAATAAAAGCCCTCCAGTAATAACAAACTGCCCATATAAAACCTGTTATCCACGGCCCGTACTCAGCACATCTTAGAAGGTCTCTATCTGCTCTCTCTTTCCTCCTCCTGTGCTCTATCCACTTCTCTAATTACCTCCAGTCAAAGGTACACAGTGCTCACTGGGTTTTCTCAAGACACAAATTGGGAATATACCTAGTGATAAATATGGATTTCAAAACACACACACAGGTGTTCATAGCAACCAGGAAAAAGGTGAGCAGCTTATATTTAAATAATATAAATGTGGCTATAATGCCACTGTTTTTGCACTCATGCACAATCATTTCTCTTTCATCTATGAGTTTATATCCCATTTATCTTAAATTACGGTTAAATGCATGAGTTTGCAACAGGCAGCAATTGTGGTTTTCTTCAAAACACAACAAGTAAACTAATTTGCATGCACCTTATTTCTAGTAGACAAGTTCACGTCCATACTGCACCTATCAGCAAAAGTTTGCAGGGCAGTTTATTTTTTTTTACAGATGTAATCACTCATCCATTGCATAATCGTTTAAAAAAAAGTAACCTGTTCCAAAGCCGTGTGTTACTGCCCAACACTGCTGACTAGATGATTGTCCCCCCCCCCTCCTCCTGCACGATATCTGAATCCAATCAATTCCCGGCGTGGCTCCGGTCTGCAGCATTGACCTCCTCACGCTGTGCGGGATGACTGTGTTCTGCTGACTCTCACATTAATTGGTCCTCGGCCCGGGTCTGAAGTAATTTAGTTTAGTTCGCAGCCCTCCGACTGGATCAGTATCTCTGCAGAGAGGAGGAAATGCGTCTCGCGTTCGACCAGGCAGCAGCTGCAACTATGGCGGCTTGAGGCCGAAGCCGAATTCCTGAAGGTTCCACCCACAGCCGCAAATGATGCAGCGAGAAGCCTGATTTCTCTCTGTAAATAATGAGTCAACTACTGTTTTCAACAAGTCACCATGGTCTCAACCTCAAAATTCAGCCCTCTAATGAATACTCTGGTTCACTAAGAGTTAAAGACGTATGTGGGCGTCGATTGACAGCTGTGATTGACAGCTGTGATTATGACGCAAAACCCTGTTAACACATTTTAATTCACCTAACCTCCAGTATTAAATGTAACTCACCCTCTCCTCTGTCTGGGAATAGTTCTGGTGAAACTGTCAGACCTGTTCAGATTACACTGTTTAAGTGAGGCAGGTAGCTGTTGACTGTCGATGCTGCGCACACACACTTTAGAATGAATGACATCCCAGAGCTCTTTCATTAAGAAAAGTACTCTCTCTCTCAAATATATGGAGAATGTGTGTGTGTGTGTGTGTGTGTGTGTGTGTACTTTAGGACTTTGAGCTTGCGTCTCATCGGCCAGGGTCTGGTGCGAATGTTGGCGATGATCTCCTTCTGGAACTGGATGTTCTGGAACATCTCTTCTGGGTCGTTGCTCTCCACGCGTTCATCCTCTTTGTCTTCGTCTTCTGATGAGCTGCAGGATCAGACGCATTAGGAATCCATCATCTTTATGAAACAAATGAATTTATCATTGACTTGCTTAATGCATATTTTATACCAAAACAAGTACTTTTTGTCAATTGCACTAAACCCTATATAAAAAAATCCTGCATTTTACTTTTCTTCAGCGAAGACAGCGAATTCCACAACGCACTCACTCACTAAAACAACCTTTGAAACCTTGTTTAACTTGGATTAACTAACTGGTATTTGAGTTTTTAAAAAAAAAAAAACTTTTATCTACCAGTGTTATGGATTATTTCTGCCCACAAATCATTTACCATCAAATAAATAGATGTGATTATATGATGGACTGACTATGTTGGGACTATTTCCTGTATATAGTTGCGTAAATAGTGTTAATAATCTAACTCATTAGACCTTGAAAACACTTTAAATTTATCACTGTTATTGCATGCATGCACACTAATGAAGGGTGTTCTTTATTTTACAATGAAGTGTTCTTTACTTAATAAAATATGTGTTCATATTAATACATATATATGTATGTATAAGTATAAAAAGCCACAGAGGCAGCTACTACTGCTATATTTCATCTGTGAAACCAACACTTTAGAATGCAGGGTGTCTACTTTTAACAAAGTAGTGTTGTGTGATATAAATGGTTTCAAGCTGCTGACAATGGCCATATTTCATTTCACACATTTCACTCAGTGCAATAACTTGACTGGATGCTCTGGAATTATACAGGCTAACATTACATGGCGCATTTAACTTTACTGCACTTCTACTTTCCTATGATATTAGGTTCAATCTCTTGGTCCACATCTTTCCTTTTGTGCTTTATCAAAGCAATCCTTTTAGTGTGACCTTTTTTCCAAGTAAATCTCATAAGGAAAGAATTAAATATTAGGTGAAAATAAAATTAAAGCTTTTCCCCAAAAAATCCTGATGACTTTTTTATACAATTCCTTATGAATCATCATAATCATTTTGATATTATTCTGATGAAATAAACTGGACATATTGATTCTGAAAAATGTGAAAAAAACAATCACTTTTTATGTCATTTCAACTCCTTTTGCCTACTACAATTATTATTTATATATTGATTATTCAACATGTCTTGTTTTTTATACTGACATGGTTTCACATCAATAGATAAAAACATGTTTTAAAGACACTGTGACACTACACAAGCTCCATTATCACCACTATCATAGAAAAACCTGCATCCAAAATGCACCTATAATGCTAAACCTACGTCATGATGGCAGAACAGAGGCAGGTGTATCCATGATGGTCCCTGTTGGACCGGATTCATGGAGACATTTCTTTCATCACTTGATTCTAAACCGATCGATATGCTGCACGTGTATCACGTTTCCATTCCTTGACACACTCCAAATCGATCGCGCTCATGTGATTAATTAGTCCGTGGCTAAATTCAAAAAGAGGGTCATCAGGTCACAGCATCCAGTAAATAACAACACGGCACACAGGGAAGTAGTTGTAATTTCCTGCAGTGATTAGATTCACTTAAAGATGACTTATAATTGTATGACCTGCAGGATGTCATGTAAGTGAAGTGAGAGAACAAAACAGAGAATGAAGACTTGCTGAAAGTCCAGATGGAAGTGTGTTGAGTCCACTCACCCCTGCTGGTGGTCCTGGTAGGCTGAGTAAATCCTCCTGGAGTTCTTCCTGACGCTCTTGTGTCTCTTGGCCGCCGTCAGGGACCTGCTGCTGCCGACCAGAGGCTCAGACACCGTACTCATGCTGGCTCCCCTCAGAGCGACTGTGGTCAAGCTGCTGATCTGGACCCCCGCTGGAGCATCACGCACACACACACACACACCAGCAGCAGTACAGAAACACACTCACTCATCAGCCCAATCGCAGACATACTGAACACTTAAAGGGCCAGCGCCGCACACGCGCGCTAGCAGACGCGCGCATACACACCTGCACGGCACAGTCACAGCAGACAACCTATGTTTTCTCATCAGAATTCACTTTAATAATCATATGAGCGCACACACCCACAAATATCACACACCCACAAACATCACACACACACACTGCACAATTTGTGTTTTCACACCAAAACTAATTTTAACGTGTTCAGATCCAAATCCATTCTGGTGGAGATAACTTTTCCTAATATGAGATGTACGTCTATGAGCCAGTTACAGCGTTCCACGTCGTCTGAAGTGGAATAAGAAGCATGAGGCATGTTGTACTCTAATAATTATACTGCTATGGTACAAAAATCGTTTAATGTTTTAAGTAAATATGAGATGTTACATTGCTCATTCATATACATGTCAAAATGTCATTTAAAATACAGATTTTACTGAGGATTTATTCAATGTCACTACACACACTCATGCAAACGCACATGTACATACACATACATAGAAAAAGGTTCAGCTATACGATATATATTATGACATTATTCTACCATTATAAATAGTGTAATGTGCCTTATGTTCACTTGGTTCCTGTCTGTTCAGTTATCATTTAAGATGAGAGCCAGAAGGATCGTAGAAGTGGTACGAGGCGCTGGGGGCTGGACAGATGTCTCTTGTTTAATTGGCGGCTGTTTGCTGGACTCGGCGGAGTCCTTCTGACAAAGAAAGACGAGGAGAGCAGCCGCGACATCTAACGTTGGATAGAGAAAACCAGAGGATTGAAATAGAATAATTAGACGATGTAGTGAGGGAAGCAACCAAACTGTGTTACAGTTACAGTCGAATGACTAAAAAACGTTTACAGCTTCCAGTACAATAAAGTGACCTAATGCAGTGAGATTGAGGTGTATTTCTTTGTCTCTAACTTCGCTCACGTGTTACAGATCTCCCTGCATGTGTCTGTATCACAGCTACAGATTCCACAGTTCCTATAGTCATTGCCTTATTTGGAGTGAAGGTAAAGAATGTATGTGTGTCCTGCAAGGGTAGGAGGTGTCTATATGTTGTGTCCGAAAAAAGGGACATATATGGTAATGGTTACTCTGAATAACGACGTGGTTCTGTCCACGTAAGAGTTGTGAGCTTTATAAACCGCTCCCAAACAGAGCGAGGGGGATTCTTCTCTGACCTCTGCATATCATGTTCCGAGGGTTCTCTCTGCCTGAAGCAGGGGCCTAATTCGACTGAGAAAAATCCTGGACTGACTGCAGCAGTCCTTTTGTGATGCTTAACTTTCAATAAATTCCTTGAAAATGCATCAGCAGTGTTTCTGAAGATCTTCACTCTTGACTCGGGTAGATTATTCAACAATAAATTGGCGTCACGAACAGGATTTGGAAATTGGCGCTGAAGGAAGGAGACACTCGGACTGCTAGCCGGGAGGGAGGCACACAGCAGTACTGGCCAGCTGCAACATCTTTTCAGAAGTAAGTCTGGGGATGTGTGTGTGTGTTTTCATCCGCTGTGGCTGGTAGGACTGATGGTATTTTTTTCTCTAGCGTCAACCAAATTCAAAGAAATTGTGTTTAAGTCAGGAGTGAATTTTCAGTAAACTGTTCTAAATTAAGGAGAGAGAACCTTGATTGGCAAGATCCTAATGCTTGTTTAATGAATGATTGATAATAACATGCATTGGGAAATTGTACTTGAACTTTAACCAGCCCTAACACAGTGTAACCTTAAACACTAAAGGGGTTTCGCTCTGACAGCTTCCTATATAAGTGTGCGAAGTCCTGATCTGAAGCTGTTTTGGGGCTATCAAAGAGATCTGAATCTCAAGTTTTTAGCACACAACACCCGTAAGGGTGTGGCTCTGACAGCTTCCTATATAAGTGTGCGACGTCCTGATCTGAAGCTGTTTGGGGCTATCAAAGAGATCTGAATCTCAAGTTTTTAGCACACAACACCCGTAAGGGTGTCGCCCTGACAGCTTCCTATATAAGTGTGCGACGTCCTGGTCTGAAGCTGTTTTGGGGTAATAAAAGAGACAAAGGAATCTCAAGTTTTGTTTCAGCACACACAACCTGGCAAAAAGTGTTGTTCAAGTTTAGGTGACCAGTTCGAGCCGTCTTGACATAACATGTCAAGGGTGGTAGAACATAGTCACGCATAAATTTGACAAAAGTGACACTGAGATTTATGTGTGCAGTTTGGTGGTTTGCCATGGTTGAGCAAAGTGTTACAGTATTTTTAAGTCACACATAAGTTTGGGCATCTATAGCGTGTGCAGTCCTGATATTGGAAGACCTAGGCACAAAACGGGGGAAAGTTTATAAAGTCACACGAATAAATTTAGAGATTTGACACATTGCAAGATTGGTATCTGATCAATATCAAAATCTAGCTAATGCTGTTGTGGAAGAGTGTAAAAATACCGGTGAAGCTTGAATTGTGTATTCAAGCAAAGAATAACTGAGCTCATAAAAAAAAAAAAAGAGGAGAAAAAGGAACTGAATCAGGAATCGCAAGGTATTTGGTAGATTGGAATATTGTGGGATTTAATTTGATTCAGAAGTTAAAGGAATAAAGGTTTATCATTTTTATTATTTTTTTTGAGTAATTTATATATATATATATAGTTTTGTTTAAAAGTGCGCACATAGAAAAACAAAAGAGGAAGGAAAAAAAAAACTAGAATAAAAATCGAAATAGATAAGATATAGAAATTAGTAAAATTAAAGATACAGGCCATCTGTTGAGTAATAAAAATAGACTAGTAATAGTAATAATAATAATAATAGTAATAAAAAGGAGTGGTTGATGAGAGAATGTGAGAAATGAGTGGTTTAACACTAGGATTAATTGATTGACCGACTGACCGACCGAGCGACCGATCGATCGATCGATCGATCGATCGATCGACCGATCGGTTGGTTGATTGATTGATTGATTGATTGACTGATTGGTTGATTGATTGATTGATTGATTGATTGATTGATTGACTGATTGATTGATTGATTGATTGATTGATTGATTGATTGATTGATTGATTGATTGATTGATTGATTGATTGATTGATTGATTGATTGATTGATTGATTGATTGATTGATTGATTGACTGATTGATTGATTGATTGATTGATTGATTGATTGCTGATTGATTTATTTGATTGATTGCTGACTGATTTATTTGATTGATTGATTGATTGATTGATTGATTGATTGATTGATTGATTGCTGATTGATTTATTTGATTGATTGATTGATTGATTGACTGATTGATTGATTGATTGATTGATTGATTGCTGATTGATTTATTTGATTGATTGCTGACTGATTTATTTGATTGATTGATTGATTGATTGATTGATTGATTGATTGATTGATTGCTGATTGATTTATTTGATTGATTGATTGATTGATTGATTGATTGATTGATTGATTGATTGATTGATTGATTGATTGATTGATTGATTGATTGATTGATTGATTGATTGATTGATTGATTGATTGATTGATTGACTGACTGATTGATTGATTGATTGATTGATTGATTGCTGACTGATTAGTTTGTTGATTGCTGACTGATTTATTTGATTGATTGATTGATTGATTGATTGATTGATTGATTGATTGATTGATTGATTGATTGCTGATTGATTTATTTGATTGATTGGTTGATTGATTGATTGATTGCTGACTGATTTGTTTGTTGATTGCTGACTGATTTATTTGATTGATTGATTGATTGATTGATTGATTGATTGATTGATTGATTGATTGATTGATTGATTGACTGATTGACTGATTGACTGATTGACTGATTGATTGATCGATTGATGACTGATTTATTTGCAGACTGCTGACTGACTTAATTGAGGATTAATTGACTCATTCTTGAACAACTAGCTAATTATTAAACAGTGTGCTGAATAACGAGTCCAGAAGAGCAATCGGTTCAGAACGGTGTCTGAGAAAAAAAAAATCTTAGAAGACTGTGTGGGTCAAGGGTTGATATCTTACATTTTCACTCGCGTGTATAAATGGTAAAGAAATTAAGAGTCAATTTTCCCAGAGTGGCTATGGGGACGGGAGCGGCTAAGGCTACGACCCCTGTGGAGATTGTGGAAAAACACAATCCATTGATAAAAGGGATTGGTAAAATATCTAAAAAATGGAATAAAAGATGGGCAGAAATTGACCAGCCATGGCCACCAGAGGGCACGTTTGATCCTGAGGTAATTAAAACACTGCAAGTACTCATCGGAACATACAAGGCGGAGCAAAAGAAGGGCAAAAAAGGACAAAACAGGAAAGAAAAACGGGACACAGAACTGGCCGTGATGGAGCTGTTTGACCAGGAAGGACAGAAGCTATTAAAGGTGGCAAAGGCTCGAATGGACAAGAACCTGGAAAGGAATCTGGAAGCTGCAAAATCAACAGAGAAACATAAGATCCCTTTCTCACACATGACAGTTGTGGCTGCTCCTCCACCTTATGAGAAAACCAGTGAACACAAGAAAATGTACCCACAACTACCACTCCTCACCACGGAAGGAAGATACAGTATGAAAGACGAGGACCACCAGATACTTGAATCTGGGAGAGCGACAACTACTATAGTAATGACTCCAGAGACTAAACGTAAAAAACGATCAACTGTCGTTTCGGCGAGTGGAGGGCCCAGCCCTGTAGAAACAAGCTTAAAGACAACAATGGAGTGTGGGACGGAGAAGAAGAAAAAATGGAGAAGTTCCGGACAAAGCTCCAGTGATGATGAAAGGTGCATTGGAGGATATGACCCATCAATCAGGAAAATATTAGCCCGAGCCGAGAGGAAAGGCAAGAGGGTCAGCCGGGTACAAGAAACATCAGACAGCTCCACCAGTGACGATGGCAGCGACAACGACAGTGACGAGTCAAGGACATTATGGAGCTTACGCAGAGAAGAGGAGGAACGAATGACAAAAGACGTGCACAGGATGGAGCAGGCGGATGCAACATTAGACGACATAAGAGAAGATCTAAAGGAAATTAGCTCAGCAAAGGAGCAGCTGTTGGAAGAGATGATGTCAGCCTCAACCCCAAAGCAGCAACAGTCTTTGGAAGACTCGATGGAGAGACTTCAACTGGCGGAGACCAGTGTCCGGGAAAAAGTGGTCAAGGCAATGAGGAAACGCACAGCAGCTAAGAGGAACCTAAAGGACCGACTGTCCGATATCCTAGATAAAACACAACATTACCAGCTGCGTCAAAGATCAAAGAAATCTTCCAAACTGTGTCCAGTGCTCGTAAGAGGACAGAATATGGAGTACAAGCCATGGCCAAATGCAGACATGACCGACATATCGGGAAAACTGCCTCCATTACAGGACGGTGCCCACCCATGGATTTCAAAACTGGATGAGGCCCTGGTGGGGACACAGCCGGCCATGGGAGACATTAAGAGGCTGCTGGCCAACCTACTGGGAGTGCCTGCCATGGAAGAAATTTTGGAAAAAGCTGGGCTCCACAGATATATTGCATCATCCATTCACGACCCAGAGCTCTTTGCTGCCAACAGAGGCCGCCTGTGGAACGCTTTGAGAGACATGTATCCCACTAACATACACCCTGATAATATTCTCATTGATCCATTGGGTGACAAGGAAAACCCAAGAGCATACGTGGCTAGAGCCCGCCAACAATGGAGAAATGTCACTGGAAGAGACCCAGACATCAACCAATTGGAGCAGGCTATTCTGAGAGACAAAATCCAACAGGGACTGCCCCTACCAGTGAGAAGTAAATTGACTGAAGTATTTGGACTGAGCAGTATGGAAAAGGGTGCCTACACAGACCACATTGCCCATCAAGTGGAACTGCACCGGAAAAAGGAATACGCCCAGAGGGAGCAAGATCAGGAGACCCTCAGGAAGCTCAACCAAATCCAGTTGGCAGGACATAAAAAGAAGGAAAATAAGCAAGCCCTGGTTTTGCAGAGCCAGCCACCACCAAACCCACCTCAACTGCCACAACAACTACCATCATTCACACAAGGTACCGCCCAGCCTCCATACCCCCAACCGGTCTATGGACAACCCCAAAGATGGAGAGGAGGGGGCAGAGGGAGTGCTGGACGAGGTGTAGGAAGAGGTGGAGGAGTTTTCCAGCAACCTCCATTGCAATGTTTCATTTGTGGACGGATAGGACATCTAGCCCGTGCCTGCGGGAGTCCATGGAAAGGAAATTTCAGAGGAGGATATGCACCCCAAGGGGCCAGGCCAAATGGACAGTCATGGCAACAGCAGCAACCCCCCACGGGACCGGTGAACCCCTACAGGGGGCCGGCCCTTGGGAACTAGGGGTGCCCAGAAAACTCGAAAGGGGGGTGTCAGCTGGTGGTGTCTAAACCGGAAGACGATCTGACTGTATGGGTGAAAGTAAATGGTCGGCCGTTAAAACTGATGGCAGACTCTGGGGCAGCTTTTACCTGTATCCGGCCTAAAGATGCCACTCATCTCCCTATGTCCGGCAGGCATGTTCGGACAGTCGGGTTTGAGGGAATAAGACAGCTGATACCTACCACAAAACCTGTTGAGCTCCACTATAAGAACCAGAAGATCACCATTCCCATTCTCATCTCAGAAAACACCCCTATTGGACTTCTTGGAAGAGATGCCTTGTGCAGGCTAAACTGCACGATAAAATGTACACCTGATGGCTGTCGGATGGAAGTGCCACATGAATATTACCACCAGCTGCCCATGAGAGCAGAAGATGAGGCACCAGTGGTGTACTGGATTGGAGATCTCAGTCAGGATCTGATGGAACCAGCAGTACTGTGGGAGAAGTTTATTTCTGCAAACCTGCCTGGTGCTAGAACACCGGAATACCCGCCTCATTGCACACTTCAATATTTCAAGAATCCTACTAAGTCAGATCCGGATGGGTGGCTGAAGAACCAAAAAGAACAAGTTCAACTTAGTTCAGGATGTATAATCCTGGGCCCACAGGGGGCAGCAATGAAGATCAATAGAGACACTTATATTGACCAAGAACACCGAATTGAGGGAAGCATCCCTCACGTGACTTTGATGGTTGCTGAAGATTACGAGCAGAAGCATGTAGGGGCAATGATGGCAGAATCAGAGGAAGCCATTTTTGTAACGACAAAAGAAAACCCTATGGTCTGGATGAGTAAAGATCAGCGATTCATCAAAATTATGATCTCAGCGCAAGGAGTTGGCCAACCACAGGCTATACAAATGACAAATGAATCAATGCTACCGGCTGAGCCTGACAGAGACTACAAGGAAGAAATGCTAAAGCGAGTCCAAGAATGTTTGTGGTCTCGACACAGTACTGACATAGGACTTGTGAAGTCCGCACAACCAGTGAAAGTGGAACTCAGACCAGGGACTAAACCACCCTGGCGACCACAGTACCCGTTAAAGGAAGAAGCTATCCAAGGAATAGAATCACAGATAAAGGGGCTGTTACATGCAGGAGTCTTGGAGATAACCGAAAACCCCCAAAGCAACATGCCTTTGTTGCCAACGAAGAAGCCTGACGATTCCTACCGTCTTGTGCACGACCTCAGAGCCATAAATGAAGTGGTAACTGATTTTCCAGCTGACGTGCCAGATCCACATACCCTGTTGGCTCAGATTCCACCTGAAGCCACCTGCTTCACTGTCTTAGATCTGTGTGGAGCTTTCTTCAGCGTTCCACTGAGTGAAGACAGCCAGGGACTCTTTGGATTTACATACAAGGGTCGATTTTACAAGTACACTCGATTGCCCATGGGATATAAACACAGCCCCCACATCTTCAACAAAGTATTGAAGGATGATTTGGAAGGGATTGGAGCACTGATGAATAGCACAGTCATTCATTATGTTGACGACATAATTATCTGTTCTGCTGACAAGGAGACATGCCACAAAGACTCAATCAAGCTGCTACAACTTCTAGCAGAAAAGGGACACAAAGTTTCACAGAAGAAACTTCAATACTGCCAGGAGCGGGTAGTATATTTGGGCCAGACAATAACTCAAGGACACCGCAGCATTTCAGATGCTCATTTGGAAGCCATAAGGAAAGCGCCAAGACCCAGAACAGTCAGAGAGATGATGAAGTTTCTGGGAATTGCAGGCTACAGTTCAGCATGGGTTGAAAATTACACCAAGATCACGGGACCTCTGAGGGCTATGATTAAGGAAACAGGAAGTGGCCAGCTACATTGTAATCTTACCTGGACACAGGAAGGCCACCTGGCATTTGAGACAATTAAACAAAAGTTGCAAGAGGCCCCAGCGTTAGCGCTGCCTGACTATTCAAAGAACTTTGTGTTGTATGTTTCCTCATCTCCCGAGGGAAGACATGCCTGCGCCATTCTTGCTCAACCTACTGGCACGGGGACATGCCCACAACCCGTTGCATATTACTCTACTGCCTATTCAGAGGTAGAGATGGGTTTTGCGCCATGCTACAGAGCATTGGCAGGAGTTTATCTGATGTATGAAAAGGCGTCAGCTCTTACGATGGGCTACCCATTGACTATTGTGACCCACCACAGTCTAAGAAACCTTCTAAATCATGGCAAGTTCACTTTGACTGTGCCTAGGATTAGGGATTATCACAGACTGTTAGAACAAGAGGACATCACCTTGACTAGGTGTAACACAACTAATCCTGCTGACACTCTGCCAACCCCTGATGATGGGGAACAACATGATTGTGTAATGGAGGCAGAGAAATATGCCAAGCTTAGGGCAGACCTAAGGGCTCTCCCACTCTGGGAGCCAGATTTGGAGTACTGGACTGATGGGTCCTGCTATAGGATAGGTGAGAAACTAAGTGCGGGTTATGCCATTGTCAGAGCAGAAGGTTCTGATTTTGTAACGGAAAAAGCTGAAGCAGTTCCGCAGCCATGTTCTGCACAGCTGGCTGAGTTAATTGCTCTAACACAAGCTTGCCTAATGGCTGAGGGAAAACGTGTCACGATATATACAGATTCGGCTTATGCACATTCGGTTTGTCACCTTTTTGCTGCAGTGTGGAAGGGCCGTGGGTTTAAGAAGACTGACGGTTCTCCCATACAACATCATGCACAAATCATGAAATTGCTAAATGCTGTGATGAAACCTAAAGAAATTGCCATAGCTAAATGTGCAGCACATAAGTCGGATGCATCGCGTGTTACACAAGGCAACAATGCAGCGGATGAGGCCGCAAAGGTGGCCGCTGGTGCAGATAAAACAAGGAAGGTCCTTTTGGTGACACGTGAAGTGCAATTGGAAGACAATGTCACTCTCAAAGACATATTGTTGATGCAAGATGGGGCTAATACAGTGGACAAACAATTGTGGGTGGCTAGGGGAGCTAGTCAAGATACCACAGGTTTGTGGAGAAACCATGAGGGATTGGTGGTGGCACCACCTGACCTGTTAGGTTTACTGATACAGGAGGCTCATGGGCAAGCCCATGTAGCCAGGGGGGAAGTAAGGAGAAAAATCACAAAAGAATATGGATTTTGGGCACCGTATTTGCTAGAACAAATTGACCATGTTCTAGGAAGGTGTACTATATGTTTGAAGAATAACATCAGAAGAGGAGTATTAACTCCACCAGGACACATTCCGACACCAAATGGGCCCATGAGGGAACTGGTCATAGACTATGTGGACATGATTCGCCCGGTAGGAGGTAAGAGATACATGCTAGTAGTAGTTGACAGATTTAGTAGATGGGTCGAAGCATGTCCTACTAAACGAAAAGATGCTCAGTCAGTAGCTAAGTTTCTCTGCCGAGAATTCTTTCCGCGATGGGGCTTGCCAGATAGAATCTCATCAGATAATGGTAAAGAGTTTGTCGATAAAACAGTGAAACTGATTTTACAAAAGCTAGGGATTAAACAACGTCTAGGAGCTGTATACCATCCTCAAAGTCAGGGTATATGTGAAAGAATGAACGGAGTAATTAAAAATCGCCTCATTAAGATTTGCCAACATACGGGGCTTAATTGGGTTGAAGGTCTTCCGCTTGCGCTAATGGTCTGTAGATCTAGTGAGCTGCGTGAGCTACGCATGACGCCTCATGAGCTGGCAACAGGCAGACGCATGCCCACACCTAGCTTACGTACCAGCGGGAAGGGCCCGAGCCTATCCCTGTTAGAAGACGATATGAAGGCTTATGTAAAGTACATGACTAACCTCCACCGGAGTATTTCTGTTTATGTCTCCCAAAAACAGGAACAGGAGGAAAAGGAGGAACGGGAGATAAAGAAAGTTGACACCATATTACCCGGGGACAAGGTGTTTGTGAAAGTCTTTCGGAGGAAGTGGTTCAACGCACGCAGAGAAGGGCCATTCGAAGTCGTCCGCAGCACTGGAACTGCGATTCAGATTAAAGGCTCGCCTACGTGGTTCCACTTCAATCACTGCGTCAAAGCACCACAGGACAGCGGAGAGGAGGAAGTGGTCCGCAGACAACGTCAAGATGCTAGGAACGAGCAGCAGCCACAGAGAGATACGGGAAGCGACCAAAGGGACCCCCAGGAGCAACATCAAGAGAAACCGATGGTCGATGACCTCAGCAACCAGGATGATGATAAAAGCAGTAATGATCAACCATCTACTCCAAATGGTGCCGGGAACCATGTCCAGGACCATGAGCGATGTGAAAGGTTCGATACCATCGACTTCCAATACGCTCCAGGAGAACCAGAGTCAGAACCAGCTGATCCAGCCTCAGACCTTGCTGAGAGCCAGGAGAAATCTCCCATGGAAACTAGGGAGCCAGAAGTCTGTCTTCAGTCATCCAAACCAAGGAGCCCGAGGCCGGTTCGGAAGAGAGTCAAGCCGATTCGGTTCAAGGACTACAGTTAAAGGAGATATAGGGAGCTCAATCATACTCCCTTGCGCCTGCTCAGTGGGAGTCAAAAAGGACCTTGATCTGGCCACGTGGCAGAGAGAAGGAGCAGCTGTGGCCATAGCAGGAGAAATAGTAGAGGCCGCAGCCACATACACTCAGCAGAGAAGACGCTTCCTAAACGAAGAAGAAAATGGGGATTGCTCACTCCTAATAACGAATGCCAATAAAGAAGATGAAGGGTCCTACTCATGTGTCCACTATAATCCGAAAGAACTGATATATACCTTTCATAGGGTAGACCTTGTGATACTGGAAATGGGAAGCACTTCAGGACCAACAACTTCAAGACAGGAGCTTACAAGTCAGGGACTCCGGCTTGACACAGAATTGACGTCTACTACATTTAAAAGTACAACATCTACAGCTGAACTCAGACCAGGATTAGAGGTAACCTCTGGTAAAAGTACTCCAACGCCCGAAAGCCGTCCTCCACCTTTGGAGACTCTCAGTATAACACCAGGAGCCCCAGAGACTCCCACCGTCATGTTAGAGAAGACTGCAACAGCTGCACCCACCGAGTACCCCCCAATGGCCAAGGGGGGTGGAGATGATGAAACGGAGGGGAAAAAGAGAGCAACTAGAGCAGGACCAATTGGTGGAGAAGAAGAAGAAACAGAGACAGACTTTGGGTCACGAATCAAGAAGAAGCAGCTGATCGATCCGTTGTACAGACGTGCAAAGAAAAATCTCTGGTATCAATGGATGGATTACACTGGAAAGACTTATGTGAAAGAAGACTGCTACGTGTGCTCCAAAGCCAGGGAAAATTCATTGATAGTAATGAACACCAAGTACAGTTGGAAAAACTGTGAAAAGATGAAGTTGGAATGGGTGAAAAGCATGGGAGCTCCCGGGAAGGAGTTTACAGTTGACCCCAATTTTGACCTGTCACCACGTTGTGAGGCGGAGTGTCTCCAGATGTTGGGATCCAGAGAATATTTCAATGACACCCTGATGAGAGGTTTAGCGTATATAGATTTGAAAGACTTAACATTACCTGTGAAGAACGTGGGGGACAGGTGCAAGACTCTAGACGTGCGAGTTGATAAACAACTAAGACCAGTACCCGCAGGGACGGAGTTGGAGATAGTAGGACCATTTGAATGCTTTGAAAAAAGGGGAACGGTAAACGTAGGGAAATTGAAATGGGGCCAATGTGAAACTGTCTGGGATCTCTCCCACAAGCGCAAAGGAGCCCCTAATGTTTATAATGCTGAGTGCACAACGATTGAGAAGAAGTCAAGAAGAGAAACGGCAGTATACGTAAGAAAGGGAAATCAGACTACACCTGCTCCGAAGGTCTGTCCCTACCATTATGCCACCCAGGCTGTGGCTGACCAATTTTGGCTCTGCGGTGAAGAAATCTTGTTCACCACTCTGCCATTGAACTGGCATGGGAGATGTGCCCGCGTCCAAGCAATCCAGCCTATCGTCATCATCCCCGTACAGGATGTGGAGGAGCCGAAAAAATCCAGATCTAGACGACAGGCCGATGGAAAGCCCTACATAAATAAGTGGGGAATTCCTGTTGGTGTTCCAGCGAAGGAGAAAGGAATAAATGACGTCCTCCTGGGAGTGGCATCTTATTTTTTCCCCCAGGTGGGAGTGAACATCAATACTGCCTGGATCAATTTTATCTACTACAATCAACAACACTTCATGAATGCAACGCAAGAAGCCCTGGGAGCTTTGGGACGACAGCTTGCAGCGACGAGTGACATGGCTATGCAGAACAGGCAAGCTCTTGACTTCCTGTTGGCTGAAAGAGGCGGCGTTTGCGAAATGATTGGAGAAAACTGCTGTACGTTCATACCAAATACGACGGCTCCTGGGGGGAGTTTCACAAAGGCGATGGAGAGAATGAAAGGCATTCACGAAAGGTTCACAGAAGGTGCCGGATTTGGCCATGAAGTGACAACGTGGGTGGAAACACACCTGGGAACATGGGGAAGTTTCTTTGTCAAGATAGGGACAGTCATCCTATTCGCCTTAATTATATTGGGATTTGTGTTCTGTTGTTGTGTTCCCATCGTAAGAGGACTAATCTCAAGAGGCATATCCAAAGCAATGAACATCCAAGCGCTCCAGATGGCTGTCGCAAGGAATGGAGAGTACGAAAAAGATAGCCTATCCAGTTATGACCCGGAGCAGTATCTGGTTTTTGGACAAGGCGCACTAAACATGGACAAGAGGACAAGGGACTGCTGAACCTGGATTTGAGAGACTCACTACAAGGAGGAGTGCCGGATGTTGGTGTGGGGTGTCACTTGGAGCTTTCTGAACCTACCATCTCAGTGGGGAACAGGCACAAAGGGGGGCTGTTGCTCTAGGCACGCTCGTCTCAACCCTGGTGAAGAAACCAACGATCCCTGAGACCCTAGGGGTGAAAGGGGGCAAAGGGTGACACTGCAGCCTTTATGTGGACCAGCGAGTGAAAGTGAGTCTCCACCATTCATATCCTCATCTGATACATCGTTCCAGCTGAGAAGGATGTCACCAGGACCGGGTGACAAGCAACCTACAAGATGTGTTTCCTCAAACAGAGATTGTACCTCTGTTTTCACACCATTTTCTCTATCTGTCTCTCTCCCCTCTATCTTCTATCTTTATGCCCGAGGCAGTGGTAAAGACTGACCTCCAACGGTAGGGTCAAGTGCTAGTAACTTCGACCCTCAGGTAAAGGTAAATCAAGCAACGAAGAGGACTGATCAACAGAGACATTCTTTCAGTTTGCAGGACATTGGACTATGGGAAGGAGATTCATAAGTGAATGTCCGTAGTGAAAATCAATGCTAATTCTAAATCGTAATAATTGTATTATATTATATTTTGGGACGATAACTAGCTACATTGAATGGCTAAAACAGATCAGTATTGCATGCATCTGTTATTATTTTTATTCTAGTTATACTCTACACATGTATACGATTTGTAGCTTTTGTTGGGTGCCAACCGAAGATGCACAAAAGGTAAGAGGTGACGACCTTGTTTTGTGTTTTGAAGGTTGTAGAGGGATCACTGTTATTTCACTAAGTATGTTATCTATTATTATTTTGAGGGACTTAATTTGGTCATGAACTGCAAGGCTTGAACTAGTGTAAGCGTAAGCTCTTATCGTGACAATGTTTGTATTACTACTCAAGTTGACTGATTGTTTGCAGCTAAGGATAATTGGTCTAATGATATTGTTGTGTTTTTACTCATTATTACTCTTGATATGTATTCTGTGTTTATTCGGGGATATTTCTGTTTTGTGGAAGCCAAAAGGCTTCCAAGGGGGGAATATGAGGTGTATTTCTTTGTCTCTAACTTCGCTCACGTGTTACAGATCTCCCTGCATGTGTCTGTATCACAGCTACAGATTCCACAGTTCCTATAGTCATTGCCTTATTTGGAGTGAAGGTAAAGAATGTATGTGTGTCCTGCAAGGGTAGGAGGTGTCTATATGTTGTGTCCGAAAAAAGGGACATATATGGTAATGGTTACTCTGAATAACGACGTGGTTCTGTCCACGTAAGAGTTGTGAGCTTTATAAACCGCTCCCAAACAGAGCGAGGGGGATTCTTCTCTGACCTCTGCATATCATGTTCCGAGGGTTCTCTCTGCCTGAAGCAGGGGCCTAATTCGACTGAGAAAAATCCTGGACTGACTGCAGCAGTCCTTTTGTGATGCTTAACTTTCAATAAATTCCTTGAAAATGCATCAGCAGTGTTTCTGAAGATCTTCACTCTTGACTCGGGTAGATTATTCAACAAGATCAGTGCGACTCCCTGATGTTCAGAGGGGCTGTTTCTGATACTGCTTGTCCTCACTTTGTCTTTGAAGAACTCATTCAGCCCCTTTGGCTTCAATAATAATATATGTCTCATGAACATTTAATTGTTAATTAATTAGATGAAGATTATAGGGGCTCATTTCAAGGGGTCAAGGCAGGTCTCGTTCCATTAGAAATATCCATAGACCCTATTGGTGGTTTAAAAACACAAAAATCATTAATAAAAATGTGATTTGTATCTTCTCAGTTCAAAAGTTACAGGCCTATGGTGCAGGATATGTAGTATAAAGTACACAACACTCAAACTCAAACTGAATTTTTTAATAAAAGCCCTTAGATATGGAAGATAAAGCAGCTCCTAGATTATTAAATCTAGATATAGATCATTACCTTGCTTATATTTTTTTGCATACACCATATGTACTTCTGCAAATTTTACAGGGGTAATACAGTAATGAGCATATCTGGACACTCAAACTGAACAGTTCAGATGGTTTTCGTAAATCCCCCACAATTGTGAAATACACAAAGATTCACATCCATAATAGAACTTAATAAACTAGATGATTCTACTATGCATTCTTCACCTCACCTGTTTCAGAAAAAGACAATAATCGTGGGGGGAAGCATCTATGGAGCGAACTACAGCACCATCATCGCTGCTGCTTCGTTTCTTGCAGCTTCATGATTTCGTTTTGTCTCGCCTGATTGCGTATCAGAGTTATAGTTGTGGAGCACACGTGTAAGCTGAGCCTCTCTGTGCAGATGACCACATCTGTCCTCTACAGCTCCAACCAGAGCGGACTAACATCTCTGACCTTGCAGAGAATCAGTGGTCGTCCAGACAGTCACACTCATGCATCCTAACAGTGTAAATCACATGCGTTTTGGCTTTTGTGCTTAAGTTTCCAGCTGATTTATGCAAGAGCATAATGTCACACGCTGTAACATTTATTTGATGTTTGTTCAGCAGTGCAGATATTTGTTTATCTGTCTAGAGTATGCAGATATCAGCCATTACACCACCTTTACTGTAAATCGAATCCTACAGTTTTATGCCCACACAACTTGGGTTTAATCCCCTCTGAGAGAACAAAGTGCATTTTCCCCGTGAAAGTGATATGATGAGAGCTTTTCTCACAGAGCTGTGTGGGGCCGTTAGCCCACTCTGGAGTTTCTAGAATAGAAACAGCGGCATCATAACGAGCAGGGGAAATTAGATTGTGACTGCTGCCATGCTTTTGTTTGCCTCCTGATGTGTGATGTGGAAGAAAACATCTGCTTAAAACTCAATATAGAGAATTTGTAAAATGCCATCATAGTTGGGAACCTAATCATATGAAAGTGTAAAGAATAAAAACACGTTAATGTTAATGGGCAAAGGGAGTGAAAACAATGGCAAAAAAAACATGAAATGTTCAGTGCTAAACACTTCATTACTTGCGTTCTGGTGAATTTGTGCCTTTCTGCATCAATTTATGGTTGAAATGTCTTCATTTATATGCAGGCACCAGACACCAGTTCAAAATATAATATAATGCAGTCAGAGTCTCAGGATCTGTATTGCTTTCAAATATTTATTCTCCTGTAAATCAACTTTCTCATTTAATATTGTCCCTGCAGCGCACACATAAAATGCATGATTTAATCAGTTTTATTTTTAAGTAGAAGTCTGTTAGTTAGGGTTCTGGGGAAATCTGTATCACATTAGACGCAGAAGCAGGCTCTGAAACCTCTCGTTGTACCGTGGATTGTTTTTTAATTTCAGAAAATAACTTGTCCTACAACTTTGAGGGGACCCACACAAACTATTTATCAAAACATGCATCAAGATCAGGAATGGTGTGACATTACTTTCATCTGCAAAATACAGATAGGTATGTAAAATTACATAAAAATATGAATACATACAAGATTTCTCATAGGAAAACTTAAACTTTGTAATGAATAAATATTATATTTCTTGTGTAATAATGTATTATTCCATATTTGAGGCTAAAATTTTTCAGGACGTTGATGGTCCATGTTATTTTCTGATAGGAGCTACCACTTTGTTAGTCGAGGTTCAAATGAGAGACCAGTGCAGAGAGAGAAAAATGCATTTTTTCCCCCCACATTTCTGTCACCTGCAGGGCAGCCGTCAATGGCAATCAGATGAAGTTGCCATGGTAACGGTTGAGGTTCACACACACACACACACACACACACACACACACACACACACACACACACACACCTTCAGTGAAAACAACATAATTAATTTACAAAATACACATTCCTACTCACACATTTTTTTTATTTATGTATTTTTATAAGACAAATGTGTATATTAAACCTGTTGAAGTAGTACAAGTTGCTCAATAAATACTTGATAATAAAATGTGTGTTGTGAGTGTAATATTTGTATATAACAACATAAATATACTAGTATTAGCATTTTCTTTCAAAATTCCCCTAGAGAAGATTTTCTAGTTTCATGTTTTTGTTGGGGGAGAAGCATACCTGTGAAATACATCAATCTTTCTGATTTAAATATATCTCAAATGTTCCTATTTTGTGTGTTTTAAGTGTTAGGATGCATTTGCAAGGTATTCCTGATCTGTGTGGCCTTCCATCTGTTATCATGGTTTTGAGAAATTTGTAGTAGCAGTGGGTGGCAGCGTGAAGGGGCGACTCACTAATGTCCACTGAATTAGCTGTAACTAACTATGCCATCAAAACCCATGATTCTCTGCAGCTGAAGGTGCTAAAGAGCTAACTCGACATACCAGAATATGGCTGAGCAAATATACAAATGTTATAATTAGATGTTGTCTTACACTTTAGATGTTACCATTGCATGAGTGTTGTTTTCCTGTTTTTATGACTGCATTACAGTAAAGTGATGTCATTTTCACAATTTAACAGACTGTTGTAACTGATAAACCTTGGGCTAGAATATTTGAATACTTATGGTAAGCTAAAATAATGTAACCTGTATATATAAAATATAAGAAAAAAAAATCCCTCAGCCGTATGCCAGATGCTTTGCTCAACAGGACCATCTGGAAACTCTTTGGAAAAGGGCAGGCACTTTCACATAAAGTGGATGAAGCATCTGTCTATTGCTGCCTATCACTGGCTGAGCATGGCATCACCTTGCGATCAACAGATTTATAAACCACCGCGGTTCTCACGTGATGCTGTGAATCAGATTATGACTGATTCAGCACCTATTTAACATCTGTTTAATATGCTGTATGTAAAAGTGTCCACTGTTATTACACGTTATGTTGTGTTTTTGTGCAAATGAACGACTCAGAGAGCACAACTTCAGTCATAAATCATTTGTGTGTATGATTTATTTATGCTTTGTCTTACTCCATGCCACTGGCTGGACTCTGTGTGCATCAAATAGCGATTCAGTGAGAAAGTTTCCTGTTCTGTTTGTTCTGCAGATCTCACTATGGCTCCCTGCTGGGGGTCAGTGAAGCCTGTAGATTATCCAGAGAAACCGAGACACATGGCTTTGCACTAATGTTGTAATCATCCATTAATAAAGTTCTGTATCTGGTCCGAAAAAAAAGAAATGTAATGAAAGGTGATCCTTGAGTAACCTGATTTCCATGAGATTGTTGCTAGTCCAACAGTCTTGTCTGAAACAGACCCCCCCCCCCCCCCCGTGTCTGCCTCATTCCGCCCCCTCTGGTCTCCTCCTGATGACCACAGTGACGGAGCCTTCAGGTAAAGCCTTGATCATGTTCCAGGCTTCGAAGCGAGTCATGTCTTGCAGACTGGTGCCCTGAACCTGCAGCACTTCATCACCGCACTGTAGACCGCTTTGCTCTGCCGCTCCGCCTGGCGCGCACACACACACACACACACACACACACACACACACAAGCACAAACACAGCATTACTCTACAGAGATTCCTACTAATTATATCTATCTTTTATAATGAATTGGCTCACCCATGTGTGATAAGCCTTCATATGAACAATCAAAAAATCTAAATCTAAAAAATGCAATTTACCATTTCTTAAGGATATACATAATGTTTTTGATGAGTAAAGCTCAAAGCAAAAAATCGCAGGGCAGCAGCAATTATTTATTTTATGATGAAATGTACGATGTAATCTCCCACAGTTTAGGGGGATGCATTCAAATTTCTTATATTTCAGCCCGAAACTCAAATATATAGAGGTTATTGTCATGTAAGACAAAAAACAGCAGCAAATCTTCATAAATAGCAGCAGAAGTTTTGGTACTTTTGCTCAATATATTTTTCCATTAATCAAATCAACTAATTGTTGCAGCTATAAAGGAATCCCTTTTTTTTTTTTTACCTCTTTAAGAAAGCTCTTCACTATTGGCGATTTTGGGTATGATAAATGTATAAATATTAATAATATAATTATTAACATCATGCAGGTACCTGTGAAGATCCTGTTGACAACTAACGGTCTGTCTCCATGAATCGAGGCTTTTCCTCCCTCCAAAGTGAAGCCGACTCCTCCTGCCCCTTTCTCCAGCTGCAGAGTCACAGCGGCCCCCTGCTGCTCCACTGTAACACACACACACACACACACACACACACACACACACACACACACACACACACATATATATAAACATATATGTACATACATGCATGTGTTATAGTGAATAATGGCTTGTGTGACAATAGGAATAATAAAATGCCATAGCCGCCTGATCACATGATCTGGAGTTATTGACTATCAAATGCAGAGAATTTACAGCAGTCATTATCACAGCAGTCTACATCCCAGCAAGGTTAATGGGGGGGGGTTGCACCTTTGGTATCTGTCTCAATTTCTGACGTCAGGGAGGCTTTCATGCGTGTGGACACCAAGAAAGCAGCGGGACCAGATGGCGACAGTGGGCGGGTCCTCGGACGGCGTGCTATATGTCATAGCTACGTGCTTCAATGAGCAACAATTACCAGGCAGTAGCATGTGCCTAATGCATTTGCCTAATAAGACAATAGTAGCTCTGGTGTGTTTGCTTTACCTCCACCTGCAGGGTTGCACTCGTCACCCTCTCTTCGTTCCTCCCCCGCTCTCTTGCAGACGACCACCACGGCCAGCTTCAGATTGCGGGTCTGACGCAGGGCGGCCGTGGCGTCGGCGTGCGTGAGGCCCCGCAGCGTTTGGCCGTTTATAGACAGCACCTCGTCGCCTTTCTGGATGGTTCCCTCCTGAGCCGCCAAGCCGCTGGGAAACACTTTGTGGACCTGGACAGAGACGATTAGGAGGGAGTATGAAAGTGAATAAGTGACTGTGTGGGATTGGCCACACACACACACACACTTTCCATGTAATGTTGAGAAACTGGCAAGTAATACGAATGAAGAGCACGAATGGTCAGAGAGCAGCTTCATGCTGAAAAGTTGGTTGTGCATTTTACAATGAACAAGCACATTGTAGCTTAGCTGTGAATCTGCATGCATTTGCATGTGTGTGTGTGTGTGTGTGTGTGTGTGTGTGTGTGTGTGTGTAGTTGTTGATCTCCAGAGAGAAATTAAGGTGTTCAAGTAGCTTACATAAATACACATAATGCCCACAAAAGGCACTTAAGACACAAATATACACAAGACATTAACACACAAAATAAAATAAATAGGATTAAAATTAAAATTTTAAATAAGACAAAATGTGTAACATATCCTGAGATTTGAGGTAGTTAACTGTGTGTGTGTGTGTGTGTGTTTCAAATTGTCACACTTTACTAGCTTCAACGCTTCAACACAACCAGAGTGGTGTGAGAGGTAACATAGGAAGTTGTATTTATTTTTACGCTGCTTCTGCATGCTGTGTTTTCGATTTCCAGCTGAGGTGTGTTTGGCGTGATCGTGCATTGCTGCTCACCGTGGCAGCTTTGCTCTCCAGGTCCGAGCCTCCGGCGATGCTGAACCCCAACCCGGCTTCCTCCTCCTTGTGCAGGATCACCACGTGGACGTCCAGCAGTTGCTGCGGAGAAAGAGCTTTTATTTCCTATTGGATCACGTGTTGAAGTCATCAGACATTGTTCATACCAAACTCATTTTATGTCTTTTTCCAAATGTTGACTAAACCAGTAACCTAATTATGAGAAGAACACACAGGAAGAACAGGAAAATACGATTTCACACACATGTTTCAGGCCTTGATGATACTGATTTTATACTGCATTTAGATGAGTGGTGTCAGTAAGTGGTAAAAGATGAATATTGTACATGACAGAACAAGTGGGCTATACAGGTCTTATTGAAGGCCTATTGTATTGATTATATTGATGAATCCCCTGCAAATCTATCAGGTTCAGGCCGTCTTTAACCACCAGGTGGCAGGTTCCACACTCACATACATGCAACCGAATCATTATGGAGACTAGACTCCATCAAACATCTGCCTATGAACTGACCTACAACTTTGACCTGGGTTTTGTTGTTCCTATATTTTGGAAAATACACTAATTCACTTCCTGCTGTAGAGTTAAAAAGTTTTTTATGGATATTAATCTCATGTGTGTTTGGTATGGACACAATTAGCCCTCTATTGCACGGCATTGCCATATGGCAACAATTACATTGGCTCAATATTATGAAAAAAACAGCAATATAAAATCCACGATTTACTGTTTAGTTGTTAAGAATCAAGTCTTTTACTTTGAAATAAGAAAGAGGTCTATAAGACAAAATTTGCATGTTGTTGCCATATGGCAACGCTATGCAATAGAGGGCTAGCCCATTTTAGTATGCAGACAGGAAGTAGGGGAAAAGAGCTGCCAACTCAAAAGATGGGATCTGTTTTAGCTGTAATAACTATTTAATTCATGCATTTCTTCATCCTTGCTGATACCAGGGTAAACCAGGTGTATGCATCAGTTTTTCATTATTTATTATTTATTTATTTTTTTTACCTTCAGTGTGTCATCATCTAGCGCTTTAACTTCCCGGATCATCCTCTGTATTTCCTCTGACGGGATGGCTGAGATGACGGAGTAGGCGGGAGCAGAAGTGACGGCCGCCCCCTCCCCTCGCTCGATGGTGCACGCCCTCAGCGTGGCCAGGCTGCGTTTGGAGCCAGGAAACAGGACGTCATCACACAAACGAATTCACTGTATTATTTGGACAGGAGCAAACCGCTCCTCTGATGAAACGGGAAGTGTTTTTGTTTTTTTTTCAACCCGATGCAGAAACGCACACTTACCTGACAGAGAATCCCCTGTCAGCGGCGTCCAGGGTGCTGTCGCTCTCCTGGAGGTCATGGGGATTCTGGGACTGAGCATGGTTATCATGGCAAGAGCGCATCAACGCTTGTGATACCTGGAATGGTGGATGAGCAGGAGATAAAGAAAATTATCTATTCTACCAATGTATTGGACAAATGCAATTGTTGAATTTAGTCTTAAGAAAAAAAAAAGTTTCTTCATAGAAAAGAAGGAAAAGAATTCTGCAATTGGAGATGTGTCAAAATACTGAACATTGCATTAAAATACATAATTACATCCTCTTTCAAGACATACAAAGAGTGTCATTACATAATAAAGTGTCTTAAGAAGCTGTTCTCCTCCCTTAATTATGAACTTGCAGAACTTGTATGTGGGTCTGTTGAAATGTGCGGTTGTGAACCGTGAGTCATTAGCAGAAACATATATAAACCATATAAGGCCTAGAACTGGTCGTATATATATATATCTAGTGATAACCTCCATTTCAGGTTCTGGTGGATTTACCCTCACTACGTCCTAGGTAGTGAAAATTTTGGACAGGAAAATGGACATGAATGGTAGGTTGGTGGAGGGGTCATTCTGGGGTACCAAGGAGGTTCAAGTCCCTGGACAGGGTCCTTTCTGTGTGGAGTTTGCATGTTTTTTGTTCTCTGGCATCCTACCACAGTCCAAAGACACTCTGAGGTTAATCGGAAACTCTAAATTGCCTGTGAGCATGAGCATGATAGCCTGTGGTATTCTGGGGTGTAATGCACCACTGCAACTCTGGTAAGGATTAAACGGGTATACAATATGACTGACTGAATGACTGATATGAATAGGACTGCTTTTTTAAAAAGAACCAGTATCAAAAAGTCTAAAATGTTTGCCTTATTTGATTTACAGCCCTTTACTTTGATAATATTGCCACGGTGAGTAAAATACCTGGTTACTGAAGGCGAGGATTTTGCCTAAACTCTCCCCCTCCAGGCCTTTTAGGGATTGGCTGTCCGTGGAAGCAGCAGCGGAGGCGACGCTCTGGGTCATGCTAGCCACTTTTCTTTCGGTCCCCGTCGGAGGACTTCCCCCTTCAGCCGGACTGGAGGTCCCAGATGTGACACCAGGGCAGGGCAACACCTCTGCTGTCTGTAGCTCAGCTTCCTGGTCCCCGTGGTCATGGACTGGAGCTGGCTCTGGATCACCGCCATGGCTGACGGGTGGCGGGGGGTCTGCGGAGGATTGGGGGGATACTTCAGCCGTCGTTTGAGGACAAGCTGCAGGGGCCGAGGAGGTGGCGGCCCAGCGCGATTCAGACCGGCTCGCTTGGATCTCTTCAAAGTTTTTCAGCTTTGCATACTCTCTGAATGGAACAGCGTGACTCCCGGACTCTTTCTCTATCAGGGGCAGGGAGGTGGAGGGGGCCACAGGCCTCCTGCTGTCCTTCTCGGGGCTCTCCGAAGAGGAAAAGGTCTCAAACGAGTGGATCTTCTGTTTGATGGACAGGTTGGTCGCAGACGACGCGGATTTGAGTCCGAAGCTCCTGCCGCCGGTGCCGGGCCTCTGCTCCGCGGGTTTGTCTTTCTTCCCCTGGTCCTGCTCACTGCGAATCTTCTTCAGGCTCTGGCGAAACCAGGCGGGCTTCGGCGCCACGGGGGGCCCCTTCCTCGACTCCGGCGGGGTCTCGCCTTTGGTTTCGGGAGCCGGGTCGCAGGGAGGGTCCGCTGAGCCGTTGAGCTCCGGGGGGGTGTTCTCTTCATCGTCCATGGCGGCCGGCTGCGTGTGGAGGTGCAGGTGGGGGTGGCGGCGGTGGTGGCGACCGTGCTGGTTGTGATGGACCTCCGGGGAGCTGTCTGAGAGGCGGACCCAGGGGTCCTGGAGCTGTTCCTGGGTGTGTCGCTCGACCCGAGCCTGCCTCCTCAGAGCTGCTCTCTGGGGCTGCGAACAGAGCACAGCAGGTGACTCACCTGTGGAGGAGATCACATGTTTGAGTTCCTTCACATGCACACGCTTGGACATGAACAGGTGTGCCCAACCATTTTACTGGTTGCTTTATTCTCAATGCACGCCAGCCCTATATTGCATCAGCTTGAGTCTGGAACACACTTGAGTTTTAAATACGCCAGGTGACAATCCTGGTTGTCACAGTTTGAAACTTCAGTCCCTCTCTGTTCGTCCCCCTCCCACTTCACATACTGCATTTGGACCAAATGCCCAGTCGAGCAGCTGCTCAGGTTATCCTACCTCTGCGTAGTCTGTCCTCGGTGCAGGCTGCGGGGAAATCTTCTGACTGTTCTCTTGTCCGTGCTCCTTCCTGCTACACAAACAGGAAGTGTTGGGTCACGATCGCTTCTCTCGAAAGCAGCCGCAGAGATGTGCAATAATGTACCCGGCTTCCGCTCGCACTCATCCACACCGCTGCTGCTGCCGCCGCTTTCACGGGTTTAATTCAGGTGACAGAGGGCCCACGACAGAACCAGCAACAAGCACAGGGGATACATGTACACAATGACACACACACACACACACACACACACATGAAGCATGCATGCTGCATATTAAGCAGAATGGAAAACCATATTGGATGAGCAGCGCAATATTCACTCCCTATAACAGCTGAAGTGGTTCTTGAGGTTGTTTAAAAAAAACACACACACACACTACATTGCACGTAATACACCTGAACATGACGCTCATGTGTGATAGCTGAACGTGTGATTCTGACACCATGACACCATTAATCTGCAGCTGTTTTTGAGCTTTTCACCAGATGTTAGAGAGCGGCAGCAGGGATTTACTCCCTTTAGAGTGGCGTCATGTTTACCAGGAGGGAGAACAAACTGCAAAAGTAAAAAAAAAACTCACTTTTGTCTAAAGTGTTGCTGCATTAAAAGTTTTTAAATACTTTTTCATTATAAACAGGCCTAAGTGTTGTATAATTACTGCCCCGTGTTTCAAATTTGCTCAAACCAGACAAATGCACAAAAATTTGTGCCTTAAATAAGCTGTCAGGACTGTCTGTGAAGTTGTGATGTCATAACTATACAGTCACCACCCACAGCCATTCAAATTAGCCAATCAGAGGAGAGGCTCATTAATATTAATGAGACAGACACCACAATTTCCGTTCTTATAGAGATAATGCTCGTTACTTAAAAACCGCAAATATGTTGTGTAAGAGATATTTAACCTTAGAATAAAATCCAGGAAGAATGAACAATATGGGACTGATATGATGAGTATGTGTCTGCATTCTTGTGGTTATAATGACAACATACAAATCTGAAAGTAGAAATCAATCAGTGACAAATCAAAATGTGTTTTTTTTAAGCAGCATCCTTTATAAGACTAATGTAAGTCGAAACCTATGAGTTTATTTAACAATCTCAATCAGTAAGGAGCCATTATTAAGAACAAGGTAAACAGCTTATAACAAATCGTAAACCCTCTATAAAAAGGCGTCTTATTAGAAAGCGGTACCAAAAAAAAAGAAAAGTCAAACACTGTACTGGGGTTAGTGTGATTAAAACAATCAGCTCATTGTTTCTAACCCGTGTCATAAAGAAGCAGAAGGCAGCCAGCATGCGTTCACTAGTGACACGTCACTTCACATACATTCCTTAAGAGTAACCTCAGGATCTTTCGCAGGGCCTTGTAAATACTGCTGAAGAGCTGCAGGCGGCGGAAGGAAAGGAACTCGTTATGTGTAGAAGAAGAAGCATGAGAGAAACACGGTTAGTAGCACACAGGACAGCGAGCAGGTGACGGCCCCGTTCTGAAATAGAGGCGTGAGGAGCTTTAAAGTGGAAGTGAAACACGCAGAGTGAGGTGGCGCTTTAGGTGACGGCCTCCACATCCGCAGACAGGAAGTGGAGACATTTGAGGAAGTTTCGTGCGTTGGATGGTAATCAGCAACAGCAGTGACGAATGACTTATCAGGATGTTTTAGTGTCTTACAAATTCCACAATTTGGTACAGAAATCTAACGTATGAGGTGTAAGATCAGGTTAATTTAGACCATTCAGGATTAGATATTAAAAAAGATGACACATAATTAATGGATGAAAATGACTGTCTGAGCCCTTCCATTTAGAGTTGCAAAAATTACTTAAATAATAAGTCAAATAGTGGCTCATTTTTATATTAATCGCCCATTATTTTGATAATCTACTATTGTTTTGAGGTATATGTAGGGAGGAAACATCCAAATTCTCAAATTCATGTAAATATTTAGTTTTCTTTAGACGTGTATGATAGTAACTGCGTAACTTTGGATTATGGACTAAATGAGACAATTATAGACGTCATCCTGAGGCTTTGCAAAACACTGATCAAGCTTTATACAGTCAAGTAAATGATTTATTATGGTATAAACCGACAAATTAACGGATAATTGTAAGTTGCAGCTTTGTCATGAGCTGAGTTGTAACCTGGCAAATTAGTAAGATCTGATCAATAAAAAGAATAAAAGAAACAATGTGACAGAACTAGAGTTGAGCTTAAAGAATATGCATATGAATCTATGTGTGTGTGTGTGTTTTTTTTTAATTTACATGTGCTGATATTCTATATCTGTATTCGCAAATAAAAAAAGAAGAAACAAAGCAGTTGAACCACTGGAGGTCAGCACAGAGAAGACTATCAGGTCTGTTACAGGAGCGGTTACAAGTGAACAGAAGGAATAGTCAAATATTCTATAATATGTTGTTTTACAGGTCTGTGCTTTCTGCAGACAGAACACTTGAAAAGGGAACCAGTGCTCTAACATGCTGTAGTACATCACTGTGATGATGGTGGCTGTACTGCAAATGGGTACCAGAAGATAACTTTTTAGTGTTATCTGTGGACTAAATACCTCATGTCGTTAAGAGCCGTTAAAAAAACCACAAGCACATTTGCAAAAATGCTATAAGAACAGACTGAAGTGCAGCTGTACCTGGCAGCTGGAGTGGGACGACGCGTCCAGTCCCTCGTCCCTGACCGGGGATCCTCGGCTGGAGCCGCTGGAGTCTCCGTTGTAGCCCTCCTCGCTGGTCACGTCCTGAGGCCAGCAGTAGCGGCGGGGAGCAGCACGCAGCCTGTAGGTGGACTACATGCACACACACACACACACACACACACGCCATGTGCAGATGACTGACCTATCACAGCATCACCATACATCTCTACAGTAGGTCAGAACATGGATCATAGTTCTGAGGTGAATGAGTTGGACATTAACCATGTTTTTTTTTGGTTATTAGTCATTTCCCTGCAGCACAGCAGCTTTACTGATACACACCAGAATACTTCAGTCACTTTTGTCTTACTCATGTAATACCACTATTGGTAGATACTGATCTTTCTAGCTTTGGACATTTCCTTTCCTGGGACAAAAGGTTCGCCCCCGGTGCCCGGTATGACACATTCTTTTAATCTAAAACTATAAAAATTATAAATAAAAATGAACCCTGGACTTCATCAAGACATTGTGTAATTTATGTTGAGTTATGAAAACACAGACAATTTCTTTCTATGGTTGTTAGATGTGTTTTCTTACAAATGCTGCTGGGATTTACCGTAATTTCTGAAGTATAAGCCACTACTTTTTTACATGCTATGAACCCCAAGGCCTACAGAACGCTGAGGCTAATCTTATATGTTAACAGCTCACAGCCACCATGGGCGCTCCAGCAGGAAGCACAAGAGTGAGAAAGACGCTAGCTGTGCTATTGAAAGCTGATTGATTCCTAAAAGAAGACGACTGGTGGTTTTCCTAAACAAGAAGATGAAAATGGAAATCAATGCCTTTTCTGATAAGCTAGTCAATTTTTTTAAGCAGCTGTGTTACTGCAGGTTTACTGCTGCATTAAAGGCACTCTTTGGACAAATGCATTTACCATATTTAGGGTATGGGAGACAGGTGTAGGTTTAGGTCACAATAGAGCGATAAAGAATATAGCATGGGATTGTTTGGGGATTTGATTGATTCACGGTGAGAGCCATTAAAACACTGAACGCAGGAAAGAGAGCATGCACACGGGAGAGTTCTATTGCCCTGTCATCGTCATATTATTATATATAACATACTATTATTATAATTTGTGCTTGTGCTTGGCCAGTGAGTGTGTGAATACATGGGAAATGTCGCCAAACCTCTGTCAGTGGTAGCAAGCACCCTTACCTATGGTAATTTATCATGTATTATCTGTATGTGTAACATAAATATCTCGTAACGTGGACACCTGCTGCTTATAGTCATGTGCATTGGTTGGTGCATCTTAAGTTCATGCATGCTCAGTCAGTCAGTCATTTTCTATACCTGCTTATTCCTCATTAGGGTCGCAGGGGTCTGCTGGAGCCTATCCCAGCGCGTTACGGCGAGAGGCAGGGATACACCCCAGATGGTCGCCAGCCAATCGTGGGGCACACACACCATTTACTCACACACTCACACCTACGGGCAATTTAGAGTTGCCAATTAACCTGAGCATGTTTTTGGACTGTGGGAGGAAGCCGGAGTACCCGGTGAAAACCCACGCAGACACGGGGAGAACATGCAAACTCCACACAGAAAGGTCCCAGACCCAGGACCAAGGAGGTCTTGAACCTGCGACCTTCTTGCTGTGAGGCAACAGCGCTACCCACTGCTCCACCATGTCGCCCCTTCATGCATGCTCAATACTCCGTAAATTAAAGTAACGTATTTGCTATTCTGTTATTGCATTAAATCTATTCTGTAGCATTTCATTTTCTCATTGTCATGGATGCACCATTTCCGGAAGATCTCCCCTGCCTCTTTGTAGCTTCAGAATTGTAGGAGCAGGTACCTTGTTGCTCCTGAAGGCCAGATCCATGTTGGCGGCCGGCGAGTTGTATGGAACATTATAGTCGTCGTCAGGGTACACGGGCGCTGACAGCCTGTTGTCAGACCAGGTTTCCGTCATGGGCTGTAGAGGACAGGGCGGGCTGGGATCAGACAGCTACAGTATGCAACAGACAGAGATGCATGAGGAGGATCTCCGGCCTCCTACCTTGGGTGCGTCCAGGCTGTGGACGCGGGCCGACGGGTTGTGGTGCGCGCCGTGCAGGCCGTGGTGCGCGTTGTGCAGGTTGTGGATGAGCACGCTGCGGCTGTGCTGGTGGCTGCTGGCGTTGTCGCTGCAGGAGCGGGTCATGGCCGTCTTCTGGGCGCGGCGGACCGTGAGCTGGCTGAAACTGCGCTCCAGACACCGCTCGCACCTCTGGCGGCTGTGGGAGCACGAGTCCAGCCGACGCAGCCCTGAAACGACGAGGGGAAACGTCGTCAAGTCATTCCGACAAATCTAATCACACAAATTGGCGTTGTGATCTCTGAGTAAATAGAACTGACTGCTGGAGCCTGATTTGGGTTCTTTTTCGAATTACTTCAGAATGATTTGAGAATGAATTGATCCAATTCAGTTGGCTTAGGTGAATATGCAAGGACAGCAAAAAGGGGCTTTAAACTGTACGACTGTATTATACAAAATTCAAGGGCAGCATATTTTTATAATATATATAATATAAATATAATAATCTGGAATGAAGCAAAGGTAAGAAAATTGGTTTATCTTGGAATTATAAGGATGAGAAACTCATTATGTTGTGGTGATGGCGATATATGAAATCGAAATGGGTGAAATGTTGGAAGTTCTAGACCATTCAACTTTGCAGAAGTATGAATATATGAGGAAAACTGAATATTTTTACCATCGATACTCCACTGGCTCTTGTCCTTTCTCAGTTTGCTGTTTTCCACGGCCTGTGCTATTGCATCGTTCAGCTGATGCTCAGAAACCTGTTAGATGCAGAGTGGAGACGATTGTGGACATTACAGCAAGTGAAAATGTATTGAAAATATATATATATTATACTAAAATATTTTTAAAAAATAGATATATACACATTAATAAGTCATATTCCACACTCAGTATACTGTTGGGCACCAAATATGGATTAATCCGCCGCAGAAAATAGTCCTTTAAAAAAAACAACACTTTTTCCCAACTACACTGACCATTAACTGACTCAATTGCTGAGCTATTGTTAAAGATGATGTTTTTTAAAGATGTGCATTAAAAGATGTACAAACGCATTGTTCGATTTGGGGTTTATCATTGGATTTGCTGTTAATGCTACAGGATACTATAGATAAAATGCACAATTTGCAACAGGTAAGGTTTGCAGGACAGATTGTGTAAAAGGAGAAGCAAACCAGCAACTAACCACATATGAGTCACAGTGAAAATAAAAAACGACTTATTTTTCCCTGAGCACATCTTCTCATACAGAATTACTACTCGAACACAAACATTTGGACTGTAAATGTGATAAGTTGAAATAAAGGGAGTGGATGCATACTTTGGGGTCGGGGTGTCGACTGATGATGATCTGGACCGGACCCGGCGTGCACTGGCTCAGGACGGTGTAGACGTCGTTCAGCGCCATGTTGTAAACCACCGTGTCGTTGATCTCCATGATCTCATCCCCACACCTGAAGGCAGGCAGGAAGAGTTCAGGCAGGAAGAGGTTGTGAAGAGTGTGTGTGAACCAAGGACCTGGTGATATGACTTTTAAATGGTTCCCAATAAAACTGTGTGAGTTCTTATATTCTTAAAGTACTGCCTGTGTTCAATCCATAGCTAAATTGAGCTACTTCATACAAAATCAAATCAGCGACTTCTTGCATTCGATGCTTTCAGTTCTCACCGGAGTCGGCCGTCCAGGTGTGCCACGGATCCAGGAGAAAGGGTGTGGATGTAGATCCCAGGACAGCCGTCGCCGGAGGGAACGCAGCACAGCCCGATGCCCAGACCCACACCAGCCTCTGAAAAAGTTGCATCAGGATGCTCGGCATTTTTTTTTTCTATTGAAAAACAGCATTTATAGCAGAATAATCACAGCAGAGGAAAAAATTCATCCACATTCATATAAAAGTGAGAAAGCCACTCTTTAACGCTGAAATCTGAAATTCCGGCCGACCTTTCTGCAGGATGATCTCCATCATGATGCGGTCCCGGGGTTTTGCCGGCTGAGCGGGGACCCCCAGCGTGTTGTTGCAGGCGTTGCTCAGGTAGTTGTAGTCGCCCATGTCGGCGCTGACCCGGGCCATGCCCGTGGTGGAGCTGAGGGAGCGCGACCTGCACAGCTGGCTGACCTGGGCCTGGCCGCACAGGGCCCCCACCCGCAGGCTGGTCCTCACCACCACGGTCAGCAGGCCCTTTTTGATTTGCTGCGAGACGTTTCAAAATGAATTGGATCACGCATAAGCACCAAGACAAACATGCATGTGCACACATTCCTGCAAATGGTTTTTACTCAACACGGCAAACTAACATTTTAACTTGTTTCCCCTGCTTCAAAGTTCTTTTTAGTGACTCAACATGTTTCAGGTTTATCCTCTAATATTATTACCACATTTAGGAAGAAATATTAGAAATGCCTTTCAGGATAAAGCCGTCCAACATAAGGTTCTCTCTGTCTCAACGATCAGAGAGATTCTTCAGTTACATCAACACTGGTCCTTATTCAACCAGTATGTTTAGGACAGCTGGCCTTCATCAGGCTGCTTTATAGCATATAAGTGAATGTATAAGTGTCACAAAATACGGCTGATGCCATCAAAAAGAGAATTTAATGCCTGACTGAATAACCCAAACTGCCAATACAGTGCAAAAATGCATCCTAGCTTCCAATTCTGGACTTCTTTTATTCCACATGTGTGTGTTTTGTGAGTTAATCAGTTAATGCTAAGCACGCCTTACTTTGAACTTGTGCAGGGCTTCGTCATGACTCAGACCATGAAGCGACTCTCCGTTCAGCTCCAGTATCTCGTCACCTTCAGACACACGAACACGGCATTGGAACGTATATAACGCTCTCGTAGAGCTATTGTGGCCCATATCTAAAACGAATAAAACGTTTGTGTGTGTGTTTCCCCCTCACCCTCCTGCAGCCTCCCGTCAGCAGCCGCTGCCCCCCCAGGGAAGATGGTCTTGACATAGATCCCCATTGGTCCGTACATGCTGTCCCTGCCCCCAACAATACTGAAACCCAGACCCTGGAGCAGCAGCACAATCATCAGTCATCACCTTACATTTAATGTTAGCACATACATTGCATATATAACGATCAGTGTAAGTGTGATCAGAATCAAAAAGCAGCAATTTAGCACGTTGGTGTGTTCAGAAATGGAATTGACTGGTCTGGTGAATGCAGACTCTGCTGCAACAGGACAGTTATAATAATGATGGCAGTTGCCTTTAATTTAATATGGTTTCATCACCTATGCTCACTACATTCATTTGCATTGTCATAATATTTTTATATGCAATCAAAATGTTTGTGTGAACCAGAGAGAAACAAAATAATTTAAGCAGCAGTTTTGGTGGTGGTGGTGGTGGTGGTGGTGTGTGTGTGTGTGTGTGTGCGTGTGTGTGCTTCCTACCTTTCCATGTCCCTTCATCAGCACAATATTACAGATAATGAAGGCTTGCACGTTGCTGCAAGAGTGAACCAGCTGAGCAGAGCTGAGAGAGCGTGATGGGCGATGCGTAGGCTGTCAGACACACACAAACGCAAAATGCTTAAAACAGGAAACACGTTGTAGTGATGTCAATTGACAAACATGGGAGAAAAATCAAATACCTGTGTAGTGGTGTGAGAAAACTCCAGTTGCTGCGACAGAGACTTCCTGTTCCCGTATAAAGTGCCATGAGGATGACCGGCATACAGCTCTGGCGTCTTCATGATGATGCTGTCCAGATCCCCGATCCAGTACGGATGAACACCTGATATAGAAAGCATCATCAGAAAATAAACATCACTTTGAGCCGTAATGCTTGTGCAGCATATTATTGAAAAGACCAATGATGGGCTGTATTATTAAGCCTGCGGTCCTCTACTTAGTAATTTTGAGTGAATTCATGCTGGAAAAGTGTAGTGAACTCATCAGATGCTTAAAAATAAACTGAGACTGTTTTGCTGTGTTCTCCCACAATGCAAAAGGGAAATTGGGGTGACAGCTGTAAATAATTGAAATAAATCACTGATTGATGTAACAACGAAATACTCCATATGTGATTTTATCAAAACATCTTCCTGTGTTTTTTTTAAGTTAATTAATCCATTGCAGTCTAACAGTAAAACAAGTATTTCCTGTATAGGAGTATCAACCTTATACTGTGTGATTAGTATATGGTTGACTGGCTGTATGAAGTTATGAGAGAGTTTACATTTTCCTAAATGCTGAAATTAACATGTTAATCCATCCAATACTTGTGTGACATTCTGTGAAAATATGAAGTTGCTGCTTATTTGGCTATATACACATTATATAGCAGCCATTGTATTGACTATCCTAACTAATGCACCTTTATTTCCATTGCAGCCTAGCCGCTACAATCCGTTCAGTTCTCTCTCTCACAGCGGTGGAAATGTACAGTGAGCGGAAGATTTTCATGTAATTAGGACCACATTTCCCAAAACTGATGTGGCTTCCTGGTGCAGAGAGGATATTACCCCCCGTCTCACACCTCCCTGTAGACGATAAACGGATTAGACGGACTCTCCCGTCTAAAAGCTTTAAACGTCTCTGCACTCATGGAACGGAGCGGCCGCGTCGTCCTGTTTGTGCAGCTTTTCTACCCTGGGTTCGACTGTGTGCACGCACACACACGCACACACACATAAAATACAGTCCGGTTATTGCCTCAGAGAACTGGATGATACACACTAGTTGAATTGGAGCGTGTCCTGTTGTTGGCCGTCTGTCCCGGTGGATCCTGCTCGTTTTTCTCCACCTCCCAGCATCTCTCCTCATTCACCTCTGGGATTGGCAGCTACACACACACACACACACACACACACACACACACACACACACACTCAGATGAACCAATGGATTCAAATTACCTCACATAAAAAGAAAACAATAAAGGCACCTGCATGTTTTTTTTTCTTGCCAGCAAACATAAGGATGACTTTACCTTGAGGTGGTTGTTGTTGGCCATAATTTCTTCATCTGTGCATCCCGGCGATGACGACAAACGATCCGACGTGGAAACGAGAGCCGGACGCTGCGGGCTGACGCTCAGAGCTTCCTCGCACGAGGAAACGTTCTACAGCACAAAAACAACACACAAGCAAAAAAAACAATCAGAGCATCTGTATAAGTTCACTTCGGCCTCCCATGATGTATTAAACATTAGACATTTCACGTGGCCCTAATCAATCTTCTAGATGAAAGCGTGTTTGCTGTGGTTCTACATCCTGCTTTTGTAGATGAGGGGAAACAGTAAAGCGTCTGTGTGACGTGAATAGCGGTGTGCCTTTATAAAGTGTGTTAGCGGCAAGTCACCAAAAAATATCCTCCGTAGCCTCAACAGGCCACATTACCGGTGTATGCAAGGTTTAACTGGATGCATCAAAATAAAGGTTTAAACCACGTAGACAGATGATAGAATGAGATTTTGTTAATTATCAATCAAGAATTTAAATTGTACATTTCCCCTCTGATGTTTTGTGATTTTCATGGTCACCAGGACACCACAAAACAAGTGATTTACAGATCAGATATGCATGCAAGTTAATTTCCAAATGGGTTCTAAAGCTCTATGTAACCATGGCAACACGGTCTATTTATCCGCTGTATTATTAAGGACTAGTCTTTGGAACCACGTGAAAAAGGGCGTTTCATTGCTGTCAGGAAGCCATTATAAAAGAAAAAAAAAATCAAACAGAGACGGCGTTGAAAACAGAATCAGCTGAGCCCAGCGTCACATGTTACACATTCTTTCCTACTGCTCTTTTTCTCCGTTTTCTCTTTAATTTCTGCTCTTCAGGTTTCCACAGCCTCTTAAAAGTGAGTCAACGGGACTTGGCACGGCGATGAGGTGTTACACCACCCAGCGGGGAAGGTTTCACTGCAGCAAAGATCCTAAAAAAGGCCCCTGAAGGCTGCTCAGGAGCAATGAAAACACACCACCACCTCTGCTGCTCAATGGCAGACCCATAAATAGCGTGTGTGTGCTGGAAATACTCTATACTCCGTCACGTAAGTAGAGCTGTGTGCTGCTAATAACACCATTCTATGTTTTTAGGATCGTACAAAGGAACTGTATTAAATTACATAATATTTCCATGACTGAACCGGAGACTTCCCTGGTTGTTATTGGCTCCTGGTGTGCACCCATATTGATGTCAGAATGTATCAGATTCCCTGACTGCGCCTGTCTGGAATAGAAAAGGTATTCCAGACAGACACCATAATATTCCAGAAATTCCATGAGCAGTGGGAAGCTTGCGTTATATAAATGTTACCGATCTGTCTTCTTTTCACATTCTTCTTTAGGTCGACCATATTTAAATTCTTTAAATTCCTTTGTGTGTCTGACCATGTGTGTGTGTGTGTGTGTGTGTGTATGCACGTGCATGCATGCGTGTGATGACTGGGAATGTGGTTGCAGCATGAGAAAAATGTCATGCCCACACAGACAAAGTTACTGTAGAGAACAGACTTAGAGACACTCCACTGTCATTCTCAACCTCCTACACTGTGTCCACACTCGCTCTTGCCATGAAAAACACAGGCCTCACAACTTAAATCGAGTTAAATTAGTTTAAATCAAAGTTTGTTAAGAAAATAAAGTTGTTTTTTTTAATTCTCTTCACCTCACTCTGAAGTCAGCAGCCAAGCTTTTATCTCCAGTACGGACTGTTGACACCATGTCTGTCGACAGCCTTTGTTTTCTGCAGCAACAATTTGTATGTTACTGTAGAGTTGTCCAGCTCCTCAACCTAATTCAGCAACAACTTGGAGGTCATGCACCAAAGAATCATCTGAGTGGTATTAAATACATGAACCTAAACTTCATTGTAGAGAATAATCCAGGAGTGTGGGGGGGGGGGGGACAGGATGTCAATGTGTGCAGTGAATCAAGACATTGTGGTAGCAGTAGTAGTAGTAGTACTAGTACTAGTACTAGTAGAGGTAGACGTTTCTATCTTATCTAACCTGACGACATGGGGGTGTGTGTCGCTGCTTTATCAACGGCCATATCCGTTCTCATGGCCGGTTGAGGGAATGGAGCGAGGCTGTTTTTCGCTTTCAAGGTTGGAAGCAAAACAAATACAAAACAATGGAACACGGGTCAGCGAGTTAACAAAGACACGTCACACGGCAGCTGGAAGGCCAACAAACATCAACCTCCAGCAACACGGCCTTTTCACACAAGCTCTCATAGGGGACAATACAAATGAATGAAGCAGGTGCATTGAAATGAACCACCTAAACATGATGGATGAGCATTGGTTGAAAGATGATGACGTGAAGGTGCAGCGATACACTGGACTTCTTTGTTTTCTGTGTGGAGTATTTTTTAGTGCAAAAACACACTTAAGTTAAATGGAGACTCTAAATTGGCTGTGGGTAATAATGTGTGAGTGAATGTGTGTGTTTGCTCCACAGTAGACAGGAAACCTGTCTGGGGTGTGTGTATCTCTGCCTCTCTGGGATTGGCTCCAGCAGACCCCCATCACCCTAGTGAGGAATAAGCGGGTGCCCAAATCCAGCACGTTGCACACCTGAAAGACTGGATCAGGGTTTACACACCTCAGCCTTTTGATGCTCTACCCAGACGACAAGGCTTGCAAGGCCAAATGCCACATCAGGTGGTGTGGTGGTTTTCATTGATTGCATTGAAATTTACATTGAGAGGAAAAAAAACAAATCTGAAAGTTACAGCACGGACAGTTTCCCCACTACAAACCCAAGCCAACTACGATGTTTCTCATCGACATTAAACCGCAGTCAATCTTAAAACCCATCGACTATCTGACTTTCTGACAACGATTTAGCTTCTGGGGGAACAGACGATATTTCAGAGGTTCCGGTGTAGCAGGCAGATAGAGTATGCACTGATATCCAGGCCAAGACTTCCTCTGCATCTATCACTGCACACAGTCCAGTCATTTAGCTACTCTAATATTTCAGATCACATTTTAATAACAGGTAAAACAAACAGATATATGCATTTTGGCCAATGTCTTTTCGCCTCTTTTGGTCTCCACGTGGACTGTTTCAAATTCGTGTCCTGTTAACCTACAAATTTTGAATTCATGTGCAGATATCTGCAAACAGATATGCCGTATTACCACAGGAAGCTATCTGTTTCATATCAAAGGGTGGGGGGTCAGTGACAAGCATGTGACTGAGAACAGTGGCCCGCTTCATGAACTACTGCTTTGAGACTTACTGTTGGATCCTGTATTTGACTTTGGGGCAAATCTCTGCACTAATATGTGCAACTGTATACTTTTGACATAAAAGCCTGCATGATGTACACTTAATTAATAGGGTTATCCATGTGTTGCATACCACGTGTCTCGTTATTTGTGGAACATAAAATTGAATGGTACAATGTGGATGTGTAAAGTTCATAGGAGCAATGCAGCGTGCAAATACAGAGGTAAGCAGGTAAGAGAAGGAAAGGGGCAGTGTAAGACTAAGATTTTTAAAAAGACAATATTAAAACATATATATAAAAATGTACTGCTCTGAAAAGATAGTGAAAGTAATTAAAAGTATGCATAAGAACACAAGAGAATCACGTGTGCAAAGGAGTAGCAACAGTGAGACCAGACGCTAGGAGGTTGCACTAGGACTGTGACATAAAATCTCATGACTACAGATGCAATATGTAAAAAGTGTACAGTGAACACACAAAGGCCACATGGCCACACACATTTATTGGCGATGAACTGATGCATTGTCATCGTAGAAAAGGGATTTACCTTAAATAATGTTACCAACATTCATAGCGACGCGTGTGCTGCACTGAATACAGTAGTAGAGTGTTTTAACACTAGAACGACCACGGAGGGGTCAATTGACCTTTTTACCTAAAAAGCCCACAAGAGGGTCATTTGACCCTTTGGCCCCCCTGTGGACACTCCTTTTGTTGTGGAAATGTGGCTGTTAGCGGCTCAGAGAAGTCACTTGAGTCACAGAGTCGCTTGAGCCTGTGTGGGGGAGGGGAACCCAAGGCAAGCTTTTAGTACTCAGGTAGGTTAGTGTGTTTTTGCATGTGTGTGTATGTGTGTGTGTGTGTGTGTGTGTGTGTGTATGTGTGTGTGTGTGTGTATGTGCCCATATGGTGGATTTATAAACATATGGTGGATTTTTATGCAGTAAATCATCAGGATGAACGAGAATTTGGGATCAAAACTCTTGACATTTATTGTTAAAAAAAATCAAAACAAAACATATTTACAATGAATAAAAAAGCAACTGTTTTCCCAGTTTTCATGTGGAAGGTTTTTGCAGAAGTAACTGCTATTTTTTTGCCAAAAATAGAAAAAATATATTTACAAAAAAGCATATTTACAAAGAATGCAAATGAGTCAAATACATTTGAGCAGTCACTCACAATTCTGGCACTGCCATTGCTCCTTTCTGCATTTCCCACATGTATATTTGTAACAGTCAACACAGCGCACAGTTGCACGATTGTCCTTGCATTTGATTTTAGCCTGACACTTGGCTCTTTGTCCGAATTCTGGTGTGGAGGGTTGTTGCCGAAGCAATTGCTCCTTTTGGGCCCTTTTCATACCCACGTGGGAGTGAGCCAACTCTCTTGCCAGTTCAAACAGGAAATCCACCAGTCTTTCCTTTCTCCCAGTGCATAATTGATAGAGCACGTGGGCATTCAGTGCTGCAATGTCTATCATGTTGTAGAACACTGATATTGGCCAGCGCCTTGTTCCTGCGCGGACAGTGTATTCCGGCACCATCTGGTCCATGATATCGACGCCGCACTTTGTTGTGTTGTAGAGTGTGATGGTGTTTGGCTTCTTTTTGGCGGTTTCCTGTGTCTGAATCGTGCTGTGCATGCTGCTGAGAACATACACTGTCTTCTTCCGCTGGGCCTTGGGGGGAATGTGCCCACCCAACAAGATGCGTTAGCCCGCCTGCCCCACCCACCCAAGCCAGATCACATCACTGATATTCCTTATATAAATAATTTCAATGTATATAATTTAATTTCAGTTTATTGTACTTGCTATTTTGTTAAAACGTATAGCCTCGTGTGGCATAATCGTTCAGACATCACACATAAAAACAAATCAGAGATATTTTGTCTCTGTCCTGGTCACCAGCCTCATCTTTCTGGCTATTCCCATGCTCTGTTTGTCCGCAGATTCTGGTCAACATCCCCTCTGATGTTTTCTCTTGAGATGCAGTGTGGGAAGAAGCGTCAATGCCTTAGCCCTCCTCAATATTGAGGAGAGACCTCTGTTTTTTGCCATGATGTTCATACTCTCCACCTCCAAGCAGAGAAAAACACCTTCTATGGTTTCAGGAGAATATGATGGTAGCAAGGCATTATGCATTCTTGGATGCCATGTTGAACCATGCCTGGATGTGTGGACCATGGCAGAAATTGTGGAAACATTGCCCCATACAATGACAAACGTGGGTATGTCTGCAACATGATCTCCTAGAAATCTGTGAAAGCTGGCAAGGATCATTGTGACACGAAATCTGTGGTACTGGCACGGATTTTTCCAAAATTCCCTGTTGGGGGACACGGAATTATTTCATGTGTCCAAAGTCTTATTTTTGTCTTTGTTTTTTTTCTGATTTCAAAGATTATTTACCCTCAAAAACATTTCTTACTGAAAGGTTAGGGTTAGTGTTTGTTTAGATCTGATCACAATGTGTCCTGCTAGGATTCTTGTGATAGGATTTTGTTGCCAATCCACCACGTTAAAAAAAAAAAAACTGACAGGATAAGGTTAGGAATTGTTTTGATCAAAGCACAACGTGAATTGCTTTAATTCATAATATTATATGTATTATATACAGTATACTGTATCAGTTACTATTTACCTGTGGTGATTTCAGAGGCTGACAGCCCTTCGTAAGAAGCTATCTGCCCCTGTTTTTCTTGGCTGTTACCTGTAAGGTGTGACCCCCTCACCCCACACACTGCCCCTAACAGCCTCATTACCATAACAAAATGAGTGATTAGTGTACTCGGCAAAAGCTGTGTGGGTCAAATGACCCCTCTCTGGTCCTTCTAGGTAGGCAGAAAAATTGTGGTCTTTCTAGTGTTAAATCATTCGTAACGAATGTCACAGCAGAGTTCATTTCATGCATCAGCTGTTATTACCTCACTGTAGGATTTAATGTGAAGGCTCCTCATCGCCTCTCCCTCCATCCAAGCTCTGCCATTTAGACTTTGACCGTTAAAGGGAGCCAACTTGTCTGGCCTCTGGAAGCTGCAGCCTCTGAGGAAACGCACACACACACACACACACACACACACACACACACACACACACACAATATGAGAATTCAACTTTTGTTGGATCTCCTAAAGAAGTAGAAGAGCTTTCATTGAGTTAAAAGTGGAAGTTAAGTTTTTCATTAAAGTACCAATATATCAGGACTTCAAGAAGATCAGAACTTTAATTCAATCCGTGTGTGAAGTCAGATGTTTTACTGGTATTTTTCGGTGCACAGTGACGTGTCTCGTTCTCACCCGTCGTGGTGTTTGGAGTTGACAGAATCCAGTTGTGGCACGGCTGCTCTCACAACAGACAGCTGTTCTGCTGCGAGTCAGCTGTCACTTCACTGTAGACTATATCACGGCACTGCGCCGAGAGTCATAAGTACTGGTACAGCTTGTTTTCCTTAAGTGTGTTGTTGCCAGGTAACAACCAAGCATCCTCATTTTAGACTGGTGTGAGAATAGAAGCAGCATTATAGTCTCAGTTCGCTAAATCACTGCTAAGTGACACATTTCAGCAAATTTACACACCAAATGGTTTAATGGGTATTAGTCAAGGAGCATGAAGCTGACATAGTCGCTGTTCCAATCACATTTCCTCGTCTGAATTCAGAGCCCTGCACAGAGCGAAGTAAAGTCGAAGGTAACTCTCACTATGAACAGCTGGGATATACAACAATATGAACCGTTTTGTTTCTTTGGCAACGCTATATAGGAACTTTTGGGCAAACATTACAAGTAGAACAAGCTGCAGCATATCAGCAGCTGAAACCAGCAGCCCTGCAGCTATCAGGATCCATTCAGACCGCTGATAGTGACGCCACATCCGAGCCATGAACAGATCTGGAAATAACGTACAGCCAGTCATCCGATGAGAATGTCACAGCATGCAGAGTAAGAGTAATCCAGAAGTTACCATCACCCTGGTTCCCTAGTCAACGATGCTATGGGATTTTTCCATTGGATTTTGGATTATTGAGGTAAAAGAAAAAAAAGGCTATAAAGTATACATCACGGTCGCATAACTTCACCAATCGTACCTTTGTTTTATGCCTCAGCCTCATGATGATATTGCTGTAGTCTCATTTAACGAATTCTTGGTAACCAAAATTATTAATGGTAAACTTTAGTGGGAATGCAAACCAGTCTGAATGAACTATTTGAGATGCCTCATGGGAAGGGATACTAATTTTGTTTGAAGATAAGCATTGATGGTCAATCAGACAAATTTTAGTTTGTTTGCAGTAGTGAAAGTGAACCACACTGAAATCCATATGCTGCTAGTAACATTTTATTGCCTGGTGAGGACCAAATAATCAAACTAGTGGTGTGAAAGTGCCCTAAGCTTTAAAATTTACGAGCGAGTTATTCATAGATGCGATTTTTGTCATACTGAGACTGAAACAGTTCAATGATTCAATGACAAAACTTGAGGTACAGAGGACTACATGAGGCAGGCAGGCATATCCAACAGGGAGCAGGCAAGGATCCAAAAGTCTAATGCTCAGGCAAAGCAGGCAAGTTGCATGGTTCCAGATGTCTCTGCGCCTCTTGCTCGGCAGACTTAATGCATTTTGCACGTACATTTTACAGTGTGTCACTAGCTGTGGATTCTCATTTTCTCTGCTCGCATTGGCATTGGCATTGGCATTGGCAAATCAAGTAAGCAACATCTTGTGTTTAAGCACACACGGTTCATCCCAGTCTAGGTGTGCAGGATCATCCTTGAAAGAACAATATGATGTGCAAAGTGAGAATCATAGGACAAATATAGTTCCTGTAGAGCTGCACGAATATCAGAGACCCACATGTCATCAGCGGTCCGTGGTTTTAGTGCATTCAGAGAGGTCTGTGTCAGATACTCCAATCATATGCAAACAGAGATGGGTCTTATTATGCCTGGAGCAACATGTGTGGTGATCGACACGGGTATTCCATGATAGGCGGCACCCACTGATGAACCTCCTCACAGTCATTGCTGAAGTTGGACCATTGTTTGTTCCAGAAATCAAGCAGCCAACCAAGGTGTGGAGGACTCATGGTAAGGAGTCTCCTAGTTTCCGTATGCTGCTGGGCCAGCTTGGCAGTCAGGAAGTTTCAATGGGCGTGCTCGCCGTTTACATGGAGGAACCCAAGAGGAGTCGATGGCTGGACTCCTCTGATTAGCCTCGTGGCACAGCATCCACTGAAGGGTTCATCTCTGTCATGGGCAATCAAATATGTGCAACTAACAGTTTATTTCTACAGTTTGAGACACATAATCCTGTCTCATACTATTATATAATTTTCTCGTGAAGCCTTCGATCTCAACCAGCCTATACATTTATCATTTCATGGTCCCTAAAGCAACACGTCCATGCGGCTGTTTTAGGTCTAATTGCTCATTAAGAGGCGGAAAGGAGTTAATGGTTGGTTTGCACTAGCACTAGCTTGGTCATCTGACCCTCACCTTGCATGATATAGCGGCCACTAAAGAGTCTCTGAAAGCCAAATGCGGCACTTGTACTCCACTACAGTTTCTCTTGGTGACAATAGGAAGGGATTCTCCATTAGCCAGAAACGGCAAGTTCAGTGTATTGTTTCGCATTAAAATATCGACCAATAAAGCTTCTAGTATATTCCTGGGAATTAAAGCACTTAGAAAGGTGGTGTTGGCTTTTTTTTTATTACCTGTTTAGGTCGCCTCCATTCCTCCCTGGCTCCACATTAGTGTCTTTGTCCTCCGTCTGGACGCTGTTATCAGCCATTTGTGGTCCACACACCTCCTCCGCAGGTCCTGTGGCTACACACATCCTCCAAATACTACTCTCCTGTGACAACACACACACACACATACAGTACATATTACAGCCACAAACATACAGTTCATAAGCGAACCTCTATATTAGGAGGTTAGAATGGAGCTTCATGCAGTAAGGGGGAAAAAAACAAAGAGTGAGAGTTTATATGTGCATGAACTGAGCTTTTAGTCTTGAGTGAGGTTTTAACTGTGCACATTTAAATGATTCTTAGGGGAACGGTATGTGACCCTATATGTGATATAACCCAGACATAATGGTCATAAGGGGTAACAAAGTATGCCCTTCATATCAATGACTTCAAAACATGCAGCAAACCGCGTCATAAATCGTAGGTAATGGGATTACAACACAGTTTATATTTCCACAGAGAGGAACATTTTAGCGTGCGTCACAAAGAAATCCGCCACACTGAAACGGCCCCCCTGACAAGTCATGGGAACGTCGCCGTATCCACACAGACTTCATTCATAAAGCCGCGTTTGACGATACAGGGTTCGGCCTCGCCATGAAAGGTACAGCGACACAGATGATGCATTTGTCTGGTGGGTAATAAACAGTGATTGATGTCCGACCTGGCATGAATTAGCCCCAGCGGAAAAGCAACGCTCCATTAAGTTACTGTTGAGCTCGGCTTCAGTTCAGCAGCCTGATTCCACACATCGCTCAACTATAAAATGAGCGCACAATCTCTATCATCTATGGTTAATGGTGAGCATTCATGCCGCTATATGGTGATCAGAGCGACTTCACTGATTTGTTTAATTCTTGTCATGTGAAAGGAGGCTTCGAGCTTCAGAGCAGCATCTGACAGTTCATGTACTTATCGATGAATCTATAATTTTATCATCCTGCTTTTTCATACTGTAACGTTGTTATCAACTGTATAACACATCTATTTCCTGTGTGTTGCTCTGCCTGACATTTCCCCCGCCCCCCTATAAATTCCCATTTGGGAGTTTTTCCATTTTTAAAATCAAAGCTCGGATGTTGTATTGATGCGCGGATTGTACGGCCCCGAGGGGCAAATTTGTAATTTGTGATATTGGCCTATATAAATATAAAATGTGCTTTTTGTGTGTTGTCAGATACTGTTATGTAGGGCAAAGTGACTTTGTCAGTTCACCACTTTTTTTGAAATGATATTATTTATATATATCTATTGTAATATTTATTGTAATATTATTCATTGTAATTGTATTGACAACACACAGACATATTTTTTTGACATAAATGTTTTAATTCTCTATTAAACAGAACAAAGGCCCTCATTAACTTGGCCTAATGTTAAATAACTAACTCTATATATGTAACATACAGTATATCATTATTAAATTATATATTATTATTATTATTATTATTATTATTATATACTTATATTGATTTATTTAAGAAAATAATATAAAAGAACAGGTACTGTATATAGTATAAACTAATACATCAACTAATTTGCATATAATAATTTACAACCAATGATACAATAAAAGTCACATTAATGGTTAATTGGATGTAATTCCTATCATTATAATTGTAGATGAAAATCAGGGCTCCTGAATCCAAAGAGCCAAATTAATTATAAAAGAAAACCATTAAGACTAACTGTGGATAAACAATAGTTGGTTTGAGCCGCTGGGTTATCGCTCATCTGTTTAACCTGTTTTTCTGAGTTTGTGAGTGATGACCCTGTTTAACATCAGCGGGAATGTGCTGTAAGGCCGAGCTGTAGAAACACCACAGCACAACAAGCCCTGTCTTTGTCTGCGTGTTTGACATTCAGGCCAACCTACCAACGCACCAGCGGGGCATGTGATTATCATTACAGTCAGACACTGACAGTGTTAGCATGTTCGTACCACACTGGAGCTTCGGGATATACAGACATCCATTTCTACATATTATTCATGGCGAGAGTCAAACTGATTAAAAATATCATAATGGGTTGTACTGCTGGGTAAGTCATGACTCCACATGTTCAACAGTCAGCAGACGGCGCAGACCACATGTGCAAAATGTGTCGTTAGTGTGAAATTAATATGACAGTAAAGGACCTTGTGACTAAGACGTGCTAAATCACAATTTCTGATTGATAAGTTCAAAGACGGAAAGTTAATCTAATGCAACACTACATCTGAAATATGAAACACATCCGTGCCAGAGTTGTTCCGCAGCCGTCAACTGTGTAATTCATAGAAAGACACGTGTACCAGTGCAGCAACTAAGTACTGTGAGTTATTATGGAACCACCCTCAGCAGTGGCTGTACGTTCAGTACGTTTAAATAATAGACATATTCAACATAACATCACTCATTGGTTTGTGGCCTTCTATTTTGGAGCGTCATTTAGCATTTAGACTGTCGCCATCTTGTTTTTTTAACATTAGCTCCACACTACAGTGTAAAGCTGCATTTGGTTGACAGATGGTGGTGAGCCACCTGTCATTAAATTAAAAAAAAAAAAAAAAAAGAATTTCCTTAACTATGCATCACTATGCGTTTATTTAACATTGGGGTATCTTCAATTCAATTAATTTGTGTAGCCCAGAAATCGCAGATCTGCCCCAATGGGCTTTACAGTTTGTACAAAAGCAACACAAAATCCTTATTTTGGGACTGACTCGCTTCTGGAGCCAGCCTAAAGTTTGCAGCTTGGTTGGAACAGCGCCCACTGTGGCCACAAGTCCTAATTACAGGATAAAGCCTCATTGAATTTCACTTCACGACTGTTGTCAATAACGTGAAGCGAGTCAGACTAACTTTCTGAATCTGTCACTCCTCTCAAAGTGCTAATCAGAATGAGTCTTGAATGTATTGAGATGAGTTGGTCACCTCGAGGCATCACTTCACCCACATGGCTTCGCCCCGTCACTGCTAAATGTACCAAACTCACTCCTACCGCTGCATGCTCCACTGTCCTAAAAGCATAAAAGTCATTTTCTACTACAGCGTTTCAAAAGCTCACCTGCCCTTCATTCATTCTCCCCACTTCAAGTCCTTTTTTCCTCCCTTTTCTGAACCCAGATTGTGGGGATAGAGGGTGTCGTAATCTGTCCCTGCAGGCTAGATAACTCTTTTAAGTCTGTGAGTGCGATGAAGTCCAGATATTCTGATTCAGTCCAAGGCTTTATGATAAATATCAGCGGTGCATGAAGAAACACAGCCCCCTCGTTTCCCTTCGATAAGGCTACTTCGTCAGCAAATGGGGGGAGGCCTGATTTATGCAATTCATCCTAGTAGATTACTTAGGGCCTTAAATTGTGTGACTTTACTGTTTACATTAGCAGCAAAATGACTTTTCTTGTGTCACTCAAGCTGTGACAAAGTCTCACGAGTTCTTCTGATTTGAGTCTTTAACCTGCACATTAGGCCCCGCCCCCTAATGACTCTAAGCCAATCATTTCAACCAGACTGCAACATCATGCAGTGGTATTTTTTATTATTTTGAGGGTAAACTCTAAAAGTATGCATAGACTCTAGTGCAAAGTGCTGCAATCGTACCTTGATGCTGAAGGATCTCCTCACGCTCTTTTTACTCTCCCTGATTGAGGTAGTTTGGTGGGGCTTGCTGTCCGCCTCGTTGCCTCCTCTCTTCTCCATGGCTGATTGTCTCCAGTGTCCGTTCTCTGCGTCTCCGTACCCTGTCCTGTCCCCGACGGTCAGGTCCGTCCTCCATCCTGGACTCCATGTCCCGCGCACCTCTGACACGTCCCTGGCACGCTTCTCCTCCTGACTGGGGAAGTCGTCCGTGGTCTTGGAGTGACACAGGATCAGGGACCTGGACAGAGTTGTGGAAAGTCCAAATAACTGTGTCAAGTATAAAAGGAGGAGAGGCAAAAAAATAGAAATCCTCCAGGACGGGAAATTAGGGTAATATAGGTGTGATGTGCATAAACAATCTTCATGTTAAAGGTTACAGGCTACAGAAACTGGCACCTGGTCTATATCATCATAAGGCATATTCTTGGATATAAATTTCAATTACTGTTAATTACAAAATCACATAAGACAATTTTTTCTTGAGCTCAAGTTGCATACAGCTGCATAGAGAAAACTACAAGGTCCATATGTGCAGACACATATGACAAACACTATTGCAAGTTCTTAAAATAGTACAACTCAGTGACCAATGGTTAGTAGAGTGGCATTAGAGGAATAAAACCAAATGTGCAAAAAGTCCATAGGCGATCTAACATGAGCTAACTTTAGGTGTGCTGGTACCTGGAGAGCATGGCCAGCTTCCTGGAGCGGTAGTTCTGGCCGCCGTTTGGGCTGCTGCTGCTCTTGCTTTTCCCCTGGTCCCTGCGTCTTCTCTCCATCCTCCGGGCAGCCGCTGTGCTGGCTTTCCTCCTCTGGTGGGAGTATCTCTGAGGCATAGCCGTCAGCGTGTGTGTGTGCGTGTGTGCGGGGAGCTCGGGAACCAACGCACCCCTCCCAGCTGGTCCGAAGCCTAATGGAGAGGGACGCTCTGGAGGGCAATTAGAAAATTCAGTTAGGACAGTCTGACTGCATCCGTGTGTGAGTGTGTGTGTGTGTGTGTGTGTGTGTGTGTGTGTTCTGTGAAAGTCCTGAGGCAATTGTGGAGTCTAGCTAGGATAAAAGCGCTTTTCTTCCCCTGCTTTTAAAAAAAAAAAAAAAAAAGTCAAAGATTTCCTCAGTCCTCATGACTGCGACTTAATCAGACGATGTAACACATGGATACGTTGATACCCAACACACACACTGACAATGCAGAAATGGACCTGGAATGGCAGAATGAAATGGAACTGATGAGGTTTTACAGGCACACAAGCTACAGCATATTAGGACATTTAATGGGGTTAGCCAAGGCTTGCTGGTGCCATTAATAGGCCGGAGTGAATGATGGTCTGTGAACGCTTCACACTCCAGAGAGCACAACATGATGACCCTCAAATGCATTATACATGCTAGTGGAGATGTCCACGAACACTTAGTAAACAATGTGCACAGGCTCTTTGAGTGAAAACCGTAAGGCTGACATCATTCTCACCCAACCCCTTCACTGTCAGAGCCAGAATGGGTGAACCATCAAAGGTTTACCAAGGACTGATCAACATGATATTCATGTTTATTCATGTGGTTTAGGACTAAGAGACATGCCAGACTGGATGTTAGACCCTAGGCAATCACAGCTCACGCTTCTTTACAACTTGCATGTGAGCGTAGGTGAACGGGAAGAAGGTGGCAGGACGCTGGGAGGCATCCCAGCTGCTGCGTCCACGTCTGTCATATCAGAATGTTAACAGGCCCGTATTGTCGTCTGATCCCCAACATTAGCTCTATTTTAAGCCGGGCACTTGAAACTCAAGTGAGAGACGTAAAATTAACTTTCCTGAGCTATGAGCACTGGAGGAATCCTAAAAATGCATCGACTGAGTGCAGCGCAATGAAGACGCCATCTATTGTTTTGGTTTTTTTTCAATGAGAGGCACTTAGCGGCAGAAACTCACATATGCTTGCGTTCAATTGGCAGTATTTAAATTTAGTCGCTGCAGTACAAAATCTCCGCCGGCAGTGGAGGTACTAGAAAATTATATTGGGAGACTGATTTTGCATTTGTATAGAACAGGCTACGTCTTCGCTCTTCCTCCAGGCTAATAGTCAGCTGGCACCAGCTTTATATTTGATGCACAGGCATGAGAGCGGTGCCTACATATAATCCCATCTAACTGTTATTATCACATCTAACTGTGAGTTCTCCAGTTTAAAGTTAGTGTGATGGGGTATAACAGGTCTTTTGAGAAAGGGTGAACCATCAAAAGAACTGAACAACATATCTAGATGGTCTACCTTCAACATCTGGCACATCATCTCGAGGGTTGCAGTAACATTGCAGATGTTGGTGTTAATGGAGAACTCACTCAGACACACCCAGCCTGATAGAAGAAAACACTTTCGATCCTTGATCCGAGGCCTCTGGCTGGTCTGTTACGGTGATGTGATACGCTATACGCTGACAAATGCCTCTGTGCGCTGTGAATATTACATGGAGGTGACGTATAACAGAACAAACTGTAAATATGGGCCATAAGGTACTGACCGCATGGACTCAACTCCCTGTTTCACCTAAATTGGAACCACTGAAATACACACACAAATGTAGAAATCAAATCACACCTGTTGTGTAATACATGTACATATAAATAAATGTCTGACTCAATTCCTTGCCAACCCATGTGCACACGGGCCTATGGATGCATGCATACTGCTCAGGCTCTACAGGCAGAGCATGCACACCAGTCTACCAGCTACTTACAGCTCTTAACACACTCTCCAGTTATTATCAGGCCAAATGCATCAAATTCTGATTCACTTAGTTATTTCTCGGGGGTTGCGTGACGCTTCAAACAATTTGTCCACTCTTTTACAGCCACAGCTGTAACCAGCACTATAGCTTTAAATGAAAGGTCATCATTAAATAAATAAATAAATAAATGGTAAAAGCATTAAACAAAAACAGGTAGACACATGCAAATGAATAAATAGAAACCAGCAAGGACTCTGCTGGTTCCAGTGAATGAGTATGGAAGAAAAGCTTTCTTTTTCTGGTGAATCTGTAGCTCTGATCCTGAAAGTGTGTTAGCAATTATGGAACATTAGTCTGCTTGTTGTTTTGGCCAGATAGACAGGAAACAGAGACATGGATCTCTGTGCTGGAGGCTTCCATCACTCCCTCCCTCTCTCTTCTCTTTTTCACAATACACTTTCCAGCTGGATGTGTGCCAACACAGTGGGAACACTTAGTGGAATAGAAATCAATCTGGGCTACCGACTGCTCAAACATCGAGGGTAGTAAAGTTTGCGTGTGAATTGAGATAATGGCCGCAACCATTTCTGATCTCAACCCTAGTCCTCGTGTTTGGAGCGGAGTGAGACTCGCAAATTTTACGCCTAAATCCAAGCAGCGAGCTACTAGAAGGACTTGCACACAGCTAAAAAAATTGCTCTATATATTTACAGTAACAGCACCTAACTTGGTTTAACTTGCAACACTGCTGCAGTGTGGTGTTGTGGACGTTGTCCTCACTGTTGGCTGTGGTTACAGGTGCAGCAGAACACGCTGCTCACCCTCCATCCACGGCCTGCACACGTTGACATGCCACGATGTTGTTAGCCTAGCTCAACATATACTGTAACTGTGCATGCCAGGTGAAAGATAACAGGAATTAGCTGGTAAACATAAAGAAATAAAAAGATTGTATAGCCATACTTTGTGTGTTGCACGATAGAAAACCAGAGAGAGCAGTTCTGCTGACTGATCATTGCACGAAGTGGGAGCATGGACACCGACACTAATAATCTGACTTCAGAAGTGTGTGGGGAGAAGAATTCTGGAGCTATTTAACCATCCAAAAAGCTGCTGCTGCTGCTCGTTCCTCTTTCACTAGAAGAGGAAACAAGTTAATCCACAAGTCACAGGGTAAATGGACATTACAAATACCAGAGACCTTCTGGTCTTAGAAGTTGTCAAGATTTACCAAGTTGCACATTTGTGCAATGATATGAAAAGCTTCCTCTGTGATACATGTTCATGTTCATTCAGAGATATTGGAAGGAGTTATACGGTTTAAACAATGAGAAACATATCTACAGGGTTTGCATTTAGTCTCAAAGCTGGCTAACCCAGTTGCAAGAGGTAAATGACACTTTACATTTCTGCAGATATGCTGAAAATTAACATTTAACGCATCATATCAATATTTTAAAATGTGCATATTTTCGCAAATAATATGGTGTAGGCATAAAAGAAACATCATGATTTGGGTTAAAATGATTACTAATGAATGCCAGTAAAAGGACAACTGCAGCTCCACTGTATGAAACAAACCCTCCTCCTACTGCTAAAAAAAGTGAAACATAAAAAAGGACGTTGTCCAAACTGCATCACATCGTCTGAAACAATAACATTTACATGTCCACAGTCTGAAGGAAAGTAAACTGGTAGCATTAGTGGGGCTGTAACTGCGACAGCCACGGTTTTCCATTAAGTCCCCAGGTCAGGGGCTGGTGTTGGTGCCTATGTGTATTTACAGCTTCATAAAAAAGTGCTTCTTTCTAAAAAAGCCCTGGACATGTTGACCCCCCTCCAGTGATGTCAGCAGAGGTACAGAGTGAGTCCAACTTTCCTCTGACACACACTCTACTCACTGTTGAGTGTGTTGAAAAAAACAACAACTTGGACCGAGAGGAAAAATAGGAGGGGGGGGTGGGATTGAGTCAGTCACGTTGAAAGGTGTGCTTATGAAAGAGGCTGAACGAAAAAGTGCTTACACGCATGCATATTCAAATGCATGTGTGTGTGTGTGTGTGTGTGTGTGTGTGTGTGCATCCCCACAGAAGACGCAGCGCTGCAGCCTTAACAGAGGCTGATTGAGAGAAAGCAGAGGGCGGGGTGGCTGCAGCAGAACAACGTGTGTGTTGTGTTGAGTTTTTTTTTTTTTTTCTCCCCCCCACAAGTGGGACCCACACTGGACAAACGGGGAGAGCCACCTGAAGGGGAAAACCTCCCATGTCATGCTGTGCTGCACATTAAAAAGTAGTGTAGAGTAGTAGTAGTAGTAGAGTAGAGTGTGTAGAATCTTTGTTAGTTTTGGCCCTGAAAGGGACTTTTTTTTTTTAATGGAAATTCTGTCACGCTTACTATGGAGGTGCAGCTCGTCTGCTGTGGGATGACAGCAATGTGCAGCGTGCGGCTGTGTGGTTCTAACCCAGTATATGTGTGTGTGAGGGAAGACCAGAACCACGCCGGCCTCACTGGGCTGTTTGTGCTCTAAAGGTCACCTCGTACTCGTCATTCTAGGCCGTTACGTCATTTGCGTCGGGCGAGCGGGTCCCTGGATCCGAGCGCGTCCAGCCCCCCGGGGCAACAAGTGCATCGTCTCACTTCCCCCACTCTGGTGGTAACACGATACGCCTCAGCCTCGGAAACAACGCTCTCCCGCCGCGCTCGCCCTTCTGTCGCGTAACCTTCAGTCAGTCCGTGCATCACATTCTAGTCTGAGAGACACATGGTTCGGATAAATATTAACTTGCACAAGTCCTACTCACCGTAGTCGATCATGTTGCCTCTCAGCCAGACTCCGCTGCTTCTACCGAAAGGTACGAAAAAGATGGATTCACTCCAGACAGACCATCTGGTCAGAAGCTGATGCAGCCTATGATTCAGAGCATGATTTCCTTACTGTTCATCCCGGGGTAATGTGCCTGTACATCTCCTCCTTCTCCTTCTCCTTCTCTTCCTCCTCCTCCTCCTCCTCCCCCTCTGTCTGGAGAACACAACGCTGTGTCTCAGTAAGGCACAGCTCCCCAAAATCACTGCCCCTTTCCTGTGAGAGGAAAACACACCGCACTTAGCTGGCCCTGACCTCACACCTACTTTGCATCACACACTGGTTTTACTCTTTTACGAGAAACGGCGAGTGTGTGTGTGTGTGTGTGTGTGTGTGTGTGAGAGCATGTGCATGCATGTGTGCCCAGTGTGTGTGTGTGTGTGGGTGCATATGCTGCACGGTATGAATAAATTCTCTGTGACCCAGTCCAGTGTCCACATAAACACACACTCCTCATTCAGTGCCGTGCCGTGTGTATGGGTCCAGTTGTGAGTCCTGGGCAGTAAAAACACAAACCTGGGTTGATTCTGGAGGCCACGGATGGATCGGGCTTGTTTGAGAGCGGCTCTGATGGGAGGTGAGGCCTTTACTGGGTTCGGTGTGTGGTTAAGGATATGGAGGAACATTAAATGTGGGCTATTTTCAAACTCGGAGGGAATCAGCAACAACAAAAAAGGCTGCTATACAGCAGAAGCTTTCAAGCTAAGCTATGTCACAAGAGCACAACAATCTCACTGAATTTTAAGTTTCAACCATTAAAAATAATAACCAATACCATCAACAGAATGTAGAGAAATAAAAGCTTTGCTATTATGTCAAAGACCTTTGTGCACAGTATTGTATTGCAGCAGGTCTGTGCAGAGACGGCAGGTGGACAAATTCGAAAAGGGCGACAAAAGGTTTTAAAACACCACACAGTGGCATAATATACAGCATAACCTGTAGAATTATTATAATAATATATAAAATCTTACAGCAAATCCACATTGTACTATACCATTGTCCCCTGTCCAGTGAAACCTTAGAATTACTGAGTCATAGTCTGCATATACTGTAGAAGCTACGGCTACCATGGTGACAATATTATTAGTTTGGAATTCTCATCTTTTTGCTGCATCATCAACATGAACAACCGGGTTCTAACTAAATGATTAAAACATGGTTATTAAAGATTAGAATTGCTATCTCTGAACGAACATCTGTTTTTTTTTTTCTTGATAAAAATGAACAAAAGTGAACTTATCTGGACCCTCATCATGATGCACGTCCTGCTATGAGACTGGGGTTGTCAGGTTATGTCACTGTGTCTTAACACAGAATCATCTTAGCATCGAAGCATCTTAGAAGTATTTGAATAAAATCCCTTAGACAATTTCAGAATCATTATAAATCTTTTTAATTGACTTGTTGTCCCTCAGATGAAAGTACACCAGGAAACATCATATAGAAACAGTCCCATGTAGGGAGCATCATGCCTCATATTCACCTTAGGGACGCGCCTTAACACCAAGAAGCTGAGGCCTGAAGCCTGAGCAGCTTCAATAGTCCCTCACCAGACATTCAGTAGCCTCCAAAGGCCGGTTTTTACGTGTGCCCCCCCACCCCACCGGACAAACATCTTTCCAAAAGTCTTCTTTTGTCCTTCCTTAAGCAACATGTGCCCTGCCCTGTGTGTGATGTATTCTGTTGTGCCTCCCTCTAGTGGTTCACCTGCGTCACTGTGGCCAGTGAATTCCTATAAAAGGTATTTCAGTTTGGGGCTGGTCCAGGCGACGAGGCGTTGGATTTTAAAATGATGAGATAATCACAGGTGTTTTGTTTGTGTGAAGTAGGAATGTGATACTGGCAGCGCTGGACGAGTACTGTGGGAGTGTTTGTGATGATACGCAACACAAGGAAACAATAGGAGAAATAGAAGAAATCTAACAATCGAGAATCTAAGAGATCTACAAACTGTAAAATTGCCATTCTTAAATTAGGGTCATGGGGTCCTAAAATTGTCTATATCTCAATTTAATAAAAAAAACTGATCAAAGACATCAAATACATAACCAGAAACATGGCAGCGTGTTCGATCTTACAAACAAGTGTAGACTGTGACATCATCGGCCCCATTGATAAATCCAAGTAGCTCGTGCACTAATATCAGCAGATCTACAGAAGCTTTGTCGCTGGAAAATCTATCAAAAACTGAACTCTCAGCCACCTCTGAGCTGTTGGAGCCTGCAACAAGAATTTATGAGAAACACACATTCACCTTTGACCTTGAGTGGCGGAGGATGCCCTGAAATGGGACAAGCCCTGTGAACCTGTTATGTATTTGGTCTGGTAGCTGAAGTTGTGTCACTGTCCCGTTTCTTCCCACCTGAAAACGCGCAGGCACCTCAACCGACCACTAGAAGTCACCAACGCAGTGACCATCAAATTAAGCGTAACCTGCTTCACACCTGGTCAAGACCTGTTGGACAAAAAGAAGAAGAGGGAAGAGCCATGATATCAGGATAGCTTCTCATTAAGGATCTATGTTCCCCACAGAGTCTGTGGTCTGTAGGTTGACATCATTGCAATGTTATAGCATAAATATTACAAATACACTATAGTTTTTAGAAATCAAGCATCTTTACTAATCTATCAGATGTAGTAATAGCAGCTGAATTTATTCTCAGCAGTCTTAATGTTTAAAAAACTGCATGTATGTTGATTTTTTTTTAACCAAGCGACTAGAAAAGCTTAAAGTGGATGTACAGAAGTGTTTTGCTTTAGCTCATCTTTACATAGTAAATGTTGATTACTCAGTGTAACAGCTATAAAATTATAACGCCGTCAGCATTTAGGCTGGTTCCCTATAAACCGCTGTGTCGGCCCCAGAGCACGATCTGCTGAGGGAAATGAAGGCTGCGTTTACAGCACCAGATTAGATTAGACACTAAACTGAATGAATGAACCAACTCTGGCTTTTTCCTCACAAACTTTTTTTCCACAAACTGTTGCTGTATTTACTTGTTATTATTACGAGCTGGTGTTGTTCCCCATTAAATAATGTTCCCCTTACTACTTAATGACCGATTCTGGTTCTGGTTCTGGTAAAGTGCAGCAGAGATAACTGGGTTAAGGTGAAATTGGATAACAGCTTAAAGTTAAGGGAAACGCGAGATGGGGAACAGACGTCGACCTTCACGTCTTCCCCTGGTTGTCTTTGCAACAGCGACACAAACAATAACAGCACTTGGATAAAAAAAAAAAAAATAAAGGAGGGGGGCGGGATGTTGAAAAGTTGCCTGTTTCCACCATAACCATGACAACAAAGGTTTCATCATCTTCACAAAGTTCTCTCCCTAACCTTCTAACCAAGTCATTCCTGGGACAAAACATGCTGCTCCAGATCAACGAAAGTTTAGTTCTGTGACAGCGACTTGGAGGCCAGACTAGGAAACTCACACAGGTCATTTTTGAAGCCGATCGTATGGTATTGTTCTATTGGATCAACGTTTTGGTGATGGTCCAACAGCCATTGTCTATGCAAAACAAAACCTGGAACCTCCCTGAATCACTGAAACAACACTTACCATTGGACGCGTTTCACGAGTTACTCTAAATACCCTTACGAAAATTAACCATGGCTTTACCATGGGAAATACCGTGGTTTTACCATGGTTTTTTGGGTAACCATGGTTAACCATGGTTTTTTTGTGGTAACCATGGTTATACTATGGTTTTTATGTAGTAACCATGGTTCTACCATGGTTTTTGGATACCATAGTATTACTATGGTTGGTTCATGGTACTTCCAAAAACCATGGTAGAACCATGGTTACTACATAAAAACCATAGTATAACCATGGTTACCACAAAAAAACCATGGTAAACCATGACCCAAAAAACCATGGTAAAACCACGGTATTTCCCATGGTAAAACCATGGTTAATTTTCGTAAGGGTATCAACTGATTTGCACAATGGTATTCGTTGTAATGGATTACTTATAAGCACGCCTCTACAGGGCGACCACATTTTCACCCTGTAGTGAGCTTAATAAAATCCTGTATTTTCAAACATTCAGTGTGTGAATGAGCTGCAAACACGGGTCCTATAAATGTCTAAAAGTAAACTGGAGCAGATTTCCAATCACCAGGATCTATGTCAGTGTATTTCTCTTTGGCTACCTCTTAATGTAGAAGTCTAGTTACATAGCAAATGTTATGCTATCTGCTATGGTGTAAGAGTGTGTGTGTGTGTGTGTGTTTCTTATTCGGTTCTGAACTGGATGTCTCAGTGGAGAAATGAACTCAACCACAATGATCTAATAGCGCACAGTGGACAGCCTCCGCTTCTGTACTGTACTGTACTGTACTACACTGGAGGAAATGGACCACACCTCAGAGGGAAAAGAGGGTAAAAAACATCCTCGGTAAACAGCCTGAGAGCAGGAAACCCGCTCTGTGTTCTCGCCCTGACCAGACAGCGGCTCACTTCCATCTCGGAGCTGAGCAGGGCCGATTCGCCTCTATATTTAAACCAGAACACGCTCCCCTCGCTCTGATCAGAGAGGGAACACGGGAGGAAAAAAACACTGTTCTGTGTTCTTTCTGTAAAACAGAGAATAACTATGCATACTAATGAAGATTCTGCAGTTTCTTTTCATGTAAAATGATATATCTATAGTCACAGTAAAATCTAATCCTGTATTTCCTTCTATTTGTATGAGAAAAAAAATTAAATAAGTAATGATTAATAATACCTAAATCAATTTAAAGAATTTATGGGTATGATTTAATACACATCTATATCAAATCCATTATAAAGGCTTGGTAGTTTGTAGGATAGCATTGTATTACAGCCGTCACAACAGTCACAGCAAACATGCTGTTGGATCAGCTCACGTCATGTCTCAGGAACATCCATTAAATTATTATTGGGACATTTATAGGGAAATGTGACAGAAGGTCAGCTAGTTAGAATAGATAAAAGCACCGCTTTATCAGACAAACACCTTGTTGGTTATGCTGTAATAAGTGATTTTGTATTGAAAATCTCTTTTTGAAAGATACAAGGTGTGGTTTAGGTCCTGCTGCTGTTTAATTGAAAGCTGGTTTATATTTATTTATAGTAAAAGCTCTTTAAGCCGCTTGTATTCATGCAGAGCAGAAACATACACCATGGTATAAACTCACAATTGGGGCATTACTGTGTATTTCCCAGCTGGTCATATTCCTTTTCATCTTGTGAAACAGGACATTGTCTAGTGTGTGTGTGTGTGTGTGTGTGTGTGCAATGCTGGAAAGTACAGTATATGGGTAACATGAAGGGTTTGGAGGCAGCGGGGAAGGATGACGTCACACCCCTTGAATGTTCCCAGAGGAGATGGTTACTGCTGGTTCACATTAGCTTGTGCAGACACTCGCGTACACACACACACACACACACATGACCCTGAAGCACACCACATGGACCCTCCTCATTGGTATTTGTATGCGAATGCTGTAAAATGTTAAGGGGGGAAAAACAAACTAAAAAAAAATTACAATGAAAAACTGATTCGTGGTTTATCGGTCATATGAAGACTATTTCAAGCATTCTACTTTCTTATCAGATGCAATTTTTTGGCGTTGAATGTCCATTATAAAACTAAACAGATTATTACCTTCACCAGGGAGGGTGTGTTTTACACCGGAATTTGTGCATTGAGAAGTTTAGGCTGGATTTTTGTCAAACTTACAACAAATGTTGGAAATGATCCCATAAACAAATGATTAAATTTTGGTGATGATCCAGAAGAAATTCATGTTTCTGGAAAGCTTTGAATTTTTTGTTGCTAGGTAACATTGTGGTAAATAGTGATATCCTACATATTGCATATTACATATAATGGTAATATTGTTATGGTGCCGCTGAAACTTTGGATTGTAAATGTAATCAATACTTGGAAGGAGGCATGGGGGGGGAAATATATATTGGAGAAAAAAAAACAAGATAAAATGTCTTAAAAGATGTAGTAGAGTAAGAATGTAGGAGCTTGTGGAGTTGGAACCACCTGCCACGATTACTCAGTTCCGTCCTATCTCTATATAAGTTTGTGTAAAGGTTTCCATTTCTGTGCTTTCCCCACTGTGACATAAATATCTGCTGTAAAAAGAGTCTATTATGTTCCATTCCGCCACCACATAACTACTAAGCCAATGCCTCGGTTGGCCTCAGCTGCACTTCCAGTTTGGTGCTAATTGGCAAATGTTAGCATGCATAACCAAGACGGTCAATGTGGTAAACATTACCTGATGAACATAAAAAATGTCAGCATTGTAGCGCCAAGGTGCATAAACACGGCCTCACAGAGCGGCTGTGGATTCTACGCTTGTTCTTCATTAAATTTATTTTAGCAGCGCGTAGGACAAAAAATAAAAAAGCAGGAGTTGCAGACTCACACCAAGAGCTGCTGCTATCTTATTTCCACACTGGAATGGCTATCACCCAAACTCCACCTGGCTTTAGGACAAGAAGAAGTTAGTAGTCGCCTGCTGATAGCAACAGGACATGAGTGGTGTTCCCATCAGAGGGAATCACACAAATACTCCTCCACAGTTTGGAGGGTCTTTATTGTCGGATCCAACTTTGATGAAGTCACCGACTGCAGAGGTGATTGTGTGCGAGGACAATAGTTGGCAGGGTGGGGTCCTGGTCGAGGGACAGGATGTGAAGTGTGTACTCTGAGCAGGGAGTGGGGCTGCGTTAACACGAGTGAGCGCTGTCCGCTCATCAGGAGGAAGTTCTCCAACTACACTGGATCCAAAAAAAGATCCCGAAAAAAAACCCACTGTGGCTCAAAAGGTCAGCGTGTGGGTGTGGAAGCGTCCAGCCGACCCGCGCTTCCCCGCAGGCAGGTCCAAAGAATAGGAGGGTCCCGCCACGGCTGGGGTCAAAGGTCAGACTCGTACTGCGGCGGGAGCCAGGGAAGGGCTGGGCCTGGAATTAAAAAATGACTTGAGAGACGGCCAAGTTTCCACATTCTGCGGCTGAATGTGAATGGAGGGTGTTTTCACTAAAACGGAGCAGATGTCAAGGCTGGAGAACAACAGTTTAGTTCCATCACCTGCAATAACAGCGCGGGATCTGCTCCCATCACCGCTCACCAGCAGACCTGCTGGGACAGATCATCGAAATCCACCGAGAGGAACGCTGCTCTTTACAGCGATTATGCTACAAACATATGAAGGACACCTGCTGTTTTTATTCATGTTCAGCATTTCCAGAAATATGCTTATTCGCTTTATTTCCCAGAGTAAGAAGAGAGGTCAACTTTTTTTCTTTTTTACTTATCTTATGTTACAAATCTGATTTAGGCCTGAAAATTTTACTATTTATCTTTCACAATCTCTCAGTAGCAGCAAGGTCATCGATGGCATTTTAGAAATACACATATCTAGATATTATTATATATTGGATTCGAGACACATTTTAACCTGATTATATTCGTATCCACTTGAAGCCTGATTGGTTTCTGATCACTATGTCCAGCTTAATCAATCAACACCATATCAACCTCTTCCCTGCACAGGCCCACAAAAAACAACAAAATACAGTGAGTAAGTGTGAGTAAGCTATTTTACTATATACCTGCATTAACCCCCCAAGCAGCAGAAACAATAGCCGTGTCTCCCCATTAGAGAGATTCTTTGCGCTTTTAGACATGAGGCCCAGCGGCGAAACATCATTGATTATTTAAATCTCCAGCGACACCGACAGAAGGGTCGGGATCTGTTGTTAATTAATGTTCTTTGTTCTTCTACACATCCAAACAGGTCATTGAAATTAAAATAATATATATATAATATAATATTAAAATAATTATTTCCGAAGCAAACACTTTAATTCTATAGGCAGCTTGTAATGTAAGCCGTGTCACGTAATGAGGCGACCCTCTAAATAATTAAAGGGGGGGATCAGCTAGCTCTTCTCGGGTTCCTGCGACGCAGCTGGAAACACAATGAGCTACCTTGCATGGAGAACTGAAAGGACATGCACCTCGTGTGGTAAAAGCAGTTTTTAGAGGGTGATTTCATCCTTTCAAAACCTGCCCCCATCAAGATAAAGGACATTGGCAGCTTCCTTCTCCTCGACCAGAGGGTCGTCCGAGCTGCAGGGATTGCGGTTCCTCCAGGGAAAAGGATAGGCAAGTGTTTCCCCTCCCGCGGCAGGAAATGGGCGAAACCTTGCCCCGAAATTATGACTGCAGCATTTTGTCATGTGAAGGAAGCCACTCCTGATAGCACAGGCTATAGGTTTCCTGTTGTGGGCCAATAGTTTTGGCTGCGCTGCGTGCTGGCAGGAAGGCTGAAGAATGCTGGGTCAAGAGCTGCAGAGCTTTGTATGGTCACCGGAGTCGACTGTTTTACACATGTATAACTACTAGTACTTACTGTAAGCAGCCATAAATGTATAGTCACAGTTATGGGTAATTAGTGTGATAAAGTAGGAGGAAGCATTTGTCCGTTGCAGTCTAAACTGCAGCTTCAGTGTGTTTCTTTGATGCATAACTTTTATTCTATTGTTTTAAATAATTCATTGTGTTGAGAGAGCAAGATTACGTTCAGTTGGAATACTCTTATCGCCCAATAGTAACACTTTGATGCAGACATGGCCAGAGATGCCAGGTAATTTAGCCATTTAATTAGCCATCATTAAATAAAATGGTTGATCGGACACTGTTAAAACATATAAAACGTTCATTGACTATCCACTATTATATTTAGGCTAGCCATGATAACATTTCTCCATGTTAAAATTATATTTTTATTAGTCAGAATGGCAATTACAGATATCCACAATCACATTTGTACTATTATTTCTTGGCAAAATTAACATTCTGGATATCTGCAATTAAATTCTTACAAGGAATTCCTATAGCATATATGTTATGGATTGATGTGTACAGTACATATGTGGATATCTCTATTTCTATTCATAATGAGAATTGTAGAGATCTAAAAGTGGAGTGAACCAGACATTACAATGAACAACCATTCAAGCTTTTAAATTAATACAATGAAAGTTATCATTTTTAAGGATATTTTGTCTAAAGTTTATTTTTGACTGGACAATCAAAGTTGGACATATCCTAAAAATACCACTTGTACTAATAAGAATGATACTGTAGATATACTGAATTTAATTTATAATTACCAAGACATAATTACTGATAAGAAGGTGGTTTGATTACATGTTGAAATGACTTACCAATCAGGAAAACACATATGAAGCAGCAAGACAGGGACCAATAAACGTGAACTAAAATCCTAATAAATACGATATGCAGTTCAGGAAGGTCAATATTGTATATTATGTGTGTGTGTGTGTGTGTGTGTGTGGTAAGTGGGATGAACTGCTTGCAACTGTTCCACATAATTGACCTGTGTGAGCATTTACTCTAGATGGTCAGTTGTCTCTGAATATGCTTCTTAGATGAGAAGCTGTGTGAAAAACTGAAAATACCCTCGATACCAAACTTGGCAAACGGGGTCTCCAGAGTCATATTACGCTTACCTGCACCGTGTTATAAAAGGATTCAGACGCGATCCGACTTCAAATGCCGCATGGACGACATCCCCGACATAATGCATTTCATTAAGTGAGGATTTGGGTTCTGTGAGATCGCCACAATCCGGGCTTTATGATGGCTTTACTCCAGGAGGAGTGTGACCCGGGATGAACTGGAGACACACTGGATGCTGTTAGTCCAAGAACCGGTGCCACATCATGATTGAAGATTGTAAAAGTGAAATATACTAAATATACTGTACCTCAGAAAAATTCATCCAACTGCATTAGTGGAATATATATCTAACAAAAACTTAAAACCCATAACTTAGGATCTGCCAACAAGCTTCTAACCTCACATATCGGTCTCCCTTTAGATTATCTCCATTCTACTTTGATTTCCTTGAACTACAGATTTTTGCATTGATATTTCTTTTCAACATTCCTTGACATTTTCCAGAGGTCCCCTTCAACCATTGCACCAGACGCTTCTGAAGTTTAACATGTGACAACAGGAAAAAAACAAAAACATCGCCTGAACTAAAACCTTGAAGAAATAATTCAATATTTTTCTTTACTTTTGATCATATTTCATGTTTCACTTCTGGGCTAAAGGTGTTAAATGGTGAAGATTGTGTTGCGATAACAAACTACTTTACTGTTTACTCATGATCAACTTAATGTATTGATTAGGGTAAAAGCTATTCCTCATATCCTAGACTATAAAAACAATAAAAAATAAATGAATAAAATAAAAAAATAAAGCACATCTGATTATCCCAGAGTCATAGATGACATGAAATTCTGTTTGTCTGACCAAAGATATATTTAACCTGATATGAAACAGAGAAACACTAGAGAATGGTGTATTATAGCTTTGAAAAGCAACTATTTGCAGAATTAGCGCTTTATCTGAAAGCTATTTACTGCTTACTTTGCTAATAGAAGCAACCATTACTATTTACTATAGTATATGTAAGTATTCAATTAAATAAAGAAACTAAATGGTGCTTACATAGAATTGCATCAGAAGCAATAAATAACTACTAACAGGAGAATCCTGCATTATGAGAGCAGTACTTTTAAAACCTCACAAGCTAATGTCACAATTATTCCAAGTCCATCTGGAAATGAAACTTTTTTTTTTTCTTTTTTGCAGTTTGTGGTTAGTTTGTAGTTTTTCAGTGATAGGGGATAGAATCCAGATGTATGCAGGAGCTTCTGAATTTAGAGCCAATATGAAGCTTCAGCAGCAGTTCGACATATTTCATTCTGTTTAGTAGGAAATTCTCAAGACAAAGAGGGAAATATTGACACTGAAACACTGACACTGTTGAAACCTCATTAATTTCAGATAAGCTTGTTTTTTTGCATAGAATTCAGACTGTGGAGTTTGTCAGTAAAACTTAAATGACATAATCATGTAATGTTAATTCTGCAGTATGAACAGGCTGAATGATCACAGCATAAACTTTCCACATACAGATCTAAGATGGACTTGAAAAATTGCAAACATCTTTTCTTTCATAGGATTTGAACATTTATCCCACAAGTGATGATGCAACAACTTCCTGACAGCATCATCATGTTTATAAAGACTCACTATTTAATATCTTAGTAAAATTAACACTGGAATATGTTAATCACATCCAACAAATGCCGAGCTACATCATGATCCAACAAAGTAAATCAGTCATTTTCAAGAATTCTGCAGTAGTAGATCACGAGCTGGAAGATGAACAATCTACAGACACGCATTAGTTTGTTTCAAATGTCGGTTCATACGCTGTCCTCCTTCCTCCATGGAGCTAGTTTTGGTTTCATTTGTCCAGATTTGATTCCTCTCTACTGAAGGAATCACACCTTTATACAACCCCATAAAAACACAGGTAAAGAATAAAACATAGCTACAATAAATTAGCACTTAGGTTACAGTTACAGTACTAGTAGCAGTATTTGTCTTCTTAACAATGCCATTGGAATGGAATACAGTCACAGTTTAGACTATTTCATTTTAGGCATTTTAACCATGTTTAAGGTAGCCATTGTCTAACAGTGGAATAAGTGTAAAGTTGGCTCGTGGAGACGTGTGTGGGGATACGGTTATTGCCTGAAAGGTCAGTCTCTGAGCATCAGATGGTAAATATTCCATCCGACAGATCAGTTTCAACAGAATGAGGCACCGACATCTGCCCTGCCATATGGTTACTTAGCATTCAGTAATTTATTAGAACTAATGTGGTTAGAGGAAAAAGTAAGTATTTCATCATCATATAATAAAACCCTTAGTACACACTGTAGATCTCTGGACCAATGAAACCATAACGAGGAAGCAAAAGAAAAACATTTAAAAATACCCTTTTCTCTTATTTAGGTGAACAGTAAATCAATTTGTTTTTCAAACGCACAGTAGCACAAACAACAGCATATCAGAAAACAACATTTTTAATAGTTGAAATAAATACTCCATTACATGCATGATCAAAACACATTAAAATACTATGGGAAGTCTGGTAAATAGTGTAAAACCTATGGCACACACTCACAGCAGCTTTTACCAAGTAAGAATTCACACACGTTGAAAAAACAAAAAAAAAAGAAAAGCATTGAGACACTCGTCACTCTTCCCAATCTCACAAAGCACATGTACTCGAGCAGGTCAGCCAACCATAGGTTCACACAGCGAGGCTACATCCATCATCAAGGCTGGTGTTTTCACCGGAGCTGAAAACTTGAGGTAAACGTTTCAGGTTTGAAGGCTGCCGTCTTGAGCCCGGGTCGGACCCGGAGCATCGAGGAGGGGGGGGGCCTGTTTAACAAAGGTTTGAGTCACATCCAGCGCAACGCAAAACCCCTGCAGCCGTTGGTTTGGTGCTGCTCTAAATTTTAAGACGTAGGTGACCCGCCCCGAGCCGACCTCGGCCTGCCTTCGTCTGATGTCGGTCTGACTCTAAACCTGATGAGCAGGGAGAACCCAGTGAGTCTCTTTGGTACGTGGGAAACGAGAGGGACCGGAGATCACGTCGCCCCCTCCCTGAACTAATTCACAGAATGAGAGTTGACTGGCGGCAGAGTCCGCGGAGAGGAGCGTTCTCTGAGAGCCTGAGTGAGCAGGGTGCAGCCGTCGGACACGGCGCACGCCGAGTTGCGCAGCCGCTCCCGGTAGTCCGCCATTTTGGAGCTGCTCTCTGGGTGCTGGGCGACGTCCCTGAGGCCCTGAGTGAGTAGGACGCAGGCAGAGACCACGCTCATGGCCCCCCCTAAAACCGCAGTCTGTACCCCCTTGCCGTCCGCGGAAATGCTCGCGGCCCTCCCCAGGAACTGGGGCTCCGTGGCGAAGCCGACCAGCGCGCTGACGGCCTGGATCAGCGCGGCGCTGAAGAGGACGCAGCGGTTCCTCGTCAGCTCGCTGGGCTGCGTCTTCACCTCCTTGACGCACGCCAGGAAGGCGATGCCGCTCGTGCTCATGCTCTTCACGCTCAGTTTGAACTGCTCTTTGGCGAAACGGTCCCGGGACCTCTCGCTGGCCAGCGACGAGATGTCTGTGAGAGTCTTGAGGTTGGTGGAGATGTTCTGGGAGAACTCGAGGAGGAGCTGGGGCGTGAGGTCAGACAGCGGCGTGACCCGCAGGGCGCCGCAGCTCTGCTCCACCTCGTGCCGGCAGCGGGTGACCTTGTAGCGGTCCACCAGGCCCGGCAGGCAGGGCTGGGACCCGGTGGTCTCCACCGCCGCCAGGTAGGCGGCGTGGGCTGAGCACTCGGTCAGGGAGACCACCAGGTCGGCCATCTCCAACAGGCGGTCCCCCACTTCGGTGAACCGGCCCATGTTGAGCTGGCTCTGGATGTCGTGGGTGAGGATGGAGAGCTCCTTGGTCCGGGCGATGACCGTGTCGCGGCACTGGTCGAAGGTGTCGGCCACCGGCGCACCCTCGGAGGTCATGACCGGCCGCGTCTCGCTGGACAGCAGGAGGAGGTCGGCCACCAGCTGCATCTTGCCCTTACACGTGTCACAGACGGCGGAGAGGCGCTTCCTCTGCTGCAAACTGGCACCGGGTGTGCTGGCTGATCCCTCGCTAGCCGATTTGCCGGAGCCACCACTAGCCATAATAAGGAGGGGAGTTTTTTTTTTTGGGGGGGGGGCGGGTTTAGAGAGGGTCAAACTGCACTTCTGGAGGGGATCGGTTACTTATATTTGTCCGCACACTGCATTGTACTGTTTAAGACCTTTCCAAGATAAGCCTCAGCTCACTGCGTTTTAAAATCTTTTTTTTTTTTTTAAATAACAACTGGCCGAACAGTCTTCCTTATATTCCTTCAGAGTATGGATCAACTGTACATTATATGTTGACACACAGGACATGTAATCTCAATGTAAACATGAAGAAAGAGCTGAACTAAATGACTGCATCACCGGAATGACTTCCCCATTGATAACTCATGTGTTTATCCTAAAAGCCCGACACTATGAGCCGGCATAATGGTGCAACTTGATTACTAATATTCTTTCAATAAACCGGTCAAATCCCGACAGTGTAATAATCTATATTCTGCTCTTATCTTGACACATTAATTTAAATGCCCTGAACAACATAATTCAAAAACTCAATATTCATATCAGAGTCCCATGTTTGTTTGTTTTTTTGTGGAACAGAATAATTCACAGGTTGTTGATTTAAAGAAAAATGAAAAGAAATCACACACAAACTGCAGTGCCGCCGAGGTGCCTTCTAGAAAGCAAAGTGCAGATTGAGATTTATAAAAAAAATAAAAATAAAAAAAATGTCAAACGTTCCTTATCTTTTGAAAATAATAGCACATCCCCAATTGGAAAGACATTTGCTGATTTGTGCTATTTCCTTTACTGAGGATCCATCTATGACTAGAACTGAGAAAACATCACCTCAACATGTATTTAGTAGATGCCTTTTTTACTCTAATCAATAGGATATCATTTTGTGTCCACTCGCATGACAGCAAGTAGCCTGTAACAGCACCGAGATCTTGTCCGACTTGTTCCCACTGAGTTTGACCGGCCTGGCGAACTCATGCTGCGGACAGACTGGGCACCGGGCGGGCAGCTCCTCTGGACAGCGGGAAGACTCGCGTTTCCCTCCGGCACCATCATCTCACGAGTCCGTCCCGGGTAAAATCCACCGAAGGGGCGACCGTCCGGCAACGCGCGCAATCCACTTTCAACCTCTTCTTTTTCAAACACAGCCCCGGGTTAGAAGCTAGCAGTTGCTCCGGTCGGGTCGCCTCCATATGCATCGTCCGTCTGTGCGCCCTCCTCCTCCGCCTCCTCCTCCTCCTCCTCCGCCTGCGCGTCTTAACTCGGGACTAGAGAGTGTGTAGCCCCGCATATCCTCCGTCGTGGGGACTCTCTTCTTACATCCATACCGGCCGATAATTCCCGAACATTCAATCCCGCTCGCTCCGGCCCCCACTCCCGGGAAAAAAAGGGGAGAAAAAAAAACCCCGCGAGCTCGGATGGAAGAAGCGGCCGCTATTCCCGGAGATTCAAAGCCGCGCTGCGCGCTCCCGCCGCAGTACTATGAGGAAGCAGGGAGGGTGTGGTCGCGGCGGAACGGCGGCTTGGACTCGGCGAAGTTGTAGCACACACACGGCGACGCGAGGAGCCCCCTTCGGTTTTTTTGTTTCCCTCTTTTTTTAAAACGAACCTCCCAGCGTGACCGGTGAGCTGCTGTAGTCCCGCATGAGCGACGCCCGCGGCGGAAGAGGCTGGTTACACGGTAGCAGAAAAGCTCCGGAGAGTTTCACGGCTGCTTTTACTTTCGGGACTGGCCGCTGCGCTGCCATGAGACATCCCCGCTGCGTCAAGCTAGCCGCTAGCCGAGCTAGCTACGAGGAGGCCGGAAGCTGGGCTTTTCAAAATAAAAGACCCTCGTTTTGTTTCCCCGGATAAGTGAGTGGGTGTATAACAGCCTCCGGGTTTCAGTGTAACCTGAATGTTAAATCAGAATTGGCTTCCAACTATTTTGTGATATCACAAGTTATGTATGTTATATATGTTATGGAGTCTGTTTCAGTTTCGTGTTGTAGTTAATGGTGCAAGTGCTTATGGGAATTGTAGTAAAAGTTGATATATATATATATATATGAAGAAACAATATTTTAGGACTGATATAGAGTATACTACTGGCAAGTTAGTAAGTGAAATTTTATTTATATAGCACCTTTCTACCAACAGTTACAAGATTAAAGTCCTAAAGACTTTATAACTCACTGTAGTCACTTTTCCTCCACTCGTCACTTTTCTCTACACACATCCTGCACCTTAAGTATGCATTAGCTATGTATGTGTCCATGTGTGTATATATATGCAAATATGTAAATATGTGTGAATGTGTATGTAGGTGCATGTATGTATGTGTATATGCTTTGCTTATGCATACTTTTTTCTTGCTATTTATTAGTATTTTTCTCCATTCTTATGTCCATAATGCATACTGTGTATGCAGATCAACAAATTCTATGAATTTTGTAGATAGTGTTGTGTATTTTTATTTTTTATAGCTTTTCTTTTCTTTTCTCTTTACTCTGTACGCTGCAGTAACAAGCAAATTTCCCCGCTGTGGGATCAATAAAGTCTTATCTTATCTTAAAATTAAGAATATCCTTAATATTAATATAATTAAAAATAATCCTATTGAGACCACATTGTTGGTCATATTTTTCACAATGATATCCGACCCAAAAAATTGCATGTATCAAAATCAGATGAGGAAAAAAAAATGAATAACATTTTATGCCCTTAAAAAACAACACATGACAGTCACAATCTTGCTCAGAGCAAATTCAAACAAACAATATCATCTGTTAAATCAAGGTGAGTGGTCCTATACATTAGAATTTAAGATGAATGTTAGTCATTGCCTGATTTATTCTGAACAAACTTTGATACGTTTGCTTCAAATTCAATTAAATTGCTGCCAACGGTTTATCCTGCCTCTGCTGTTTATGCTAAAAAGACGCAACGATAGATACACTTGAAATACTGTTTTAGGTGCTGATATAACATGCAAAAACATTTCAAAAGCATGTAGACATCACACAAGGAACAAAGCCATCTACCACTTATGTTTAAGAGAAAATATTATTATAAAATTGTATGTGAATATATGTACTTTGTCCATTCCTACCACAGAACTGCCTGAATAAATGTACAGGGTCGGTGACATTAATACCTGGCAAGTTGAGAAAGTGAGAAAACTTTTTAAAAACACAGTTTTAGGATCGTCAGGTTTGTCAAAATGTACATTTTGTGTTAACATTGGCTTTTTGTCATTTAAAAGTCCATTTGGGCCATTTTATTTTAACGATTTTGTGCAATTTTTGACACATAAAGTCAAATTGTGTAACAAAAATAATGAAATGTTTTAAAATCCCCCTTAAATAATAAAAACTAGTTAATACCATGTCTTTTTCGTTTTTGAAAACCTTTAAGCAACTTGAAGTTATCTGGTATAAAGTTTGATAGGGCTACACCACATGGCAGTTTTGACACAGCTGCACGTGGGCGTTGGGCTGTTTGTGTGTAGGAGCTTTATTTTGATGTCATCGCCGGATGTTGCTTTATTTACTCTTCGTATCTTTGACATCACTGAACTCACCACAGCCCGCAAACGCCTCACATGCGCATCAACTACCGGTTTCTGCAACGCTGCAACGATTAACGCGCCTGATCCGCAGTTTGTTTCTTACGAATGACAAAAAAAGAGGCGATATCTGCCCATGACCTGATGTAGAAGTTTGTGTCTGCATGAAAAAAGCAGCTGCAGTTTCACGTCTTCTTCCTCAGCCACGACACCGGCATCAGAAAACGGCACAGGAAGAGAAAACTAGTATAACACCCCCGCCTGCTACACGACAGGCTTATGTGTTTTATTCTGGCAGATATTACATTGAAATTGAGTGATTGACACTACTTTGCAGAACAGGACTTAAGAAAGCACAAAACAGCAGAAGAAAAATATATAGTAACATATATAAGAATAAATAAAAATATATTAGTTCCTCAATAGGGAAATTGCATATGCAGTATTACATCTACAAGGTGGATAGCAAATATAAAACAGCATCAATAAAAGACTAAGTTAAAAAAAGAAAAAAAGGTAATAAATTAGTAATCATGTCATGCATATATATATATATATATATATATATATATATATATATATATATATATATATATATATATATAAAATATAGGACTTTATTGATCCCACAATGGGGAAATTTGCTGTAAAAGCTATAAAAAATACAAATACACAACAGTATATACAAATATATATATGAACAAATATTTAAATACATATTCTATTTGCTGTGTTTAATATGTTTTAATAAAATTTTGTGTTTTGATTTGAGACTTTGCTGCAGGGGAAGTTGTAGTGACACACTAACAGGGATACAATATTTCCCTCTAGCTGCTCCACAACCTCACACTGGGGTCTTTTTTTTTTTTTTTTTTTTTTTTAATGGGTGGTGAAACCTGAATCCTGCAACTGGTGGGAATAATGACGTTCAAATGGTCAAATCCAATCAGGGCGGTGGAGGGAGGGGGGGGGAGAAGAACCCAGAGCCAACCCGGTCGCAGCATGGGAGTGTCTTTTTCTGCATAGAGTGGACCAGTGTGGACTGAATGAATCACAATCCTCTTAAGCGGCCAAGTATGTTTACACACAGAAGGAATCTGACTTGGGTTCCATGTATAAATAACAACACAACAATCTTCAGAAAGATATACAAGGAAGGGCTAATTCATGTGAAACTGTGTGTGTGTGTGTGTGTGTGTGTGTGGACTATAAACTGGAGACAAGTGGGCTACTGCAAGGAAGTGAAATGTGCTGTAATAAAACATATTTCATATGAAATATTTCAAAAGCGGCATCTCAATTTATGTAGCAAAGAATGTTAATGAGATCATCTGATTTATGTGTGTATTTTTATCACTGGATACTGGTGCTCACACATTTCTGGAGTACTCAGAACATTATTGATGTGTATGCAAACCATACCCACTACATTTTATTCATTTTAACATGTCAGTCATTAATGGTGTTGAATTTATATACAGTGAATTAGATTACACTGAGTAAATTCTATATGATATTTTCCAAGTTAAGGACATCAACAATAATCAACAATAGGTTGTACATTTTTATAGCATTTTAGGGGAAATCCGGTGTTGAATTGAAGTTTTGACTACTACACCATCTATTCACTCTAATTATGAGGTTTACGTGACATAAACTGACAGGCTGATTAGACACATGACCACAAAGGCTGATGTGAAAGTGTTGACATTAGCTTTCATACTGAAAGTGATTGGAATAGAAAGTGCATAACATGAAAGTATACAGGAAGATATAACTAAACTATGTAAAACGTCACAGGTAAGATGCATAATTATTGGAGAATTTAATAGAGTGCATGCATGCATGTAATTAACTCAGTATATTGTCTATTTTGGATGGAGATATGCAGTTTAAAGGAAATATTTAAACAATTCTGGTAAATAAAAATATCAGTTCAGTTGATTTCAAAGTAGTTTCTAACACTATTTTAATGCATATTAACCAGTCTGAGACATTTTATACATATGGAACGATAAACTGTTTTTTCTAGGTAATTAACATGGGAGCAAACTGCCTTGTATTTGGTAGGAGCTGTGATAAACACGCTGGGACTGTGTGTGCTGTTGCGCTGTCAGAGGGACTTGCAGCTGCAGGGCAAAGAGCCATTGGGTGGAGTCAGTCAGAAAGGAAACGGCTCCACAGTTTGTGTCAGCAGCCGATCTGTGATCTCCACGACCCAATGAACCACTGATAATCCTTTCTAAACGGTCTGAACAATCAGCCGCATGTAGAGTGAGGGGAAACACTGATTTATCACACCCATGGCTGTACTAACAATGTTAAAAACAAAGGCATTATTACTGGCCATTATGTTATTATTTCCTGCCTCTAATTATGATGGAGGCTCCTCTCTCTCTCTTGAAACCAGCTCAAATATTTGTAGTTATTGTAATTTTTTCCACAGTCATGCTTCTGGACCGTATTTGCAAAACAAGAACAGATCTATTTAAAATATTTTAATATCAGCTACTGGCGCCTTAACCTTTTGTAACCTGGCATTTGAGTCCAGGGACCAAGTCCAGAACAACATCAACAGAAAGGCTTTCTTACCCAGACACTTCATACTAGCTACCCAAAGAATTACACAAGAGAACTTATTAAGTCTGCATATTTAATGGGTTATGTATTACTATATTGTAATTTACCTATAAAATTCAGTGTCTAGCTCCTCACAAACACAAATCTTGATATCTTATTCCACTGTGTCATGAGCCAAACTGTTGCACTGGTGGGAATGTCCTGTTATTAGCATGAACGTGAGATAACATGCGTTTGTTTCAGCTCATTGAATTTTCAAGTTAAATATTAAAGCCTTCATTGCCTTCCTATTTACATGAACTCCCAATTTTATAGTAAAAATACCAGTATATGCATCACATGTACCCATATCCACCCATACAGCTAATTCGTTTCTTCGTCTTTTGACACTCTTTTTGTTCACTCTTTTTGTTTCTTCAGAAACAGTTCCAAACTGTGATTGTGGGCTTGTTTTAGAATGTCAGATCACCTTTTCTGACTGAGTTCAGGGTTGACCTCCATCCTGTTTGAGGTTACATAAGAGAGGATGAGCTACAGGCATCAGGGCCATATTTTAAAATACTAGTATTGTGACACATATATGTAAAATATTATAAAACATCAACATCAAAAATAAAAACAATTAAAAACCAGCAAATATAACCTGATTTACATCTGCATTGTCTTTTAGAAGACATGGTAATAGTGGTGATACTTGCATGGATTATCCTATATTATATATATATATAAACTATACTTGTTTAATCATATATTTTATTTATTTTTATATTCTGTATGCAATCTTTTTCTTGAATTTCTCTGTCCCTGCTGCTGTTCCTAATACAATCTCCCCACTGTGGTTTGAAAAAGGATTATTTCTCTCTCGTTTGCATTAATTAAATTTGGCTGATGCTTTATCCAAATCAAACACAAATGATGAAAAAATAATAATACAACGTGTTTTATTTTGAAAGTCCCTCCTTTGACGCGTGTACCTCCCGTTCAGAGACACGCCCCCCACGTCTTGTGACAAGCCGACCCCAGAGCCAATCAGGACGCACCATCTGTAAACATGGCGTCCGACTTCAGGTGGAGATATGTGGTGCTCCTGCTCTGCGCGTATTTTCTTTGCATTTTGGCGAACGAAGGCAAAGCTAAGCCCAGGAAGAAGAAGGATATCAGGGACTACAATGACGCAGATATGGCGCGGCTCCTGGAGCAGTGGGAGGTAACGTCAGCGCCGTAGCGCGGCTTTCAGAGCCCGGCTGCTAGCCGAGCCGTTAGCCCGGTATATATGAACCTATGAACCGTCCGGCACCTTTTAGCGAACAGCCTCAGTCATTAAACCGCTATCTGCTTTCAAAGGGGAAAATAAACCCCTACAAAGGCTGTTGTGTAGCAGAAAAATAACAGTTTAACGAATATTTTATGGTGGTGAGTTAAATTCATTATAATAATGAGCTTCATACAGCAACCTCCTCTTAATTTTCGTTAAGAACAAGTCAATTGACAAATAAACGTTGTTAATCATCCAAAGCTGCCCTTACCTAGGTGTGCTGCGCGATGATAATTGATATTAAACAAGAGGGGGCTGGGCCAATTTACTATTTATTAGCATAAGCCACGCCCCCTCAACGCTATATAAGGGCATCTGTTGTGCCCAAATTCTCTTGATTGACAGATGCTACCAAAAAAGGGCAGTGAGAAGAACTTCAGCTGTAGTGAAATCCACGTACTGTTAGATATTTATAAACCTGTCTATGCTCTCCCCTGTTTAGAAACTCAAACAAAAAGAGAATCACAAAAAAATAATAAACTTTATTTTCAAAAGCAAGTGTTACAGGTTTTAGTTTTCAATAAATTTCAAATATATATAATGATCAAAATTGAATTATGTGGTTCACATTTTTATTTCCTTGCATTGGACAAACAATTAGTGGACAGTGAACAGTGTCAATAATTATGAATAAAATAAGAACACATCAACAATAGGGACTGCATGAGGTCCATTAATGCTGAAAGGACATTTGTCCAAGTCTGTCCTAACAGTCAGGAGTCCAGTCCTTTTTAAGGTGTGTAAAACACTGAGTAACAGTGATGAATCATGTCCTGTCTTGACTCACCATGGATCATTTCTCGTCTGGGTTCCACAGGAAGATGATGACATCGAGGAAGGTGACCTCCCGGAGCACAAGAGGTCGCCTCCTCCCATCGACTTTTCCAAGGTGGACCCGTCCAAACCTGAGGAGCTGCTGAAAATGTCCAAGAAGGGCCGGACGCTGATGGTGTTCGCTACGGTGTCGGGGGATCCCACCGAGAAAGAGACCGAGGAGATCACTGGCCTGTGGCAGGGCAGCCTCTTCAACGCCAACTTTGATATTCAGAGGTACTAATGCACCAAACTCAAAAACCTCCTGACACAAGGGCAAAATGGAAGTTTATCCAAGATTTGCAAGATTTCCTAGTGCAATATTCTAACTATATTTGTAGCAACTTAAATTGATTTTGACACTTCTGCATTCACTTCACATGATGTAGACATTGATACCATATTTAAGTACATAATTTATTATTATTTATAGCAGGAAAACTGAAAAAATAGGCCTGGAGATAAAGTGGTTAACAGCAAAAAGTAGTATCTTCCTTTACAGCTGTGTGTTTAGCCATTTGAAACAACAGATCCATTGATCCACGTGTCCCATCCCCGTCCTCCTGCAGGTTTGTGGTGGGCTCAAACAGGGTGATCTTCATGCTGCGTGACGGCAGCATGGCCTGGGAGGTCAAAGACTTCCTGCTGGCCCAGGATCGCTGCGTGGACGTCACCGTGGAGGGACAGGTGTACCCTGGGAAGGCGGCCAAGAAGGACGACGCCAAATACAAGCAGCAGAACGAAGTCAACGCCAAGAAGAAGAGCAAAAAGAAGACGGAGAGCAAGAAGCCCGACCTGGAGGGGAACAACGCCGGCAATCTGAAACAGGAGCTGTGATGCAGCAACACAGGCAGAGATGACTTTTTGATATATGGCGACCTCAGACTCTGTCAGACATGATTATCTGTGAGAGGCTGCAGCAGCAAAACAACAAGGACGTGCACCAAAGTCTGCTGGGTCCATTAAGGCAGACTGCTGAGCTCTCCCTCACTGATGCAGTGACAAGTTCATTCTCCAAGTCATCTTGGTTTGTCACTCACTATTAAATATAATGCCTTCTTTTGCTATTTTCTGTCCTTTAGTTATTTTCTGTTTATTATCAAACGAAAATCAACACACACACATTGTTTTAGGTACACAACATCAGCACTATTAAATGAAATTCTCTGTGGAATTGGTCTTCCTGGTACAACACAGTGGAGGCCCTCAGCACGCCGTCAGGCGCATCAGCAACACTGAATAATAAATAAATTTGTTTTTTATAAAACTGACTGAGATTTGTGTTTGTACTTCTCATCCTGCTGATCATACAGGCCATCTTACTTTCACAATCAAATCTTAAGTCAAAATCCGCTTTTGAGCATTTTCCTGAGCTTTAAACCCCATCTTATGGTCTTCAACATAGATGGATTTTGCACAGTTGTCACTTTGTCAAACACAACCATCTGATGTCATGTGACTGAGGTTCCATACCTGGGTCACATGATGTCACCTGAGCTACATGAAAACTAACAGCATACTGGAAACACTATTTGCGGGAAAATGCAGTCTTCTTTACGGTATGGTGCCGCTTTTGTCAGTGGCTGTATAGGACAAAAAAGCAAATATGAAGACCTAACTTTCAGTCACAGTCAGACAAACTGTTCATCATCATTTATTTCTGTACAAAAGTCTTCAAAGAAAAAAGATGAAGTTTCATCACTTTACAAGCTCAAGCCACATATACAATACATCCATTTGGTGTACAGTTAAAACAAGTCATATGCATGTATGCAGTGAGTGTCTGGTACAAGTCTTAAAATGGAATATGATGGTTTCGTACATACAGTATACATACAGGACAGTAATAACATTACAATTCAAACAATGTGTCTTTTAGATTTGGATTGACGATGTCTGTACAATAAATAAGTATAAAATATATCTCTTATCAATCTGTGGATTTTTAAAAACACATTAAACATACAAAACACTCAATTACTGCTACAACCTCCGAAAAAAGACCAGCTATTTCGGCAAAGGGAGGGGAAATCCTTTTTCACGCCAGATTGGAACTCAAGATTTCTTTGTCGTTTTTGAAACGGGGAAATTGCACATTTAAAAACTCCCTGATTTAACATTCAGTGGATAATCTAATTTTATATTGTGGGCTTCTTGCTGGTTCACTGAAAAAAAAAAAAACAGACCGATGGATCACCAACACGGATATGAAACAAACATGGGACGAAAATATCACAATATCAAGTGAGCGAGCGCTCGGAATGGAACAGAGCAAGTTAACAACCACTGTTTCGGATGCAGAACGAGGAATGTTTCAATTTTTTCTTCTATTTTCCCTCGTTAAAACACTTTAGTCAAACAAAGCAGGACAATCAAACCACTCAACTTGCACGTCTGTCACATATCACAGAGACCTGCATGGGAAGTGTTCTCGCTGATGCACGCGTGCATGCATTTGATTAGCTGACGCACAATTGCGTAGTGTTTGCTCCCTCTGTTCATATTGAGGCTTTGCAGTTGTATCACACATCGCCTGGCAACTGTGGCTGACATCATGGAGGTCCATCGGAAAATTGGCCAGTAGTTAGTATTGTGTAAATATCAAAACAAACAACCGGGCTAGAAAACAAAAATCAAGGAATAACTGCTGTTAAATGATAATGTAAAAGTGATAATAATGTAATATCACAGGTTTGTTTGCAAACGTAGGTTACTATGACTCAGTAAATTAGCAACACAATCTCCTATATACTACAGTCATATGCAATTTCTTTATTATATGTAAATGATATCTTATTAGCAACTGCTAATAATAGTTGTTACTCCTTATTTAGTTCCGTGCAAACAAACTCGGACACATCGACCTGTTTGGTTTGTTAAGACGGACAAAAAGATGCCAATTGGACTATTGGCCAATTGGATCTATCCTTCTTCTATGGAAGGAACAGTTCTGAACACAAGTATTTGCATTCAGGTTATGTTTTCCAGGTTTAATTGTTTAACTTCAGCTTTGTGAACACTTGCATAGACCTATAACGGACCTCGCTATTGGACATCTTATCCAAAACTGCAGAAACTCAAGAGAAACCTCTCAGTTCTATTGGTACAATCTCAGGCCACGATAACCAGAAGGAGGCTGCTGGGTTTCCTTTTCAGGTGAGCGTGTTTTGTCCGTTCTTCTGGGTCATTCTTACAGTCATGGAAGGGAGGGAACCCCCGGGCCACAACATGCTGCAGAGATTACATCTGTGTGTCATCTAGTTTCAGGATCAGCTGGAGGAGCTGGTGGACCTGGTTAGGAGTAAGGACACCTGGACCACTTTGCTGAGCCTGCTAACAGCGTGGAATATACAGGCTCCAGACTGAAACTAGCAATTGATTCGACAAAACGATTGACTTTAGAAATCACTCTTTTCCTACTTTCCTGTCTATCATCCAGCAAGTGACTTACTTTTCTATGCTTGTGTATGCTGTAAACTTCTCTCTCAACCTGCGTCCAATACACTTTTGAGAAGTGATAATCTGACCTAGCAAGTCCACATCACACAAGAAATTGTTTTGAACGTTTTGCACTGAACAGCTGTAAGCAACATCCTTTCTGACATATTCACACTCAACTTAACTGCATCCTCAAACAGTGACACCAGAGGGCGTCCACATTCAGATTTGGATTCTGACACTGCAGAAGTCAGATTAGCGTTGGTGAGCCAACAGCGAGGCCCATTAAGGACTGGGTTCTATGACGTATCTGAAGGTAGAACTGTTGTGTCAGAGTCAATGCTAAATCACAGCAGGATTGATCAGCCAGTTTGGGTTTTGGCCTTCGTCAGGTAGTTCACAAGCCAATGTAGGTAGGCCAATAGGTGCTATAGGTCAATGTAGGTGTTAGGATGAAGCTGAGTTTCACTCCATGTTTGCTGGTGCATAAAACTGATGTTTTTACAGCATAGGAATATCGGTAAACTGAACCAAATCCAATGATTATGTAGCATACAGGTTTTAGACATGACAATAATCAAGCGTGTTGAAGAAGAAATGACAAGTGTTCAACTAGAAACAGAAAGAATCTCAACCATGGCTGTTAAGGTCTGTGGGGACGAGACAACCACGTTTCTGCACACGCCGCCGGCCGCGGGAAGCCACCAGAGAGTGTGCTGTCACCTTAAAGGCTTCTACTGATGTCAGGAGGGGTCTTACACAGATGGAGTTCATCGTGGGCAGTGCTGGGTCTGAGTCGGAGGGTCTTCCCCTTATCAACGCACCGGATCACACCGTTCTGTCTCTCTCTTTGCACCGAGCCTCGAAAAAAATACCACTTGATCCTGGACCAACAATGGTTCGGAGCTACTGACTGTCACACTGCAGTGCTGGCAGTGAGCATGTGTGTGTGCGTGTGTGTGTTTGTATGTGTGTGTGTGTGTGGAAAGAGGGGGATGTGTGTCAGTATATGGGGCTACATAGTCTCTTGGCTGTCTTCCCCACTCTGCCGTGCACTCATAGCTTCAGCTTGTGGACCACGGGGACGGGCAGGACCTGGTGGACCTTGGCTCGGTCGGTGTCCACCTCCAGATGGACCCAGTCAGGGCGGAAGGAGCCTTTGAAGCCCACGAACGCCAGCTTATCTGCAGGGAGGCCACACGGCAGGTTGAGAAAGTCATGACTGGTTACTGTATACAGCGTAATGAATAATGAAGATGCTATATGATCTGTCCACTATAACTTTCCATGTAAATAAATTCCTGTAATTCCTGTTTTTTTACTCAATAAACAAAAAATCCCATACTTTTTAAAACCTGGATCAAGTCATTACTCTCTGCAGCGTGTAATTTCTATATAATGTATAATATAAACTTGTGAACTCTACCTTTAAATTGTGAACTGGTGTTTTTTCCTATTCTATTACCTTGAGTTGTGTCATTTTAATAGACAATCAAACCAAGTGAGATTGACTGTTGACATGACCCTGTTTTAACATTTCCATGTCATGTCTGACTTGTCTGAAGTTGTCACGTTGGACTGTGTCCATTTAAACTATGCATTCCTTATTCATTGCTTCATATGCAAAATATAAGATAAGATAAGATAAGATAAGATAAGATAAGATAGGACTTTATTGATCCCACAACAGGGAAATTTGCTTGTTATTGCAGCTAAGCACAGGTGTGAGAGTACAGAGTTAAGAAAAATCAAATAAAAGCTAAAGAAAATAAAAAATACACAACACTATGTACAAAATTATACATTTTTAAATTTTCTTGCTAATAAATTGCAAGAAAAAGGTATGCATAAGCAAAGCATATATACATACATACATGCATGTACATACCTACATACATATGAATTAATTGATACATAATGATGCATGAAATGTCTATTCAGTCGTTCTTGATAAATCTTTCAAAATGGTTAAAAGTTAGTTAGTAGCTTTACCTTCCACATTGTGCAAAAAATAGTATTTACAAAAAAATAATAATATTATTTGGGGTCAATTACAAGCATTGAAACAACAGCACCCTCTACTGCAGCTGTGTTGGAAATACCAGATGTTTTGCTCAAAGATTTACTGAGAATTTAGAATTCACCTTTCAGTTTTATGCTTTTATCTGCTCCAAGTCTCTCCAGAGCTTTGGTCCAGGGTCCTCTGGTCACCAGGCGGCCTTTAGACGTCATGAGAACGACAGAGCTGGAGGAGGAGGCAAAAGCAAAAGTTTTATATATTCATTCATAAGCTATTATGAATCTATTGAGTGTAGTTCTGCACGGTGGTGCAGCAGTCAGTTCTTACTCGTCTCTCAGCCCGCTGATGTAGCTGTCCAGCTGTGCAGGGATGCCCTGCAGGATGGCGTTCCGGAAGCTTTTGCTCTCCACCAGCGTCCCGTCGTGGCCGTCGATCACCGTCAGGTGAACCCCGTCTTCTGGTTGGTACAGTTTCCTGCCGTTCACCTGTCACAGGAGAGGCGGCCAATCACACTCCTGTTCTGCGTCTAAGACCAGGTTAAAGTCTTAAATGAATCTGGCTCTAGCTGGAGGGTTAGATGAGAAAATAGATATGAATCTCATGTCTGTGTATTATGAGCTGTTTGGCTTTGTCAAAGACATTTCTAATCATCATTGTTTAACATAATCACTATTAGCTGCAAAGTCGCATTGAATTGGTTTTTGCATTTAGAAAAACACAGCTCATAGCAACTTCAGATTGCTTACACACAGCCTCTTATCATGCCCTGGTATTTAAAGCCTTAACATTGACTAGGGGATCGTTAATGTGAATTAAGAGCGGCTCCTTGTGGTATTTCAGCCTGCCTCATAAGGCGATGCAGGCCCGCTCTTCTTTGGCCTTTCTCTGAAATATCACAAGACGCTTTTTTCAGTTTGAAAAGGTAGCTTTGACATAATAAGCCTTAAATTTAAGAGGCAAATAAAGCTCATCTATGTCCTGCAGAAATATGCCTAACAGTGCAATGACTTTCTGTTTAGTGCCTTCATACTTTTCCAGTTAAGGGCTTTTCCCATTTAGGCATAAGCCAATTTCATTCCATCTCCAAATGCACCTTTATCAGCCTTTTAGCCTTTGAAAAGCCTATATTAACTCTCTGTGTAAAAACGTATGGGGTTCAGCATGAAGTATGTGAGTGTGTCTTTCAGGGTTTTGAGGCATGTAATGTATTCGATATGGTAGAAATACTGTGCTGGGGTTCAATAAGCAGCCGAGGTTCTATTTGGGAAAGTTCTCAGAAAGTGAAAATAGCTCTAACACTATCAGAACACGTTAAACTCACTTCTCTCCCTCTCGTCACGAAGGCGCCAAATATCACACACGGATTGTCTTTTCCCATAAATGTCAGCCTACGTCTTACGAAAGTCGCAGAGGAACATGACTTGTAAAATATTACCATCGAGCATGAATCACCTAGCGGGAGATGTGCTCTCTTTTCCAGGAGGTAATGAGCAGAAGTGTGACTGCTTGTCGGGTTGGTTTACCGGCTGTTAATTGTCTTCCAGTGTGGAGCGGCACACAGACACTTAGCGGCGTGCAGGATATATAACGGAGATGAATAGAAATTAAGTAATTAAACCACTTTTGTGTCTCTTAATGGCATCTCCTGGAGGAATAAAGATTAGATACTTCTTGTCGTGAATATAACACAATATATCATATATTCTATGCTGTTTAGTAACTCTACTCCTGTGTGAAGTGAGGCTGCAACTAAAGACTATTCTGATAGTCGATTAATATTTATTATTGTATATATATATATATATATATATATATATATATATTGTCCAGACCAACAGTCCACAGCTTTTAATCTTATAGAAGATTAAAAAAAAACAGAAAATACAATTTGAGAAGCTAAAATCAGAGAATGTGATTATAATGGTATATCCTATATATTGAAATAGTTGACTAATTGAGTAATTGTTGAAGCTCTAGTGTGGACTGTATGAAACAAAAGTTACCTCAGTAAAGGCAAAATCCTCCTTGATGTGGAAGAAGCGCGTGTTGTAGGATTCCAGTTTAACCTCCAGGAAATGTTCTGGTGAGTGCTGAGAAATCAATACAAAAAAATATGTTATATGGATATATGTCAGGAAACAATTTAAAGTCAATTTTACAATTCTCACTACAGTTACAGGGCGGTAAACATGGCTGAAAATGTCACTTTGGCATAAAATATATTTCTAATGGTTGCTGAGAGGAAATTGAGACTCTGCATCAGTAAATGTGAAACAGCATGAAACAGAAATGTGGGAAAAAAATAACTGGAAATAAAAAAAAATATGAGACTTTCAGTCAATTTAAACATGATGTGAAAAGTCTAACATCAAGATGCAACATGTCGGGTGATAAAATAATACTGTTGCATAGTTATCTTCATTTTTCTAAAAAGCTGTGGTATGAAACCTTTTTTTTTACAGTCAGGCGTAAAAAGTTTTTTATTTTTTATTTTTGAAGGACATACAATTTATTAGGTCACATGACCCGGAATATTCTGCTTGCCAGTCTCTTTTGCTCATGGACATTTGACACGAGAGCATCATTGGCTCACAACCAAAGGTTGTCTTTTATTCAAAGTTTGGGAAAATTTTCACTAAATAAAAAAATTGAACTCACCATCTGGTGTAAGTAAACCATTTTTACTCTTATAATTACTTTTTTCTAACATGCTAAAACAAAGATTACTGTTACTGCAGCGTACAGAGTGAAGAAAGAAAATAAAAGATAAAAGTATGCATAAGCAAAGCATATATACATACATGCATGCACGTACATACCTACATACATACACAAACACACATATTTACATATATATACGTACATACATATCCACGCACATACACACATGTATACATACATAGCTAATGCATAGCTAAGGTGCAGGATGTGTGTGTAGAGTAAAGTGACAAGTAAGGGAAAAGTGACTACAGTAGATTAATGTTTATGTTATGTTATAATATATATATATATATATATATATATATATATATATATATATATATATATATATATATATATATATATATATATATATATATATATATATACGTATATATCAAAAAAATGTGAACAGTGTTGGTTTTCGCTACAACATTCTTTAGAAAAACAAGATGAAATAAAATCTCTCATTAGAAGGAGAGAAGCTCACCAGCCTGGCGTTGGGAATCTTTCTGGGCATGGGAACGTCCACCACGGGCAGCTCGGCGTGCCGGGGGTAGGCCTGGGCCATGCAGTTGCTGGGGGGGCTGTTTGCAGGGATGACGGCTGTGATCTTCACCCGCTCGCATCCCTTCACGGAGCAGAAGGCGAACTGCTCCTTCATGTTGTGGGCCTTTATTTTCAGGAACAGCAGGCTGCAAGACACACACACACACACACACACACACACACACACAGGACCTAGTTCAGACGTGGCAAACATCTCAGCGTGACTTCTGCTCCTGCTGTTATACTACAAGTTTGGCATCTCTGCTACCATGCATACATGTTTTTTTTTTAATGTGTTTGGGCCTCTAAGGGGGAGCAGTTCAGTTAAGCTGCACATGACTAAATCAACAAGTAAATTCTTTCAGGTACATTTTAATAAGATGCTTAATACACCAAAAATTATCCTTGAATTTAGATTTCATTTAATTTGGTTGGCCAAAAACATTCTCCTATTTCTACACCCAGTGGGTGACACGTCTAGGTCACTGGACTGTCACCCCCCACCCACCTATATCGACACTCTGCACATGCAAAAAATGCACACACTTGCTGCTGCTTTATTTATACTTATATTGTTATTGCACTAGTCATTACATAATAACAACAACTACCTCATAATGCACACAGCTGGGACAATCAGTGCTGTCTTGTTTTATCTTGTTGATTTTGTCTTTTCATACCCTGCTACTCATGTCACGTCCTGTCATACCTGTTTGTTCGTTCCTAGTTTAGCAACACCAGGCGAAAGTAGCCTTAAGCTACTGCACTTTACTATTTTTAAGAATCTAGTTTTAGGATTGTCTCGTCTCGCGCACCTACACTTTAATGTTGTTGTACATGTAAAACTCATAGGATAGTGATTTGATTCCTTTGTATGTCAAGTACATGTGAAGAAATTGACAATAAAATTGACTTTGACTTTGACACGTTGGTATTTTTTTTGAGCCACAATCATGTCCACTTGGTGAATGGAAATCCAATATTCCAAATCGATTATCTATCTATAGAGGTAAAAGTCTCAGGAGAGGAAGTGCAGAATTGTTAATGAATGTTGCAGGTTAGTCACAGTGATCGTGTGTGTGTGTGTGTGTGTGTGTGTCTGACCCCGTGTCCTCCTCCCAGTAGTAGTAGCCTCTGGCCAGGTGGGAGTGGTTGATCTTCTCCCTCTGCGTGGTCCTCATGAAGACCCCGGTCTTGCGGGTCTGTTTGGTCAGCCTGTTGTGGATGTCTGAGATGACGGTGAAGTTGGTGCCTTGTGGGTAACAGAGGCCCACGTCGATCCAGTCGTTTCTGAAACACACACACATACACACACACACACACACACACACACACACACACACAAAAATTGGTTCATCATCTGTTCAGGTTCAACCTCCACCTGTGATTTACCTGAGTGAACCCAGGCATGATCACTTTTTTAAATTTATTATTGGCTTCATTTAAATTAAACACTTTTTTTTATTCCCTTTATTTTACCTCATTTTCCCACTCTTCCTCAGTGATTTTTTTGGATCCATCCATTTTCCATACCTGTTTATTCGTCACTAGGGTCATGGGGGGTCTGCTGGAGCCAATCCCAGCGTACTTTGGTATTTCAAATCCATGTGCAGTGTTTGCACAGATTAATGAACTATTTGCTTATTTAGCATATCCTCCACATGCATCATTAAAATAATATATTTCTGTTTTCTGTGTTGTTTTCATCCTGTGCACACATCGTCTGTTGCAGGCCTTTTTCTCCCTGAAAAGGTTTTTTTTTTTCCTCCAATGTGAGAGTCTAAGGAAAGGGCATGTTGTGTTGCTGGTGCACAAACTGTAAAGCCCATTGAGGTGAATCTGTGATTTGTCAATTTGACTTCACTTGACTTACTATATATTTGCATGCATTCTCACTTTGCTGTCATTTCTTCATTAGTGAAATACACCCTGTACATCATCCTCTTTACATTATCCTCAAGTTTTGTCTTGTCTTTAAACACATATTTACTGAAAAACTTCCAAATATTTGAAATTGGTATTTTATTCATTTGTGTACAAATCTGCAGGGATGAAGGAAGTACTCAGATCCTTAGTACCAATACAATTACTCTATTACAAATTAAGGTCCTCAATGAAAAATCCGTCCTTTACAAGTACAACACATATTAGATATGTGTATTATTATAAGTTAATATGTAGTTAAAGTATTGCTGTAAAAGTGTTGCTTTGTTCCTCAGATTGACCTATTATAATATATATGACACCGTTAGGAATATTCATACATGTCTATTCTACCAGATCATCTACTAAAGCTCCAAATATCAGCAGAAAGTGTCTTTATTTTCAATCCATTGCACAGAATGAAGCTAAAAAATGATTTTTTTTTTTTAACTTTAACAGTAAACTGCTTTCTTTATTCAACATGCTGTTATTTCAGCTTCTCCCGCAGTCATCTTCTGTGACCTGTAGGGGGTGCTGTTGGTGTGTGCACCGTCTGTGGGCCTCTCCAAAGTCCAGGGTGGACCCGGGCCACCGGGGGAATAGTTGACGTGCTTGAAATGACACGCGGTTAAAAAAAAAAGAAAAGAAAAGAAAAAGAAAAGAGCTGACGGGCCAGACGGCATGTTGAGGGAGGAGGACAAAGCCTCCACAAATGTCAGGATCTTCCCGTCTCTGTGGCGAATAGCGGGGAGTGAGAGAGAGGCCGTCAGACAGCCTCCATCAGTTCCCTTCACTCACCACCGATCCTCCCAGGAGCCGCCCTGCCCTTTACACGAAGCCTTCAACCAAGAACCCTGTCAGTTAACTTCCGGCGGCCTGCAGTCATCACCCACAGCGTTCCCACGCCGCCCCAGACGTGCCCCCCCCTCATTCAACCACGTCATGCAGGACACACATTATCATTATTATAATCCTACAGCCGTTCCTAGCATCCAGCGGGGAGAGGTCAAAGGTCATCGGCTAGGACACATCACATGACATGAATAATGAACATGCTGCTGAAATTACTGTAACCACAACCTGCACATTTACATAAATCCTTAGCAGAATGGGAACAGAGATGTGGCTAAAGCTCGAAAATACTAGAAAATTTACTTTTCACTTTTGATGCTGTCACACATAATAAAGTGTATAATGAATCTCCCTGATTCACTACATAGGAACTTTTACATTAGCTGCTCCACTGCTGGAAAACAAAACTATATTATGAGCCTTTTAGTTCTGTAGCCTGGAGCTACTTGTATTTCACTTGAGTATTTAGTGTAGAGATTTTTTTTTTCTTTTTTCTTCCGCTTTACTACATTTCTGAGGGTAGAGTTTGTAGATGATGTGATCTGAGTTGTTCGCTGTTCCATCATAGACGCGACTCCCCTATCACATGGACTTAAAAAACGTGTTGTAATGTGTTTAACATCCTAAGACTTCCATCCATCCATCCATTTTCTATCCCGCTTATTCCTTTTCAGGGTCGCAGGGGTCTGCTGGAGCCTATCCCAGCGCATTTATGGCGAGAGGCAGGGGGATACACCCCAGATGGTCGCCAGCCAATCGTGGGGCACACACACCATTCACACACACACTCACACCTATGGGCAATTTAGATTTGCCAATTAACCTGAGCATGTTTTGTATTGTGGGAGGAAGCCGGAGTACCCGGTGAAAACCCACGCAGACACGGGGAGAACATGCAAACTCCACACAGAAAGGTCCCAGACCCAGGCCCAAGGCGGTCTTGAACCTGCGACCTTCTTGCTGTGAGGCAACAGTGCTACCCACTGCTCCACCATGTCGCCCTCATCCTAAGACTTCTCAGATTTAATTTTTTCCTAATTTGAGCAGCTACAACAATAAAATGCTGCATTCAAAAGAAGTATTTTTACATTGTGGTATTGATGTTTTTACTTTAGTTAAGGATCCCAGTACTTCTTCAACCATGTAGAAAATCTACCACATGCTGTAAAGTGCAAAAAAAAAAAAAAAAACTCCATCTGGACGCTAAACGATGCTAATCACCCTTCCTCGCTTTCCGACGTGGAGTCTTCCTCCCTGACCGCTCCTTTTACCCTCGTGTGAGTGTTTTCTTTAGTGCTGCTCCAATAACATCGTGACGGAGGAGTCGGGAGGTAAAATTCGCGCTAACATTCACTTCATGGATGGCCGAGCGCGGCAGATGAAGCCCTCGGGTGGCGCATGCAGTCGGAGGAGAGGCCTGTACGCAGGTCAGACGCTGCAGCCCAATCAGGAGGGTGGAATATTAAAGACTCATCAAAGGAGGAAAATCTCATTTTAACCAGGCAACCTCCTTCTTAATATTAATCGCAATGCATTTAAAAGCTGAAACACACCTCACGTCCAACTGATCCCACATTTATCTGTATTTATTTACCTCCGCCGAGGAGCAAAAACACACTTTGTTTGTTTGTAATAAAATTCCATATGGCACCAATAACCCACATTATGATCCTTACTTTAAGAGATAGTTATTTAAGACATTAAAGTGCCACCGTGATAAGGAATAATCATGTCATGAAAAATTAAAAAAAAACATTTACTTGTGATCATATTTCTTACATTGTGGTATTTTATACTTTAACTCAAGTTAAGGATCTGAGTACCTTTTACTTTTACAGATCTGCATGTCATGTGATTAGAATTTTGTTTGAAACTAATGTTAAATAACCTTAACCTGCTCAGACAAACTAAATGTGAACATGCAGTATGTAAATGTGTGTGTGTATGCTCGTGTGTGTGTGTGTGTGTGTGGCGCTCAGGTGCGGCCCACTGACTTGTTGAAGTTGATGAGGCCGATGATGACCTCGGCGGGCGCCACCTGGTCCCAGTGGATGGTGTAGCCTTTGGCGAGCGTGATCACGGGCTGGAACTGCTGGTAGTGCCTCCTCTTCCCCAGGGCGCCCTCTAGTGTCAGGTGCCGGTCGGGGTACTCGTCCCTCACCATGTACATGTTCTGGTTGGCGGGGTTACGCGTCTGGACGTAGATCTACGCGCAAAAAACACAGAGTTAGAATCGAAATGTATGTCGAAATGGGGTCACAGGGGGTCTACTGACACATTCCCTCACACACTCTACACCAGAATTACACACTATCACACACTAGAATTACGTAATACATTGGGCAGCAGTGCTGTTACCTGCGTGTTCTAAGTGCTGCCATCTAGAGGCTCAAATAGGAACAACAAATTAGTATGTGAGGCCCCCCCAACACCGCTAGTGCACACGTCACCACCGCGCGTCCTGTCCCCGGGTCGCCAAGCGAGAGAGAGAGAGGTGTGCCAATCAACATTTATAGTTACTGTCATATTTTAAATGAGCCCTGCACTTGTTGATATGACGATTTCTCTGTTATTGTGTTTACAAATTCTGTAAATATTAAACTGCCATGGTGAGGTATTTTTTTTTTATGTTTCAAATGTAATTTGCACCCAAGAGTACAATTACTTCTCTTCAACTGTTACAAAAAAGTTAATTAAAGTGTTGAATTGATTTCAATCTCAAATGAATTTTAATATGCATGTTTCAAATGAACCAAAACATATGCTTAAGATAGCTGAAATTAAAATAAAAAAGCAAATGTGAAACACAGAACGGCTCGCTGAAATGTATATAAATTAATTGCTGTTATATGTAAAGAACGTCCGCCAAGGGTGGCCCCCCTACGTTTTTAACACCCCAAATCTGGCTCCCTTTGCAAAAAGTCTGGACACCCCTGATCTACACCTACAGGCAATTTAGAGCCTTCAATTAACCCAAACATGTTTTTGGCCTGTGGGAATAAGCAAGCAAACTACACACAGGAAGTTCCCAGTAAAGACCTTGAACCTGCGACCTTCTCGCTGTGCTGCCCACTGCGCCACCGTACCCCCCTTTATATTAATTTATTCATATATATTATCACATTATCCTCCCCTGGTGTGTGTGAGTGCTTTTGCTGTTTTATCTAATTAGCCTTTCAGACTTAAGATTATGTGAATAATACGAAAAGGAAATAATAATAAATAAATCTTAATTTGGCCATGGAACTGTTTAACACGTGTGTACAAGCATCATTAAGAACTGAGTTTTTTTTTTTTTCTCAATTTAATTAAAACATCACATGCTGATCAAAACAAGTACTACTCACATACACCTAAAATAATGGAATAGTAAATGAAATAGACAAACTAATAAGCAACAAAACATCTTCTAATGCTTTTGTTGTGCTCCAGTATGTTAATGCCAGTAATGACGCGCTCCTGTGGCCGCGGGTCCAGATGCTCGGCAGATGTTGAATAAGCTTGATTTAGATATAACGTGTAAATGAAACGGCGTTGGAATTGTTGGAAGGCACCTTTTGAAGGAGTTTGCCTCGGCCAAAAAACTAAATATTCATATATTATTCTCATCTAATTTGTCGCAAACACACGTAATTCCCACTATGCAACATATTTAAAGGCTATTGAATATATATGAACAAGTTGGGTGGCTAATGAATAATGAATTTCACACAGAACATGTACTATAAAGAGAATTGTGATGTGTTTGTGAAAGCTGGTTAATGAGGCCGGATGTGTGTGTGTGTGTGTGTGTGTGTGTGTGTGTGTGTGTGTGTGTCTGACCCACCTGGGCGTAGCGGCCGCTGCAGATCGCCGCCTTCCAGTCGGGCACGTCGATGCAGTCGGGGTGGCGGAGCAGCCAGTTGTCCTCCTTGACCAGGAAGGCTCCGGGGTACTCGCTGACGGAGCCGTCGATGTCGTGGAAGATAGTCGTCTTGTCCCCGTCCATCTGCATCTTGTTAAACCAGGGACCGGGCTCGCCGAAGAACACCCGAGACGTGATCTGCAGGGGTCGTAGGGGGGTCACCAGGGGTCAGGGTCAGGGGCGGCGGGCACAGATTTCACTCTGCTCATGTATCTTGTTTTGTCTTCGAGTTTAAAATGATTAAAATGCGGAACGTTTAGCGCTTCCAGTCGCGTTATTGCTCCCGGTGAAGTGGGGGCAGCCAAACCCTCTGAGGGAAACAGTCAGCACTTCTCACTGATTTCAGTCTAGACTCCACTGGAGGAGCCGGCTGGGTTCATCAGATATAGATTAAAGCAAACAAGCTAGCGAGGACATCTTAGAAGCTGTTTAATTATATATAATCCATTCAACTTCTAATTTAAAGTTCCCATCCACTCAAAAAAAAAAAAAGGTTACCTCTTGTTCTTTCTGTTTGATGTTTTACTTTCATCAGACAGAATGTTTTTTTGTGCACATTTTCCACTTAAATTCCTCTGTTGAAGGAGTAACTTTTCTCACCTTAAATCGCAGTTCAATGTGAGTAACTGCGAGGCACACAATGCAAAATGATACAAGATGTGAGATTATGCAAGATGTGCTCAGCATTTTGAAATATTAAATCTTCACCTCTGCTTCTGTATTTACCTCTGCCCAAGGAGGTTTTAGTCGGCGTTTGTCTTAAAAAGTTTTAGCCAGACTTTTGTCAAATTTTCTGTGAATGTTGGGAAGGGTGCTATAAACGGAGGAGTACATTCTCATATCTACATTTTTATTTGATGTTTAGTAAATTTGCAGTAAATTGACCTTTAAACAGAGATTGTCTGGCGCCACCTGGTGGTGGCATCTGACACCTGCGGGTGCAAAGACTAAACTAGACTAAAATGGATTTTCATGTTCTTACATAATTCTAATACTATATATATAATGCAATATATTATTATTATCCTGATGTTAACCTAAGTCTTAATGTTCTGCTGTTAATACTGTTCCCTAGAATATTACCTCTGAATGAAAATTTGCAAAATTAAAAAAATGAATGGTCTGTTATTTTCATTTAAACTGAAGAGTCCGTGCAGGTTTTGACTCACGGGCACGTGGTCGAAAGTGATGTCGGTGACGTTGTTGTTGGGGCAGCTCTGCCACGAGTTGTTGAGGCGGAAGCCGAAAGCGCTGGTGTGGCGTCCCTCCAGCGCCGTGTACTTCCGGAACGTGCAGTTCTGCACGTTGATGGGCCCGTCGTAGATCTGCATGCCCCGGATGGGGAAATCACTGCCGGGGGGGGGGGAAACAGAATCCACAGCAACCATCAGTCATTTGCATCTTTCCTGGCGCTACAGCAGGAAATGATGGGGGCTGCTGTTAATGCAACGTCAGGTCTTCAACCTGCTGCCATCAACCTGTGATTTTAGAGCAGCAGCAGCTGTTTTCATTAAAGAAGCTCTAGATAAAATCCTGGAACTATACCTGCTCATGCAAAACAGCAGAATCACAGCTAACTGTGTAGAATAGCTGGTGAGAGGATGGAGAAAGTAGAGAATTCCTTTTTTTGGCCATCGTTTATTTGGTAGTAAAATTCTACTCACCAGAATAAGAAATCTGGGAAAAAAAACAAGGACATTGCTGAAATAAATTCCAAGTCTCCCAAGAACCGCATCTCTTTAAAAAACGAGAATAAAATGCTAATCTCTTTTAACAGCCTCGTCGTTAAGCGTCTGTCTGGCTGTTTGCAAGTTTGCAGGTAGCGTACAATAAAGCGGCTTTATCTGAGTCCCTCCACTGAAAGCAGCTGCTGCTGCTGAATGCCAGCTCGCTGCGAGGATGGAGAAAGAACCAAAACAGGAAAGTAGGGGAAAAAAGATGAGCTAAAAGAGGGTAAAACTCTTTAGAGCTGAGGGGAACTGCACAGCTTTGTCCCTTTCATATTGCACATAATCACATCTGAACTATTGTCAATTTAAAACATTTGATTAGTGCAGCTTTTACTCTATTGCAAAGCCCCAACTAAAAAAAGGTAGCACCAGTTTTATATACAGAAATATAGATGTGTTTAAGAGATTTGATCCTATACAGAAAAACTTCCCACAAAGTGTGTGTGTGTGTGTGTGTGTGTGTGTGTGTGTGTGTGTGTGTGTGTGTGCACAGGTATCTCCCCCGTTTCCACCGTGACCTTCATCAGACGTCGAGAACCAGAAGTCTGGACGACTCGTCAACCGATGCCAGGCTGACGATGAAGTGCTTTTCTTGGATTTCTCTTTTTTTTCCCACACAATAAGGGATTCTCAAATACCACAGTTGAGACATTCCTTCCCCCCCCTGACTCGGGCCAAGTGGGCCGGGGCACAAGGGCTGATTTCCGACATACCACGTCTGGCTCACACACACACACACACACACATACCAGTCTCTGTTACACCGAGTCTATCTTTGGGCTATTAAACTCCCAACCTCCTCTGGCAGGGAGAGTGGCTGTCAGAAGTCATCGGCTTGCTGCTTTCCAGAGAACAGCAGCTGGTAGCTGTTAGAATTAATGTCATTTTTTAAAGGCCTACATCGGTAATACTCAGGCCCACTGCAGGATGATCTACATCTATTCAGCCCGCCTGTATGCTCAGTGCGTTTAGAGTATTTGGGGTTTCTAACAATCAAGAATCAGATTATTCAACTTTCACAGCCAACTTTCAAAGCCTTTCAGGTCACGTTAAGACGTCTGGAGCAAAATTTAGCAGGTTTGTGGGTTTGTTCTTTGTTTCATAGGAAAAAAAAATAAACTTGAATCATTTTCTCTATTTTAACTAATTTTCTTCAATAAAAACTATAATAATGAAATTACAGTTACTGATACAAATGTTGGTGATAACAAAGGGGTTACATGAGAATTTATTCTTTTTGGTTTGGTGCAGGTCAGAGTGTGTTTTCTCCTGTCCACACAGGCTTCATTCATTTAGTGCTATTTGCTCCAGTGTTGACCGGGGTCTCTGATTGGTTCCCTTGTTTTGGCTCGCCGCGGTTCTCATCTTGCCAATCATACCAACGCACAGCGGCCTGCACGCCCGACCAGCGAACTAGTGTGAGGCAGGTGGACAGGAATGATTTTTAAGCATTAAAATGTTCACTTAGTAAATCTGAAAAACCTGCGCTAACATTACTGTGCAGCGTAGAGGCTGTTTACCAGCGGTTCAACATTGAAACGCTCCTAATGTAACTAAAACCAGGCAGACACATGAAATAAAACACCTTGGTGTGTGTTCATGCGGCTACATATCGATGTCTGCACACACACACACACACACACACACACACACACACACACAGCGTGGATAGAAACATCCAGACTAGAGTTTAAATGCTGCCCTTTGTGGTTTTAAGTTTAACATCTGCTGAACCAGGTCAGAAGTGTCTAAACAAAGCTTTTTTTTAGTAGGAGGAGTTTTGTAGATGATAAAATGATCACTAGTTTTGTTAAGCTTCTTTGCTTTTTACTTTTACGCCTGCTTATACTAACTCTGGACTGTAGCAGCATATCAGAGTGTTATACAGTGCCATATCCCGACTTGAGCTTTTATTTATTTAGTTATTTTAATGCGGTGCATACGGGGTGTGATGAACTTTAAGGCCGAAGTGAATCTTCAAAAGTAGCAGTCGGATTGATGCAAAACTAATCGACACAACTTTTATATTGATTCACTCAGTCAATTTCTCATTTCCTTCTTTGAAGTCCGTCACATACACGTCGCTCTGATGTGAATATTTTCTGTGCGACGTCGAAGACGCAACGACCACAAAATGCAAACATTGCTTCATTTGAATCACCTGTTTGCATTTCTACTCCCAAAGTTATCGCAGGTGAATATTAGGCCCGTAGAATTATTAAAGGAAAAGACCTTCCCCCCAATTGGTCCTTAATTCTAGCGTTATGTTCTACTCACACAAGCTTTTATTTTCACATTTGTTGATCTGCTGAAGATTTTGTGTTTTGAAGAGATTATGGCACAGTAGCACTAAGAACTTGTAGGTTTAATTAATTTCAGTGTTCATAGACCAGCCCTCCATTGATTGTCTAGTTACCTTAGCTGCTACAACACCTGGATAACACCTTCTTCCATTTGGAGAGAGAACCTGCAGCCATCTTTCTTGCAAAGCTAGCAGCTAAAATTAACAAAAAACTGAACAAAACACGACACACACACCTACAAGTTATCAGTGCTACTGCACCATAATCAATAAATGATGAACTACCTATGTTCTGGTCTGCATCACTTTGTCCATAGGAAGCTGTTTCATGATGTCTGCAGACACTAAATCTTCAGCAGATCAACAAATGTGAAAATAAAACCTGAGGATGCACCTGCGCCGACGGCCAACGGCGATACGACACGTGGACGAGGTGGTCAGACGCCACGGGGTCGGGGTTTTTTTTTTCTTCCATCAGACCTCTCCAGCTGGCGCGACGGCGTGTGGACGAGATCGTAAGCAGCGTGCTCCGAAAATAACCAGGAAACGAATACGGGGTAAACACACCTGCTACGCACTGAGATACAGTCATTTAAGGACCCAACATTGATGCTTGTATGTTACATAGACATCTAGATAGAAGAAAATATAACATCAAATTATCATCTTACAATGTGTTTTTTTATTCATTAGTATACAGTAGATATTTACTGTTTTTGAATAATGGTTAATAACTGTTTATTTATTATTACTATTGAATTTATTATTACTATACCACAATGCACTGCTTCTATGTCAGCATCTCACTTCATTTATGTTCTTATATATGTCTACTGTTGTCTAGTCCTTGCATTTTAATGTCTATATGTCCTGTTGTCTATGTCTTGTTTAAGTATGTCTGCATGGGAAAAAGCAAGAAACCTAATTTCAATGCTAAACGCGGTTGTGATGTCATCACTCACATGCCACGCGGGAGGGTGCGGTCCGTGTGGTCTTCGCCCCCCGGACCCCAGATCCGGTTGTCGGGGAGGGGCATGCCGCGGTTGTCACTCTCGCCCACAAACAGCGAGTTCTTCACCTGCTGACGAGAGCCGTCGTCGTCCGGGAACGTTCCTCCGCTGCACACACACACACACACACACGTGCACACACACACACACACACACACACACACACACACATGCACAATCACATTAAACACAGAAAAAATCCTATTCAAACATTAAGATCATTAGTCAAGAGTCTAAACTATGTGATTATCTTTTCTTTGTAAAGTAAATATAACATTAATCTCTTAGCACCAGGAGATATAATTAATCTAATGAACAGAAGTGGTAGTTCATGGGTCTGCCCGTCTATTCTATTCATTCATTTATTCATTGTGTTACAACAAATTGGTGAAGGCCCTGCTGAGAACACATAACATTATTAATCGGCTCATTGTTAGCAGGCAAAAGAAGCCACGGTGATGGTTTTACTGAGCGCTCAGAGGCCAAAATAAAAACAGCGATACGGCAAAAAGAAGCAGATCCTCCAGTCAACACAAGGCCAATAAATCGATAAACCCTCAATTCATCCGTTTATATGCCGTGTTGCTTTGGTTTAATCCTCATCCCTCCTTTTACACGAGGCCACATTCCCCCTGCAGGTTTCTGGATTTTTACGCTGCTCAGATTCTCCTACAAATGAGTTAATTTACTATAAACAACCTCTCTTAGGCCTAAACAGTTTGTATTTGATGATTATCTTAAAGGGGACAAATTACACTCATTACCAGCTCTATGTGCTTTTTTCTGTGTCTCTTGCAGCTTTGCACGATTCACTGCTCAAAACATCCTTATTTATCTTATGTTGGTCTTTTTCTGCATCCACCTCTGTCCCTTTAATCTGCAGAACATGACCTTTTACTGTACATTTACCTATTGTTATATTATCAATTCCTATTGTGTAGGACAAGGTTACAGAGTACACAGGTGGTATATGATAATAAATATATAAATATATGTTTATATGAAACGTATATTATACAGTAAGTGAAGACAACTACAAGTCCCCTTTAAAGATGCTTCTGAATATTGATTTAATTTCTGCAACATCAAATCTTCTATGGCGTAGCCTTTGCTCTCATGTAATTACATCTAACTGTGTCACGTCCGCCTCGGTTCTCTTTTGAATATTTTTGACAACCTGCAGGGGGTCACTTTATAATAACCATGTGTGAAATCCAGCTGGGGCTGTGAGTAAATTAGACACCTCGCATGACCCCAGTTGTTATTGTAGGCACAAAATACCATTCCTATTAAATGTAAAAAAAAAAATAATAAAAATTGGTTTTCTCAGAGTGAGTTAGTTTACATGTTCACTCAATTGGAGAATCAGAAATATGAAAATGTATAGTGTGTGGGGTAAACTAAGTACATTTACAGTCTTTTTTTAAAGGCATGGTAGCTAAGCAGGTGTAAAGGTAACATGTGTCTTTTCCTGCACAACAGTCATCTGATGACGCAGCTGCGTTTTAATCATATTAAATCTACCAGAACCTACAGATCGTGAGAATGTAAAACAGCAACTTTAGCTATGTATGTGTACATGTGTGTAGGTGCGTATATATATGCAAATATGTAAATATGTGTGTATGTGTATGTATGTAGGTATGTACGTGCATGTATGTATGTATATATGCTTCCTTATGCATACTTTTTTCTTGCTATTTATTAGTATTTTTTCTCCATTCTTATGTCTATAATGCATACTGTGTATGCTGATCAACAAATTCTAGGAATTTTGTACGTAGTGTTGTGTATTTTTATTTTTTATAGCTTTTTGTGGGGTCAATAAAGTCAAATCTTATCTTATATTCAACTACAGGGTGAAATAGGTAAAACCAACACTATTTGACCCCCCTGCCTTTCCCCTACAAAATCCTCCACAAGTTTTACGCATCAGGATCAGTTTACATGTTGTGGTTACCCAGCATGTGGAAATACAGTTTGAAAGATGTGGGTGTTAGCAGGCAGGCTATGTAGTTTACTTCATAACACCCATAGCAGCTGTCATAAACTGCACGTTTTTTAATGTTTTCGTGAATATCTTATGAGGTCTACTTCAAATGTCACTTATAAAACTTGTGAAGTATTACCAGATAGCAGACGGGCGTGGAACTGTAGAATTAACATTGAAACGTTGATTTTACATAGCTGCAACGCATCGATTTAATGTCGACGTAAAATCATTTGATCAATGTCGGATTTCTGAATGAATTATTTCCACTGGTATTACTAATTAAGATCTAATTGAAAGTGCATTGATCTGCAGTTGCATTTGCCTTTTAAATGATATATGTTAATATCCCCATTGCATATAAATGAAGGTGCAAACTGATGTTGAATAACATGCAATGGATGTTGAATCACGTCTCATTAAACACACAAATGTTTTATCTGCAGACTCTGACAGCTGCCACAAGTGACTTTTTTTATTTCCTTTTGAGGCCTGTCACCCAAACCTGTGCACACATGTTGGACCTACAGAATCGCACCGCAAATAACCTACTGTACATCCTGCTTTGGTAAAGTCAGTCAGAAACTTCTCACCGATTCCCGCTTCTGTGACCATCACGCCCCTAAATTACTTTTCACACCGCATCAAAATCGCTCTGTTTCACAGCGCATCCTAAGAAGACTCCATATAAGGTGTTTTCCAATTACTCAAACACACAGAGGGAGAAGGTGGTGGTGGGAAGGGGAAGGGGAAGGGGAGGGGGGGACTTACCTCGCCAGAGTGAGGCCGATGCCATTATCAGCAAATCTAAACAAGAAAGAGAGCACATTATCGCTATGAGCGCACGCGTCTGAAGGAGATAAAAGTCATTTTTACAGAGGGATGGATTTCTCACTTTCATCTCTGTCATCAAACATTCAGGAGAAAACTAAATTGTACCCGCGACTCGACATGATGGCGGTGACGGTTAAGACTCTTCACAATCAGACATGAACATGCACGCGTTTGTGCGTGTGCACGCGTCACTCACTGGCAGTCGTCCAGCCACACGTCGCCCCCCCGCAGCCAGGCTCCGTGGTCCTGGTTCTTGTAGGCCACGAAGTGGTGGATGAGAGCGGGGACTCTGGGTTTGAAGGGGTCGGCGTCCTCATGGGGGCCGTACCTACAGCACAGGGAAACGATGGCGTTTATCCATGTTCTGTTTGTGCTGTCTACTCTGTCCCAGGTTGTTTTTCTACTCATACAGAGATATCTGTCAAAGTCCACCAGCTCTCCTCTTTCTGCACAGCTGGAACGAACAGGTCATCTAAGTATATTTCTACCTCTTTTTTTTTTTTTTTTTATAAATCCCATGGAATGAGGGATTTTTTAACATGAAATTAAAGAGTTTTAAACATTCAATCCACCTAGAATATAAACTAGTTGATATTTTTGCTTGTTTTTTTTTATTGTATTGTATTAAAAAAAAAAAAAATTCAAAAACCAAGTTTTCAGGATTACACCACATGACCAACATATTGACTGACACACACACACACACACACACACACACACACACACACACACACACACACACACACACACACACACACACACACACACACACACACACACACACACACACACACACACACACAACACACAGATATATATATATATATATTGTGGACTTCAGGAGGAAGTCCCTCCCCACCACACCGGTGAGCATCCAGGGAAAAGACATTGAGACAGTGGTCTCTTACAAATACCTGGGTGTTCACCTGAACAATAAACTGGACTGGACCACTAACACTGATGTCCTGTACAAGAAGGGCCAGAGTCGACTTCACCTGCTGAGGAGACTAAGGTCCTTTGGTGTGTGTAGGACTCTGTTGAAGACCTTCTACGACTCCGTCGTAGCATCTGCCCTGTTCTACGCAGTAGTCTGCTGGGGGGGCGGATGCTCAGACGGGGACAGAAGGAAAATTGACAAACTGGTACGGAAGTCTAGCTCTGTACTGGGATGTCCTCTGGAGTCGGTGGTGGTGGTGGGAGAGAGGAGGATGTTGGCAAAGCTGACATCCATCATGGACAACCCCCATCACCCTCTGCATGGGGTAGTGGGTGCGCTGAGCAGCTCCTTCAGCCAGAGACTTAAACACCCTCGCTGCAAGAAGGAGCGCTTTCGCAGATCATTCATCCCGACAGCAATAAGACTCATTTTTCACTGGTCACTTTTTTCTCTTCACACACACCCTGCACCTTAAGTATGCATTAGCTATGTATGTGTACATGTGGGTATGTGCGTGGATATGTATGTCCATATATATATATATGCAAATATGTGTGTATGTGTATGTATGTAGGTATGTACGTCCATGTATGTATGTATATATGCTTTGCTTATGCAAACTTTTTCTTTTTCTTACTATTTATTAGCATTTTCTCTCCATTCTGTCGATAATGCATACTGTGTATGCGGATTAACAAATTCTGCGAATTTGTACATTGTGTTGTGTGTTTTTTATTTTTTATAGTTTTTTTATCTTCTTCAACTTTATTTTACTTTTTCTTTATCTGTAACGCTGCAGTAACACACAAATTTCCCCGTTGTGGGATCAATAAAGTTTATCTATTCTATTCTATTCTATTCTATATATATATATGTGTGTGTGTATATATACACATATATATATATATATATATATATATATATATATATATATATATATATGTGTGTGTGTGTGTGTGTGTGTGTGTGTGTGTGTCAGTCAATATGTTGGTCATGTGGTGTAATCCTGAAAACTTGGTTTTTGAATTTTTATACACACATATATGTGTGTATATGTGTGTATATGTATATGTATATATGTATATATGTACATGTACATATACACACATATACACACATATACATACATGTATATATACATATATATATATACATATACATATATATACATATACATACACTTACATATATATACATATACATATATATATACACACACACACACACACACACACACACACACACTGTATAGTATGTTTACAACTAGACCTTCTTATATAACAAAAAATGACAATCTTCACACTTTACAGATGGTATCACTAAACAAACTCTTACCACTGATAGAGTCTGTCAGATGTGGTTAAAAGCTCCAGGAAAAACATGGAGACTTTTAGTGAGAATATTTTGTCAAACTACTCTATTTCATTGATACTGATACTCTACACTGAATGGCTTTTGCTGCATTTAATACTACATATCAAACCAGGTCTCTGCAGTCTCATAATATAATTATATATATTTATTTTGTCAGTCCAGTGATGATCAGTTTCCATTACGAGTTTTCTTTGACCTTTAATTTCTCTTTTACTGGGAATCAATCTGTGGGAAAGAGAAGACGGTCCCACATTGATCACTGAAGTAGAGGGAGCGGGTGGAAGGGCGTGTTCACACTGAAACGCTGAGGTCAGGACACAGCGGTCCGTTTCATTCCGAAGCTGATTTCAAAGAATCTCCCTTCTTCCTGAGAAAGATTCAAAGTGACACGCCTTCTTTTTTGTTGCGTTACGGTAAATCCCAACATCAACACCCCCGGGGAAAAAAGCATGACGATTAGAGACGGGCGCGTTACACTGGGCGCGATGCGGCGGCCTGTTTATTGGCTGAGGAGTGAGGAGAGTCTGACCTGGCTCCAACCAGAGACAGGAAGGGTCTCTTGTCCTTATCGTTCGCCTGGGTGGTCTTTACTCCATTATCCAGGATTATTCCAGCCTGAAGCAAGGAAAAAAACAGAAGATATTTATCGACTGAGCACATACGCTGTAATTCTGAGTGCAGGTGGGTGGTAATAAAACATGATTATTGGCGTGATTATAACCGATACATCACTGGCTTTAAATTACAGATGGATGTGCAGAATCAATGGCTTGAGTCGAATTAAAGAGTTGTTTTGGAATGGCTGCCGGAGAACAATAACTTTTCCTTTTTTTTGGAAAATAAAAACACAGCATGGATGATAAAAGCGATCTGCAGCCACCAAAAAAAAAAGCCTCGACCTGCAGCCCCCCCCGAGCGAAACTCATCCCTCACAAAGGTCCCGGGGTGGCAGCCCGACGTGAGCTATGCTCCCATTAGGATGATCCAAATTAAAAGTGAAGAAGGGAACGAGGGGGGGGTGGGAGAGATCACTGTTAGGGGGCAGAGAAAAAGGAGGAAAAGGAGGAGATAACAATAACACTTCCTCTCCACCCGCGCCTCGTAAATCTTTTTTGGAGACGCTGCCTCAGGACATTCCCCATCCCTCTGGTTCTGCTGTCTGGCCTCCACGTCATCATCTCACCGCCCTCTCCTCTTAGCTGTTAGCGATGTTGTTACGGATTTACGATTAAAAATAAAAGAGGAAAAATCGGATTCAAATTCATGAATATGCCGTTGAAGCTGCTGCGGAATGACCCTGGAAAAACAACAGCAGTGTGAAAAGTGAAATAAAGGTTTTTAGGTGAGTGTGAGACGCTGGTGGTGGAGTTATGGAGAGACTTTTCCAAACAAGGAGGAAAAAAAGCTAAACTTTTATTGAGTTTTAATGTTTTTCCTCATGAAAAACAGCACATGTCAAACCACTAGATTAATGAATTGGTCAAAGCCAGCATGGTCTGCTTTCATCAATGTTTATCTTCCTGTAGAAATAAGCGACAATTGTGACTCACACTTTCACACTTTGCTTTTTTTCCTCTTATCTTCCTTTATTGGTCTGTATCGGCCATTTTTGGCAAAATATCAAATGCCAACATGAAGCTGGGTTCTGGAGAACAATCTGTGGATGCACTGGAGTCACCGAAGATGCAAAGATCATCATAAATAAGGTCATAGGGGACAAACTTTGGTCCAAAGACCCCACAAACTAGGCTAAGAAATAATTCCTGAGACCTTTTTATTGAAGGTCTCGGTCAGGCCGAATGTGACTGATGCTTTCACAGCGATGGAAACGAACAAAACTATTTGGTTCAAATGAAGAAGAATTCAAGGTTGAGATATGAGGATTTTAAAATCATTATATGGTATATATTTATATCTGAGATATGCTGATGACAGCACTTTATGTCACACTAAACCCATGTCACAGTACCTGAGGGAGGGTTGTTCTTTTTTAATAATTTATTTTTTAAATATTTTACTTTTGTGATTGCTTTTCTGCCCCACCAGATAAAAACCAGCTCACAGATCATTGGTCAGCCACTAAAACCACCACCTCCCATATTCGTGTAGTAGTTGAAGTTGTATCTGTGAATCCAAAGGTTATATTATTTAAGAATCCTGAATTAAAACAAGGAGTTTAATCCCAGTCCAAATGCATGTTGGAGGTGTCTGAACGGCTGCTTGGAATATTATTTTCTTTTGTGAGCATCTTAATGTTAGTCTCAGCGTGATGCTGGAAATGTAGATGCTGTGATTCAAGAAATTGCTGTGACTATAAAGTAATATCATATCCTATCATAGCAACCTGTTTGTGTGTGTGTGTGTGTGTGTGTGTGTGGCTATGAGTATGAACTAATGATTTCTACCTTCGTGAGGACAGCATCTAATTCCTGTTGAGATACACAGCAAGCAGCAGGCCCTCAAAACATCTCCGGAAATGTCTAATTACTATTATTATTATTATTATTATGACCTGCTTCAATTCATGTGGTGCTTTTAAGCGAGACGTCTTCTCGAGGAGAAAAAAACAAATATATATATCAGGATCTATTCGTTCAGCGTGGTTTGATGATTAACACAAACTCACCCTGAAGTTGGAGTGAGCTCTGTTGTTGGTGAACTGGCCCATCGGCGTGAGTTCTGTGCGTCCGGGCGAGTACAGCCCCTCTGACGGCCCAGTAGGAACGTAGTGGAAGATGAACCAGAAACCGGTTTCCTGAGGGACCAGCATGCACAAAAAACGTCATTCAACCACCATATATGCAGCGGAATGACACAGGATACACGTGCGGGGCTACTGCATGCTCCCCTGTCTGTTGCTGCATTGTCCTTCGCGTGCATGCAAAGGAGAAAAGTTATCACACGGGCGAGGACGAACGAGACGCCGTTCCAGAAACCCCAGAAGTATAATCATAATTGGCACTCTATCATAGTGAAACTGCGGCTGTGCCTCTGTCTGTTGTCTGCTTGATTCTGAAGTTAATAGGAGTATACAGCCATTAATCTGACCTGGCAACGAGGTAATGAGACAGACCTCCACCTGGAGAGATGCGGGGGGGGCGGCGGCGGAGGGGGGGGGGGGGGGGGGGGGGGGGGGGGTAAAGTGGAAGCAGAAATGAGAGGCACTCACCTCTGAGCCTGCAGCCGCACAGTTGATAAGGTTGTTATTGGGGTTGGCGATCCAGAATGTTGAAGTTGCGCTGAGAAAAAAAAAAAAAAAGAGTGAGAGAGTCAGGAAGGGAGAAGAGAGTTTGGTTATTTCACACAAATAGTGAAGTGAGGGGCCATGAGAGGAGTAGGATCACACCAGAAAAAAAAACAGTATGCTTCTATATGGTTATAAAGAATAGAGATTTAATCCTTTAAGGCGCAAATACGTCATTTATTATCATCACAACAGGGTGATTTGAAAAATGTATGCTGCAGTCACATGACATTTTGCAGCTTTATTTAAAACAAACAAACTCTACTGTATTTACTTTATTTCTTTGTCCATTCAAGATTCTTATAATTTGCGACCTGGTTAAAAGTGTTGAAATGAAGCCAGTGATACGTTTTATTTAATAAAATATTGATCTAACACAAGCAAGCATAGATTTTTCATATCTAACGTTGGTTTCCTTATACAGTAAATTATTACCTGATTAACAGGAGTGTGAAATGATACCTGACTACACGCTGAAAGGTAGAAACCAGCGGTTTATTCTTTAAGAAATAGTGTATAGTATTTGAAAAGCTTGTTATATTATCCATTTTATAAAATATTCAGACCACAAGGTCAAATCCGCCGCTTCGCGTACTAATAATTCATCTGCATTAAGGAATCCAGCAGCGTTGTTTAAGGAACTAAATGTCCGTGATACGTTACTGAATGTAAAATGCTTTTCCACTTTCACATTCTGTTAAAAGTTCAGCTTTGTGTGTGTTAGAAAACAAGGGAATCTCAATAATAAAAAAATATCCTATTTACACAGAGAGTTTTCAACCACACTGTCTTCATCACGCAGTGAAGTTTCCATGTCAGACGATGTGAGATGATTCATGGCAAGAGGAAGAAAAACAACATGTTCTGATACACACATCTATTTTTATGTCCTGGACTTTTTTTTTATTTCTAATCTTTGATTTTTATTCAGACGTCTGAAATGTGACTCTGACTACGGCTGAATCTTCTGAGAAATAAGTGGAGCGCAAAGTGCACGCAGTGGAGTGGAAGTGTGAAGTACTTCAAATGTGTACTTAAGTGCAGTACTTGTGTAGTTTTCACCACTGGAGCAGACATGTTTGGTGTACAGATGCTGAACTGGAATGTTATAGTAAAAAAAGCCAGTACACACCACTGAATGGACTGAACTAAATTAATTTCTGTCTGGGGCGAAACATTTCAGTTCTGTGTATAATGATAAAGTTGCAGAAGGAAAAATATTTTTAAAAATATATTAGGACTTTATCAATTCTCCAAACTGAACACGTTTATTTATAAGAGAAAGAGAAACATGATTAAAAAAATGGGGTGATCCTAAATTCTGAATGAAATCTCCTTTTTTTTAAGTCAAACATAATTAGCTAGTGTGTTAAAATGTATTATTAGTTTCCATAATTAGAAGAAAGAAGAAAGACGTGACAAGACGAAACATGTTTGACTATCAGCAGCTACGGAGGCGCGTTGCTGCGTTTGATTGACAGGTGTCACACTGCAGGGAATGATGGGAAGTTTATGCACACACACCAGGAATCTTTACATCTGCAGGCTGTTCCGTGGCAGTGTCCAGCTGCCTTTTTGAAATGACGGACAATTGCACCAGTAAAAAAAACAACAGCCGTATTGTTTTTTTTTCGTGTGTATTCACGTGGGAGTCTCAACGTTTCGAAACATTCGCGACGCCGATCCGACGCTGCGTGCGACACTGTGAGGACATTATTTCCCATGCTCGGGGCGATGTTCTCCGCGCACACTGCCCTCGCCTCACCCTCGGTCCTGCTGCCAAAAGAACTCAACCAAATGGAACTTGAACTTTGAGCCCAAATATGCTGACTTTTACAGGGCCAAGTGCAATCTGGCCATGACGGGAGTTCTCAGAGTTGCATTCAATTTCGCCAGAGCGGGATGGAAAATAACTTTACTTCGTAGACGTTGGAGGCGCTCGGGCCGATAATATCAGAAACACAGGGCTAGTCCTCTTGTTATTGACCACCCAGTGTCACATGACTAATGTGACTACATTCCAATATCTCCAAACTTGTACAGACCAGAGTGACGTGCATAGCTGGATCGCACGAGAGGGAAAAGAGAAACATGTTTAGTGTCATTCTGGCGACCCTTTAAGAAACAGGGAGGTGATCTGTTAGCTGTCAGTGTCCTTTATCCGCCTTCCCATACCTGCATGCTTCATCCTGACAGCACGCCGCTCAGCTCGCACGTTTACCACGGCTCAGGCATCTCCAGACAAAGGCTGCAGCCTGGTATTTTGACTACGGGCTGTCAGGGAGCGTTGGGGCCTGAAGGTTTGGCCTGCAGCAGCTGCAGCGCCGCTTTAATGGGGCTTTGTGTCTACAGCGCAGGAGTGAGGGATAAGCCACACACGTCCACGGCCGTTGATAGCTGCAGCTTGTTATGCATCCTGCAATGATCCGCTGTAAAAGGTGCATTCATGCACATTCAGTTAGTGTGTGTGTGTGTGTGTGTGCAGATTTGAGTTTAGAACTGGGAAGGAACCACTGAGTTTTAAAATCTGCATACGGTGGCATTGGTCATCATTTATCGGCTTCTTTTTTGAATAGATGTTCATGTGGTATTTTTCCTCACTCTTACTTTTGTTTTTTCCTGATGTTACAGATTCCTCTCGGTTTGTTTGCGTATTCATAATGAGCCCCGGCAAAAAACAACCTTTCACACATCCGCCAGACATCATGAAAAAAATCATTATAGTGCCAATTGCAAATATGTGAGAAAAAGCAGCTTAGGGTAATGAGTAGGAATATGAATGAATATAAATAGAAATGGCAATAATGACAGCATTGAACCTTAATCTCTCCTCCCCCCCTCCCCTCCTAAACTCATTCTACTGCTCTCCACACTGAGGCAAAAGGTAGATGTGCATTTTAATTGTATTCTTATTTTAAACTGATAGAGAGGAGGTCAGGGTGGAACAATAGGTTAGAACCATATCAGGCTTTATCAGGGCAGTTCTTTCCGATTTTCCTATATTTTACAGCTTATTTTAAACCAGGAACAATCCTAGCATATACACACACACACATGCAAACGCACAAACTTCGTACTCTTCCTGCAGCCCACATTTTTCCCATTACCGGGGAAAATCCGACGAAAATTTTATTGTTCTCATCTGAGCATTTAAATTCATCGCACACACACACACACACACACACACAACTCAGCGATGACAGACGGAGACACGAGGGGCCGCGAGACGGCGACTGGAAATTAATCTTCATGAATCTTAAAGTGGGTTGCGTCGTTACTGTAGTGCAATCATTTTTGATTAAATGGGAATTTTTTTTTTTTTTTTCTTCGTACCACGGGCAACAAACAAGCTGGGATTTGGAAATAATTACGGAATACAATTATCCAGACATATCTGACAAAAAGCTTCATTAGGATGAAGCGCATTGTGTATATAATTAGATAAATTAGCAGAGCAGGGGAAGAGGAAAAAAAATCTAATGAAAGGAGGTGAAAGCGAAGGAGCTACGATAACGTTAGAGGGAAACAGCAAATCCTTCCAGTATATTCATGATGGAGAGCAGGTGGATGGCTGCATACAAGTGGAAGCCATTATGCATCCCTAACCTTGGCCTTTATGCTCTGCTGCTGGAGGCTGAGGCAGTGTGGAGATAAAAAAAAAAAAAAAAAAAAAAGTCACGTGACCTGGATTAAACTGCTTTATATTCAAAGCTGCATCTTTATTCTTTAAATATAATGCCTTTCTTACAAAATGAAGGGTTGGGTGAGTGTTTCCCTTCTGATAAACGCCTGTGTGTGTGTGTGTGTGTGTGTGAGAGAGAGAGAGAGCCAAACTGGGCTTTGCAACACAAATGTAGGGTTTTGAAAAAAGACGCCGGGTGTCCATCGAAAAAACAGTCGGAACTGGTTCAACTTTGGATGCAAAGCGCAGTGCAAAGGGCAACCACGGACACATCATTCAAAATATGAAACTGAAAAAGGTAGATTTAATAGAACTCCACTTCTGAAATGACTCGCACTTAAACACTTTTTTTGAACGCTCATATCCGGCTCAGTGGTCTGAGCCGTACATTTTGGCTGGAGACGGACTAAGCTGCTGCTGCAAAATCAGCCCCTGATGCGAGCTCGGTTTCGTGTTTGCTCTGCAGACTTACCTAGACTGATCGTAGAGAACTTAGACCGATCCAGGCCTGTGTTGTAATTGACAAACAAATACTGTATATGTGTGTGATTGTGTGTCTCTTCGTCTAATATCTGAAAGTAACTCACACACAACACGTGCATATTTTTACACAATCCTCCTTTTGAAAACAGTGTTAATAATGTGTGAGTGTCGTGTGTTCACACTCAGCTTAACTTGCTTTACTCCAAAACTCGTATGGAATATTTTAAAAATTACAGGAATTTGTCATTGAATAAGTTCTAAAAATCAAAACTCGCGACACTCTTAGCACCAGTCATGTGTGAACGTTGTGCAGCCAGACAAAGTCTGAAATCAATGGAAAATCTCGGCGCTCGCCGTACCTGCAGTCCTGCCGCGGGTTGGCCACGTATCCCGGATACGCTCCTTCGGTGATGTCGCGGCACATCTTGCTGTCCCTGTCTGACGGCAGCAGGGTCCCCGCCCGCACCATCAGGCCCAGGCAGTGGTCGAACGTGTTCCTCTCCTCCGGGCCGTCCTCCGTGAAGAAACAGTGGCCCAGCGTGTCGTAGCCCACCACGTCCTTCACCTGAGAGGGGATGGCGACACGGGTTTATATCAGCACGTCTCACCTGGAACGTCTAACCGGACAAATAGTCACATGTTCATGTTTGATCTGCTCCCTCCATCACTCACCGTTATTGCACATTGTAAGAAAGAAAGGAAGCTCTGACGTCTAAATGTGTGAATGTGCGCGGGTTTGGCTCAACCAGAGCAGAAAAGTTTAGCCCCATGGAGTCTGTTAGAGTCTTTCTGACCTTTGACACCTTCCCCCGTTCCAAAAAAAAAAAAAAAAAACATGATTTACTGGCACAACTGTTTTAATCTTTATTGCACCCACTGCATCAAACTGAGAGCAGACGGTCATACTGATATGTTTGCGATGCTCAGAAAAGATTAGTCATTGTTTTACAGCTGTTCCTCGCGTATGGGAAGAGTCTCTTTGGGACGGCGTGTGATACCGGCTGTGGCCTCTATGCTGCAATATCACATCATAGCACAGCGCTGTTCCATGCTTGGACTCTGCGGTTAAACACTCGCATGGACAGTGATGGGAAAAGCTGGAAAGGGCTGATATAAAGCCAGATTTAAAATGTGTTATGTGCCTATTTTTTTAGTGTAGTATAATATGTTATTAACTGTGATGAACATAATCCCTGTGATGACTCTAGTACACATGGTAATATGAATTAAAATGTAATTTGGTAAAATATTAAAGGTACAGTGTGTAGATTCTGCTGCCATCTAGTGGTGAGGTTGCAGATTGCAACCAACTGAGTATTCCAAATACCACTGAGGAAATATGAAGGGAAACCCACCTTGTTCAGATAAAAACAGCTCAATCTAAGGTTATAAAGCAGTTTATTCTTATTATAATTGAATTATATACTAATTAAAAGACAGTTATAAGCATTTTATCTTAAGCAGCATAAAGACTGGACTGTCTGTCCCCTGAAAAACCTACCAGCAGTCCGTTGGATGCGTGGATGGTGACGCAGCGGGAGAAGGAGTGGTGTATGGACAGGTTGCTGACGAAGGTGGGCGGGTCGTAGCCCCCCCTCTGGTCCACGTCGCCGTTCATGTGGAAGTGGATGGGATAGTGTCCCATCGTCTGCTGGCCCATGTGCTGCAGCTCCATGCCGGATATGTGAACGGCCTTGAAGCCCCGCTCCACCTTATCGGTCGGCAAGGAGGACCAGCGTAAATAACGACAAGAATAAAAGAAATAAATGGTAAATATTATATATTTTATATTAATATCAGGAATTAGGACTGAAAAGAAAAAAAGAAAGAAGAGTAAATCTTCTGAAGAATCTCACTGGGACTTCCCTATGTGTGTGTGTGTGTGTGTTACTTTTACATGCTGTACACACACCCTGCATGAGAAAATATGTGCCATGAGCCTGTGATGGAAATGTATAATAGGATCTGATAGCTGGCCCGGGGGGAGAGGGAGAGGCAGGAAATAAGCCGTGTTGCTCCGTCCTTTCCTGTCTCTCACCTCTGACAGGTCGTCAGGCGCGATGCAGCGCCATCGCTTACTCTTATTGAGCCGTTAACGCTATGTTGGAGCGGCAGATTTGGGAAGTAGATCACGTTTAATTGAAAGCACGGAAGCGTTTGCATGCCCGTGAGGATTTTCAGACATCACATACGGATCATTGCACAGCCACAGTATATTAAACCACAGTTTTCATTATTGATTCAATGATTATTATCTGTTCTATAATATGTGAGGATGAACACCCCCCCCCCCCCCCCGATTTTGTTGTCGTAGCTTTTACACAGAATTAAAGAGAACATTCCAGCCCTGCGCATGCTGGGCGGCAGCTGCAGCCTCACAACACTAAGAAGAGTCTATAATTAAAAATACTGGATGAAAAATAGAGCCCGAGGAAAGCTAGGCTCAAACGAGTTTCTGATGACAGCAGCTCGTGTGGCTGTTAGAATGAGATAGTTTTGTTTGGGGGAAGATATCAAGTCTGTCTGAGGTAGAAAACGAACAGTGGTATTGTGCCTCTGCGAACATCTGTATGCCTGATTCAGTAGCACACACACACGTGCAGTCCATGCAGGTTACAGGGTCAGGCCTCTCGCATGTGAAGAACTTATCTAATATATTGTGTTTCTGAGACTCACAAGGGACGGCTGTCATCACCGGGCTGCGTTTCATGATGTGATTATGAAACACACATCTGGGCTTCTGATATGAGGCTCTTTTATTCATGACGGCCTTCCCTGCGTTTTCCTACGGCCATCGGGTAGCGGGTTGAGAATGAAAGCCAATCGAAACGAATGACTTTGTCTCCTTATGTGGGAGAAGGGATGAGGTCCACCACGACGCTGGACACCTGGTCACCTGTATGAAGGTCAGCGCTCTGTGACCCCGGGTGGTTCCGCTCCATTAAACGACGAGTTTGGGACAACAAGTTACCTTCAGGTGTCCTCCAAAAGTGTCGAAGTCGAAGAACTTGCAGGCCTCGTTGCCGTAGCAGCCGGGATTCATCTCGCCACGGAGCAGGATGTTACGGCTCAACAGGCCGACCTCCGCTCTCATGTCCACGCCGTCCACCTCCTCGCCCATGTGGATGAACTGGGCCTTACCTACACACACACACACACACAAACACACGCACACACACACATACTCAGCTCAAGGGCTCTCCTACAATGTCATTCAAGAGCTGAGCAAAACATAAAAAGAAGCACATTCCCAACAGCGAAGGAGTCAACATAGACAGAAATTTGCCTGCTGCATGTGTGTCTGTGTGTATGTGTGTGTGTGTGGGTGGGTGTGAGTGTGTGTGTGTGGCTGAGCAGATGTTTCGAATAAGTGCGAAGACATAACGGTGAGGCTGAGTCAGAAATTGAAGCACCGCTTTTTTTTTTCTTTTTTAAAGGGGAACAGACAGGCAGCACTTATAACTTATAATTATCGTAAACAGACAGAAGCACACACACACACACACACACACACACACACACACACACACACACACACACACACACACACACACACACACACACAAGCCTGTTGTACATTGGCCATTTAGAGTTGCTGACGCTGAAAAACAGCTTTGTTACTCTATTGCTTCTATCCAGCTCTAAAAAACATCAGTGAGAAGGTGTTTCTACAAGTCTGGAAATGATCACGGTGACAATTTTATTTTCCACCTCACTGATTGCAAGATAAACAGTAGAATAACAATCACAGTGCAAAGTTATCAACCAGGAATGTGTGCTGGCGTGGGTTTTGATTGGCCGAAGCCAGGCCATGATGTCATAGCGGGATTGTTTTAGGTGACCTGCGTCTCACCTGGAAAGAGGCGAGGTCAAGTAAAATAAAAAAAAAGAGGTCAGAGGTCACCCTGTTAGATCAGATGCAGATTTCATCAAATGCTATCAGATAAAGCTAATCTAGCTCAAAAAGGATAAGGCTAGTTATTTTATTATTGTTAAATCTTATGTTTGGAGACAAACCAACAATGAACTGATGCTGACAAGTATTGCATCGTGAAAGATCGATATATCTTATTTCTGTGGGCCAAAAACACATCAGTGGGTCACGCAGCTGCACGTTCCTTCATCACAGAGACAAATTGTGGTTAAAAAATTTCTCCAGAGACTAAACCAGAACCCTGCACTGTGGTGCAGCTTCAACCTAGACACGGTATTTTCCCTTATCTTCCTTCACACTGATGTACGTCATAAGATAAGATAGCAAACAGTGATATCTTATCTTATGATTGTATCCAAAGGACGACCTGCAATCATACAAGAGAATAAGAAGATGTAGAAATACTAGAAATCTAAAGAAATCAAAAGAAATTTCAGTATAATGAGTGTTTTTGCAACTTTTTGGGATAATGAAAAAAGATATTCTCAATGTGTCGTGCACATAAAAAAAAAAAAGCTTAAAAGTAATGTCAAGTTTATACTGATGAAGCAAAGAGAGGAAAAGTAGTTTCTGACTGATGAGGTCGTTGAGACAAATGCTGCATTTATAATCAACAACGTGGAGTATTCTTCTAATTTTTTTTTTTTTATTTCCTGATATCCTCGCACGGCCATCTCACGCTATTCTGAGCTGCAGCGATGAATCAGGCTGAGAACCGTCCACACGCTCACCTGTCACTCTGGGAATAAAACAAACTGCACATTTAAATAGAGCTGAAATCACTATCCTGCGTCTCGTGGCACAAAAATAATCTCTCTGTTTGTTAGAAGCTCCGTTTCTAAAACCAGGATGGAAAACTGGAACAATCAAACAATGATACTAAATTATATAGTGATCTTGTTTTTTTTTTACTTCTCGTGCAACTGGATAGTGAAAGAATGATGATTCCTTTTCTCCCAGCAAATTGATTGGTAGCCGTCACCAGGGCGATGTAACCCGGTAAGAAGAAAACCACTATCCTGGAGATAAACGTGAAGTTCCATTACGAAGCCCAAATCCTGCTCCATGGTGCAGGCCTCAGGAGTCTACTTTACAATCCATGCTGCAGGAGAGACAGAGTCACGTAGCACTGAAAAAAAATGACTAAGATGTTTACTTTTGGAACCAGATGAAATAATATAATTATAAGTGAAATAAGATAAAACTTTATTGATCCGCCAAAGGTGCCTGCTGCTGTGACAACATGCATTTCCCATGTGGCACGTTGCAGTTTGCAATGAACGAATGGTAATAAACAAATGTACAACTCTTCACAGCAGCAAAGATGGGATAATACAAAGTGGAAATACCTGATAACAACTCCTGTTTCATGTGTCGTCACTTTCCCTCAGCGTAACGTTGCAAAAACAACATATAAATAAAGTTTTTGTCCTTTGATCCTCACATTGTAGGTAAAACTCTCTAAAAAAAAACACTTTTAACAGGGGAAAAAAAATGGAAAAACCCTCAGGAAGAGAAACAGAGGCGGGATTACTCTTCCAGGACGGACATGCGTGCAGTAGATGATGAGAGCAGATGGAAACAATACATTCGAAACAGGAAAAGTTGAATCTGCCTTAAAATAGAATAACAGAAACATAATGAATTGTGTGGAGGATGACGCGACAGGATCCATCACAGCCGCCAGCTGAACCAGGACAGATAAGTCTTTTCTTTTGTTTCGTATGCTATTAAAACTTTATTCCCACCATGACAGCTATGATTCAATTAATGACACTGACGAATTAACCCTTTAAATGCCTGTGATCTGATTTACATAATTAGTAACTATTTTAATAATAGTTTATCAATGTGGTTAATATTAGAAGTGAGACCTACAACAGGATTGTTAATCCTCTGTAAGTTGTATTTTTTTTCATTTAAATACAAATATTAATAGTTTTGCTGCACACACACGTTCCTGATGATGCCATGTTTTTGCGTTACGGCAAAAGTTTGTTGCACCTGAGTTTGCACAGACGCCGTCCAGGGGCCGATCCGCTGCACAGATGGAGATTTAACCAGCTGAGACGCGGCACAGGGACCAGACTCTGTCGACGGTTTAGCTGTTTACCGACGGAACGAGGGACAGAGGAGAGATTTGTTTTCCTATTGTCCGTGGATTTAAAGTGTGGACAGAGACAAAGACCGGGTGTGACAGGTGCCGTTTATATTGCAATCCACAGACGGTGCGTTCCAGTTGTGAGTATCAAACGCGATTTAATGAATCGTAACGAGAAGCAGAAGAAGAACACGCAGACGTATTTACTGTAGTGACGGACCCCAGCAGCAGCCTCAGTCCAACTGGGTCCAATCAGTTTCCGAACACAAATTAGAGTTACACAATTGTGACGTGCCTCTCGCCTTAAGGCCATGTTTGAACTCTCTCCAAGGTCTCCAATTTCCATTCTTCACACAGCCACTTCTTTCACTTTATGTTTGAAATATCAAGTGCAACATGGCGAACGCTTTGAGGACTGTCCTTGTGCGCCGCTAACCCCAATTATAGGATTCATCAAGCTGAGGCTGCAAAGACAAATAGAAGACACACAGAAGTGTGGGGAACAGACTGGAAGCAGTGGGAGGAGGAAACTATGGCAGCACGCTTTTCATTCTTTGAGGAGTGTTGGTGGTGATTCACAGCAGGTCATCTACCAACTTCTTCTTCTTTTATTTTTTTCTGAAAACCTTCTTTTCAGCCTATTGAAGACGTGCTGAGTCGTCTTGATGGCTGAAGGAATTATGCTTTAATGGTTTAATGTTATTTGTTTTGTATTTTATTGAACTTTATTTCCACTATGACCGCTATGATTCAATCAATGGAGCTGATGAATTAACCTCCTACAGGGGATCTTCATGCAAAACATACATACAGATCTACGTATTTTTATTATGGCATTAGTTTAATAATTACACTGACACTGAATTAGACTGAGATCTTTCAAAAAAAGCGCTCTGAAAGGTTCTGAATGTCCAGGAAAGTGTTCAAATGATGCTGTAACCAATCTTGACAGAAGAGACCTGTTGACAGTTCTCAAGCCTCTATATTTTGATTAAAAAAAAGAATTTCGTCAAAAGATTTATGAGATTCAGAAACATACCAAAACAAAACTGATCTAAAAATCAATGCGTTCACAGACATTTCGGAAATCCCAGCACTATCACCTAACAGTAGTGATGCACGATATATCGGCCAACCGATATATATCAGCCGATATGTCACGTTTTTTAACTTATCGGCATCAGTCCGATGTCAACAAATTCTGGCCGATATGTCAACAATTGGCAGAGTTAACCGCTACAGTTAGTTGGGTCACTGTCTACGTGTCTCTCGGCGACGCGCTAAGCTAGCTGGTCCTAGCGGGCTCCTCCATCACATCGCATCGCCCGAAAAGACAAAAAAAATGCGCGGAACGTTGCTCCGGGGTGTCGGACGCCGTCCTGCTGCCTTCTCATCGCCGGCCGCCTTCGCGGAGCTCCATCGGGTCCGCTCCGCCGTACTTCCTCTAACCACATGACAGAGTTTTACAGTGAGCCTTCCTTTAAATAAAGAGCACTGTTGTGCTTTTCAAATGTACAGTGTTTTTTCTGGTCTGTACTAAATTTGTGACACTACAGAAAACTTTTTTTCTCTACATATATCAATATCGGCAAATATCGATATCGGCAGTGACTGCAGATATGTATATCGGATATCGATATCGGCCGAAATTTTCACATCGATGCATCCCTACCTAACAGAACAGAATCGTTTATTTAGAAACATATAACATTAACATGTTCAGGTCAAAAAGTAATAAGTAAGAGATTTTTTGTAAGTCTGCCAAACACGAAATACATACATACGCCTTAGGGGCATAAAAATTAAACTTCCAATAAATACTCTGCAGCATGATCAAATTGTGGGACAAGTTGTGGGATTTATAACCATTTTAGAAACTTTCCCATTTTTAACCACGTGCTTTCGCCACCCACGCACATGCACCCGGGCCTCGGCACGCGTGAAGAGCAGCGAATTCTGAGAAATCTGCAAATGGCAGCGCCTTGAAAGTCCAATTTGCACCTCCGCAGATGACAGCGAGAGGCTCGAGAGGAACAAAGAGGACGATATAAAAGGGAACGCTCCGCTCCATACGGGCTGTACGTTCACCTCCTTTAACAACACAAACGCGCTGATTAGGAAAAACAAAGAGATGCCAGCAACAGAAATGAAATCAAAGAAATGTAAGGAAAGTGTGAAATCTGAGAGGCAGAAGATCACACACCCAGAGGCTCAATCTCCTCCTCCTCCTGCACACTTTGATTCCAGTGCAGACTCACAAAGAATATTTTCCTCGCTGTGCCTCCAACATGCTGCTTATATGTGCCGCTCCGAGGATAAAAACCAGCCTCCTTTATTTCCAACTCTTAAGCATAAAGTTACTGATTGTTATAAAGTGGTGAATAGCTCTCTGTGAGGTGTTGCTCAGTGCTGCCTGACATGCTCTGCTGTGGTCGGCACACAGGAGACGTCATGTGAGTGGACGAGAAGCGGTAGAAACATGCTCAAAATTCACCTGCAGGTTGCGTGCTTTTTTCTTTTCTTTTACGTCTCACTGGAAACAGAAATTCCCCACTGCATTAAAATTTTATCTCCTGAACCGTCACGTAAGCAGCACAAAGAACTCCAGGGACACAGTGGCATAGAGTTTTATATGGCGGGCTACTAGAGAACAGGACATCACAGATAAACAGCGGGATGTAGAAAACATGGAAAATGCAAAATCATGGTGTCGATGTTGGAATCTTTTTCTCACATGTACATGACATACAAGAGGATCGAAATTAAGTTTCTCACTATTCTATGTGTTTACATGCACAACAACATTAAAGTGCAAGTGTGCAAGACAAGACAATCCTAACCTAGGTTCTTAGGTAACCTAGGTACAATAAATAAAGTGCAGTAGCTTAAGGCTAATTTTAACTAGTGTTGCTAAAACTAAAACCAGGTATGACAAGACAAGACATAAGTAGTGTTCCAGCTGTGTGCATTTTGAGGTAGTAGTGTAATGGCTAGTGCAATAAAAATATGAAGTTTGCATGCCTTATCGTGCCTTATCATCATATAAAAAGACAATGACAGCTCTATTGTTCATGCTTCTTTCTTGATCGGATCGTATGCATTGTGATGGTCTTTCCTCATGAAACTATTGAGCAAAAACGTTTTTTCTGAATAGGAATGAGGCAACAGTTTGAAGGAATTCCCTATGCCCCGTTTCAACAAGACGGCTCAATAAGAAGAAATGCTTCTCCAAGCACTGAACATCAGTGCTGGACCTCACTAATGTTCCTGTGTGTGAAATCCTGCAGCCAGGGTGGGAAGCCTGAAACCATGTGCTACTCCACATGGAAACATGTAATGCTCATGGTTTTGGAAAGGTGTATTTAACTGTGAGATTTTCAGGTTTTCTATACTTCAATGACAGTCACGGTGCCTGAATGCTGCTGCTCTCCAGTTATTCCTTGCAACCCTAATTCAGAAAAGAATGTTTGTTGCTCAACAGTGAGTGACAGCAATTTATTTTTACACCGTTTTAATCGTGGCGTCACACTTCATGATGTCTGTCTAGCTGAAAGAAAATTGTGCAACTCAGGTCACACTTTGTGACAAAACTGTGGAAACAAAAAAACAACCACACACAAAAGATATGTAAGAGACATTCTAACTTCCTCTCACCCGCTATCTCCACACGCTACAGTGACACATCGAGAAATGGAGTTCACACAAAACAACTTGTGCTTAATCCTTTAAAACAGGGGACTTTTTGTAGTGATATTAAACACACAATGAATTGTGATTTTTCAAATGATCAAAACCATAAGTTGTCTTTCGCCATTCATCCCCATACATACAGTATCTACACTCACTGGCCACTTTATTAGGTACGCCATGCTAGTAGCGGGTTGGACCCCTTTTGCCTTCAGAACTGCCTCAATTCTTCGTGGCATAGATTCAACAAGGTGCTGGAAGCATTCCTCAGACAGTTTGGTCCATATTGACATGATGGCATCACAGATTTGTTGGCTGCACATCCATGATGTGAATCTCCCGTTCCACCACATCCCATAATGCTCTATTGGATTGAGATCTGGTGACTGTGGAGGCCATTTGAGTCCAGTGAACTCATTGTCATGTTCAAGAAACCAGTCTGAGATGATTCCAGCTTTATGACATGGTGCATTATCCTGCTGAAAGTAGCCATCAGAAGTTGGGTACATTGTGGTCATAAAGGAATGGACATGGTCAGCAACAATACTCAGGTAGGCTGTGGCATTGCATCGATGCTCAATTGGTACCAAGGGGCCCAAAGAGTGCCAAGAAAATATTCCCCACACCAATACACCACCACCACCAGCCTGAACCGTTGATACAAGGCAGGATGGATCCATGCTTTCATGTCATGACGCCAAATTCTGACCCTACCATCCGAACGTCGCAGCAGAAATCAAGACTCATCAGACCAGGCAACGTTTTTCCAATCTTCTATTGTCCAATTTCGATGAGCTTGTGCAAATTGTAGCCTCAGTTTCCTGTTCTTAGCTAAAAGGAGTGGCACCCAGCGTGGTCTTCTGCTGCTGTAGCCCATCTGTCTCAAAGTTGGACGTACTGTGCGTTCAGAGATGCTCTTCTGCCTACCTTGGGTGGTTATTTGAGTCACTGTTGCCTTTCAATCAGCTCGAACCAGTCTGGCCATTCTCCTCTGACCTCTGGCATCAACAAGGCATTTCCGCCCACAGAACTGCCACTCACTGGATATTTTTAAATTTTCGGACCATTCTCTGTAAACCCTAGAGATGGTTGTGTGTGAAAATCCCAGTAGATCAGCAGTTTGCGAAATACTCAGACCAGCCCTTCTAGCACCAACAACCATGCCACGTTCAAAGTCACTCAAATCACCTTTCTTCCCCAAACTGATGCTCGGTTTGAACTGCAGGAGATTGTCTTGACCATGTCTACATGCCTAAATGCGCTGAGTTGCCGCCATGTGATTGGCTGATTAGAAAGTGTTAACGTGTTAACGAGCAGTTGGACAGGTGTACCTAATAAAGTGGCCAGTGAGTGTATATATTTATATATATATATATATATATTTATATATATATATATATATATATATATATATATATATATATATATATATATTTATATATATATATATATATATATATTCCAAAATAGGGTCCCATGGGGCAACCAGGAGGCAGAAATGCTTAACAACTCTCAGGGGTTTGTGACTTCTGAGCGGCGTCATCTCCGTGTGCAGATTGGTCGGCCGTGTACAGTACCTATTCTCCGGGGATGCTAAATCTCACGGCGAAAACCGAGCTGCGGATACCGCAGCCCCGGCCCTGCGCGGCGAGGTAAATGTCAGGATAGAAATAGAATAAGGCTAAATCCTGCACCGCCGCTCCGGGCTATTGATCCTCATCCGCAAAAATGTATTATCCACACTCATCGTCATTCATGCCATTTAGAACTGTCAGAAGCTCAGCATGTAAAACCCAGGCACAAGTTATTGGACACAAACTGATAAATATCCGCGGGCTGCTCCGTCTCTCTCAGCCATCTCTAACAACAAAAACAACCCCCCCCTCTCTTCCCTGTTTGTGCATAACCTCAGGGACTGGGGAATAGACTTGATTATCACTGCCTGTTCAAAATAAAAAAAAAAAATAAGGACCCGCAAAGTGGCATACAGGCAGGAATTAATGAAACGGATTACAGTCAGGTGCAGACTGACAGGAGCTGAGAAGGAGCGGCCCTGGGCACACAGAAATAGGATTTCCACTCTGGATGGCCAAACACCCATCGACGTCAGAGAGCAAGGAGGGAAAACGTGGGGTGGAGATGTGGGGATGTGGAGATGTGGAGATGAGGAGGGGGGGTGTAATGGACTGATTCTGTGATGCAGCAGGGCAGAAGAGAAACGCCCGGGTCGGAAATCCACGGCTGAAGATTTGCTCACACATGAGGGTATGTGTAAGCAAAAAGTGAGAGGGAGAGAGAGAGAGAGAGAAAACAAGCGTCTGTGTTGGTAGCAGCATGCGTGTCAGTGTGTGTCAACGTGAATGGGGCTCAGTCAGGAACACGCAGTCCTACAGGATGCAGGCTGAGACTTTCCCTTGGCCCCGAGTCAGTGAAAACACCTTCCAATGACTCCCACACACTGCTGCAGGCTGTTTCAACCTGGCCTCTGTCAACACACACACACACACACACACACATATGCACGCACACACGCTGTAACTCTCATGGAAGGGTTCTGAGAAACAGTAATAGAGACCGGTATGATTTAATCTTCAATTTAATATAAAAGTGCATCTAAACTTTCACTGCTGAGACGTCCATACATTGAAGTGTTTCACTGATACTTCAATGCTGCTGGTAATAGGGTAGTGCCTTTAAAAAAAAAAAAAAACAACTCCAACAGTTCAGTTGCAAATTACACAGGTATTGACCACTGGCAGAAAATGCACCTTGAGCAGCTCCTCTGACAGAAATGCAATAGGAGGAGAGCGATGGCTGCATCCGTCTTTCAGCTCAGCCAAACAAATGTTGGGCTGAGAAGATTCATGCCTAACGAACAGAAATGCAAAGCAAGAGCAGACTGTTTTGTTTTTCTTCCAATGATATGCTTAGTGTTTCCCAACAAAGAAAGTCTTGAGGTTGGGTCATATCATGGGGACATTTTTATTTACCTGACTATTTGTAATGTCATGTACTTTTAGAGTGAAAACTTTATCCAAAACCGTAACTTTTCTAACCCTGAGCACAGTGTTTTATTTTGTAACCTAATCTAACCCTAAACCTTTGTTTTCCATTTTACACCAAAGTAAACTCAGGTCCAAACTGCAGTGATTAAACTTTTGTTGTTGCAGCATCTCGCCTGTGAAACCGGCTGCCAGCCCCTGTTAAAGGTTACCAGAACTCATTTACCTTTTAAGAAACTGATTGAAGACCCTGTTTTCCCTCTCTGTGTGAGCGATGGACTCGGACTGCTTGTTTGTGTGCACGGTCATTTCCATTAGTCCGACCCGTTTCCCGTCCTGTCACCTTTTCGCTTTTCAACCTCGCGGACCACTTTCCCGCTAAACGCGGTTTGTGTTTTAAGTCCTTCGAAAGTAAAGTGGACCCGACGCGGTCTGCCATTTCAATTTAGGACGAAAGTCCCTTGAAGTGAAGTGAGAAATGTGCATTTGTGATTAATGCGGCCGCTCCTCTCGTGCAGATTCTTTATCACGGCCTCGACGAGTGGCCTCAAATGGCAGAACCTTCCGGGGCGCAGCGTCGAGGAGCGTGATTACACTCATGACAATCAGCGGATTATGCTACAATCAGCCTCTCGCGTTTCAACGCTCCTGCGAGAGATGTAATTTGTTACTGTAGTGGCACAGGAGGAGAGGTCGGGGAACATCAGGGTTTATCAGCGGGTGTATGTTTATAATATTTACAGCATTTTTCAAAGTGATTTAGCCCATTTGTCGTCTGACTACCTGATACATAGAGTGGGTGGCAAAGTGGGGTCTGAGGACCCCTAGAGGGTCCTTGTGGGGTTTCAACGGGGTCCCAAGCAAAAAGAGGGAATCATTTAGTTTCATTATGATTCCATCCATGTGTAATGCAATGACAGAATATCACTATTTTTTATCTAAAAGCAACAATCTTATCTGAGGTGGATCAGTTTATTGGACATGACATTTTGCCCCTGTCACCTTTGAATGAGTTCATTCAGAAAAAAAAAAGAACAATTCTGGGATAAAGACCAGAGAACTAACAAAAGGAGACTGCACTGCGCCTCAGTGTAAGACTGAATTCACATAAATGGTGTTTGGAAGAGGCACACATTCCTGGAATAAGTGACTAGCACACATCAGAGACTGTGGTAACCCCTTAACTTTAAAAATAACTTCTTTAGTCTGTTTGAGGAGCCTACATTTACCTTGCAATTGTTTTAATTCCAGCACATTCACAAATAAATAGTAGGTGTTAATAAAGCCAAATAGCAATATGTTTAGCTAAGTTATGGAGTCTGAGCAGAGGCAACAACCCACAGGAGCTGGAATAGAATAGAAAAGTCGGCTCAACTCTCACAGACACTATTTTGAGATGAAGAACATTTTCTCTATTTTGGGCTCAAAAACAAACTGACATCTGCATCTACTCAGACGTGTGGAGGCGTCCTCTGCTTGGCTGATTCTCGCAGGCTTCAGCAAACAGAGGGACGGACTTTTGGGTGATTCGATGAGGTCTGTCGTGCTGTACAGCAAATGCACGAATATACATCACGACGCGTCATTGGTATCATGGTGAGCAACCCCCATTATCGTTGTCTCACACATTCAGTGATTCTTCCGTTGATTATTTTCCACCAAAAATATATATAATAATATCTTATTTTTAGATGATTTTAGATGTAAAAATGGTTTTACATCTACTGTTTAGGACATGTTTGACCTGTATGGTGCATCCAAACCACTCAGGTCACCCTCAAAAAAGAAAGTTCAATGAAAGTGAACATGTGAAGAAACAACAATTGTTGTTTCTTCACATGGTTTTGTTATATATTTATAGAATCTGGTTCACTTGTTATAGTCCCATGTCATATATACAGGTGATTTGATAGGTTGATTAAAATCTCTTGAACTGTCATATAAGCAGTATAAAGAATTTAAGGGACATACTGGTATAGGTGTTTATATGGTTGGCTACTATAGAATAATTTCAAATAATTTAATTAATTTTCTTTTACCTACAGCCGCATCAGATCTGCATATCCAAGTGCTGATTCTCACCAGAAATTGTTTCAAATAAAATATTCAGTTTTTTTTTTTTTTTACACTGGAACAGAAGACAAGTAGAGGAAGCCACGGTGAGGAAAAAAACAAGTTGCGACGGCAGGCTCAGCTGTGGCTGCGAGTCGCAGCACACCGCCGTGCTTCCTCTGCTGTCCTGTTATTTGGAAAACCAGCATGAAATCTGATTACAGGTGCTCACGGCACGGCACGCTGCATCCCAGCGGTACAAAAAGGGGTCTCCTCTATTAAAACAATGTGAGCTCCCAGTCGCTTGGCTGCATGGGAGGCGGACACACCGCTTTATTTCTGACGGACAAAGCTGTTTGAGCGGTGCATGCTGTCCCCAGAGGTTGATACGCATGTGCAAAAACATCTGGGATCTTTATTATTAAAACTCATCAGTAGATTTTGCAGAAACTCTGTATAATATAATCCAAATAAAGTTGCATGAGATCACATATATATATATATATATATATATATATATATGTTTATTTATCTGTGATGTTGTTGTATGTGTTCCATTTTGTCGGGGCGGTTAAAGTTTACACTGGAGATCACATACAAGTCACATTTAATAGGAAATATTATCACAAATAATCAACCTCTGAATTAAATCTGAACGTAGTCTAATTGGGGTCAAGATCAGTGATTCATAGAGCTCTAAACTTTCAAATCAACATCAGTCCTCCAGTTTCTAGGTGTAGGGAGGTTCAGTGAACTTTTCCCCAGACCTAGAAATGCAATTTTTTTTTTTTTAAATGGGCAGCATTCCTCTTTAAGTTAAAACCATATACCTGTTCCAAGAATAACCACTCAGCAAAGCATTGTGGGGGCAGCGGGAGCCTCTGAGAACCTAAAGGCTTCAGTAGTGGGCTCGTGACCCACTTTTCCAGCCAGTGGTCACTTCAAAAATGGGCAATAAAAAAAGAGAGTAGGTAAAACAAATGTTACTCTCCTCAACATCAACAGCGACTTTCAAAGGGTTAGAATAACAGATCTGATTTCTAAATGACCTTTTGACGCGGCTTCTCTCACCTTGGACCTTGACCTGGTTGGGTGTGCAGGTGGTGCAGGGCAGCAGGGTGAACTCTTCCGCCTGGTGCATGGAGAAGTCGGTGCTGGCCACCACCACCCGATCCCCCGCTCCCCAGCCCTCGGGTTGGTCGGCAAGCTCCAGGATGCTGCTGTTGGACAGCATGTCGATGGAAATGGAGGCCTCTGGACGAACTATGGGGGGGGGGGGAATCAACAGAATCACTGACACGCACAATTCTGGTAAAGCTGCAACAGATTCTGTATATGTTCTGAACCTTTTCGATACACAGACCAATATCTTTACAGGGCTGCGTGTATGTTTCCAATACCATATCCATCCACCAATCCATTTCCTACACCTATTTATTCCCTCACTAGGGTCATGGGGTTCTACTGGAGCCAATTCCAGCGACAGGTCACCAGTCGATCACACTCGTGCCTATGGGCAATTTAGAGTCTCCAATTAACCTAATTAACCATGTTTTTGGACCGTGAAAGGAAATTGGAGAAAATCCATGCAGACCAGGTGAGGTCATGCAAACTCCACAGAGAAAGGTTCCAATTCAAGTCCCTGAAGCTGCACCGATCTTGCTGTGAGGCAACAGTTCCACCCATTGCTGCACCTCACTGTCCAATGTACCAATGCACCTCAAGACAAAGGACAAAAAACCCATTTGACTGGTTGTGTATATGGTTACAACTCATGCTCCTTTCCTTTCCATTGCATGACACTTAGCAATAGCTATGAAAACACGCTTTCCCTAGAATCGCCATTATCAGTTCATGCAATCTGGAAATTCGGGACCATAGCAGTGTTCAAACCACATAAACTATTACTGATATCAGCGCTCTCTGTCTCTCTCTGTGGTATTTTGATTTCCTGTGAGATACAAAGAGAAACAGTAGACACAGCATGTTTAATGTTTTCATACAAATTTCTCAGACATGTACAAACACAGGATCCGTGAGAAGGTGCCGACTCAATATTTGTTTTGTTACAACTTTACTTTGGTTTTGAGTAATCAGAGTTGATTTTCGTGGACTATGGCAAGTAGCAGGTTTGCCGAGTGATGCCTGAAACACGACGGCCTTGGAAACACCCAGATCTAGACGGACTGTGGCAAACGTAGGACGTTAGCGGAACAGCAGCTGCTTCAGTCCTGCGTCTACACAAGAGGCCTTCAGGCACATTATTGAGCGTAGGTCACTTGGCAGTGCACAAAACTCAACACACCATCAATTTTGTTCGGCGAAAAAATAAAATAAGTGAAATAAAACTTAAGAAAACAGACTCTTAAGTTTAAAAATGCTTCAGGTTGCAGAGTGTTAGTGAAACATCTGTGCAAACAGCTGCACTGATTAAAACAGAAGCATATCTGTTACATCAGATACACATGGTCTGATATAACATGTTTCAGTTCAAAATAAAGGGAAACAAATCAATGGGCATAGAGATGTGCTGTGACAGATTATGCATGCAGGCACAAAAGATCACACCAACACTCCAAAGAAACACACACACACACACACAGGCCCAGACAGAGGTCTGTGGTATCTCAATGTAGTTGGAGAAGTGCCTATGAACTTTGAGCTGGCCGTGTGGCACCATGACGTGTGTGTGTGTGTGTGTGTGTGTGTGTGTGTGTGTGTGTGTGTGTAATGATGTGGGCTTCAGGCATTCCAACCATAACAGCCTGCCCACACACACACACAGACAGCCAGAGTGTGTGTGTGTGCGCGCGCAGCCATATATATGCAACCGCACTTAAAATCACTGGGTCACAATGTACCAAATTTAGGTCAAAATAACACTCAAACAATACAGAGTTACCAGCCACTCACCACTTGCTTTGATGCAGTTTTAGTACGATTTTTTAATATTATAGCTGTGTGGGTTTCAATGATGGAGTGGGACTGTCTCTATTTCCTCTCATTATCTCCATGGGCAGTGAAGAAGTGGAGGCCCTGTTGAGAAAAATCCTCTCAAACTATTAAACTACGCGGCGCTGACAAAACACAAATCAAGATGCTCTTACTGCCCATTTACTGCCCATTTCTCACCTCAAATGGTTCAGAAATATATTCTGGTGTACTATTATTGGCTGTAAAACTGACATGTTTTGCAATGGGGCTGCCAAAGGGCTCTGTGATTGGTTGTTTATCCAGAGTCTATTAATATTGCGGGTGCCACATGGCCACATTTCCAAATGAAACCACATTTGACACTGGAAGTGCTTGAGTACTAGTCGCCAAGTCGGTAGTTGGTGTGATTCAGGAAGGTTCTCGAGATATGCCAACATATAGGAAGTAAAACAGACAGATTTCTTGCTATATAGAGATATAAGTGGAAAAGAATACTGCAGTCACAAACATGCACACACAGAGATTGGCCCTAAGTAAGAGACGTACCCAGTTTCCCACAGAGGAAGCGGACTCTGTAGTTGCGACAGAGGCCATGAGCCTGGTCCTTGTTGAGGCAGACAAAGCCATAGTCCTTGTCCTTCTTGTAGATCTTGTCTCCTGTCTGGTTGGAAGGGATGCCATCGTGGGTTTCAGCCTGGACAAGGAAAAGACGAACATGTAGGAGGTATTGCCGACATACCGCACATAGACGGCGGCTCTGTTCTGCGCTTTCATGGAAACTGAAGGAGCTAAATGTATTCCGCCTCGATGCCTACTGCCGGCAACAGAGTTCCTCGAGATGAAAGAAACACTTTCAAATTGTTGAGAAATATGTTTGTTTGAAGATGGAGACACACAAAGAGGCCGAGGCGAGGGCTATAACTATATTAGGCTACAACTAATTAACTAATTGACTTAAAAATGAGTCTAAAGTGGGCGACACGGTGGTGCGGTGGGTAGCACTGTTGCCTCACAGCAAGAAGGTCGCAGGTTCAAGACCGCCTTGGGCCTGGGTCTGGGGCCTTTCTGTGTGGAGTTTGCATGTTCTCCCCGTGTCTGCGTGGGTTTTCCCCGGGTACTCCGGTTTCCTCCCACAATACAAAAAACATGCTCAGGTTAATTGGTAAACTCTAAATTGCCCATAGGTGTGAGTGTGAGAGTGAATGGTGTGTGAATGGTGTGTGTGCCCCACGATTGGCTGGCGACCATCTGGGGTGTATCCCCCTGCCTCTCGCCTTAACGCGCTGGGATAGGCTCCAGCAGACCCCTGCGACCCCGAAAGGGAATAAGCGGGATAGACAATGGATGGATGGATGGATGAGTCTAAAGTGACTAATACCACGCTGACCTATTAATTGACTAGGGGTCAGCCCTAGTGCATATATACAGACCTGAGCACCTACTCTGTCAGATTGTCAAGTGTTCACCACATATCTCTCATATGTCCTTGTATTTGCCAGTTCTGGAGTCTGTCTCAGTCATTACACCGTTTTCCATGACCCATCCACGGTGCTGAGACTAGGTTCTGCAGACCTGTACCACAAACATCCGTATTTTCCAGACTGCACTTCCACAGCTATGTGATGTGATGACACCCATTCTGGTGGGTTATTTCTTTATTTTTCTACTATGAACCAGCTCTAACCTTCCTTTGTCTATTATAACACTGGTCTGTACAAAGCACCCTGGCACGTAGCTTCTGAAGACTGAGCACTGTGGTTTTATTTAGATAGCCGTTGCCAACTTAAACACACTTAATCACCTGCCTCCTCGGATGTTACCTGCTGCTATGTGTGTGCACAGTGTGGTGCAATAGTCTAAATTACCAGCAGCAATGATAAAAGGAATTTAACAAATCTGATTTCTACTGTACCACATTAAACTCCTTAAAGAACCTATTTAACGGAGGGAAAAGCAGCATTGGAGAGGCTAGCAGGAGCTGTTTTCATACAGTATATGGGTTCATTTTTTAATGATGCCCATGTCTCAAAATGTGCATGGTAACAAAATTACTGCTGATTCTTTTTCTGAAGAACCTCTCCATGAAGTATCGACCTGTTCGGTACCTTCCATGTTAGAATTACACAAAATTGCACAAAATCTTGAAAGGGGAAAGTGCTGACTTCAAACCTCCACAAACAGGCCTCGACCACATCATGTAATATACGGGAACAAGGACTAAAAATAGAGAACCTACAGAGGCAAAGCAGACGGTGAGTCCTGCAAACTAAGGAAAAGTTTGACTGTCCAGACTTGTTGGGAAAGTGATGACACACAGGGTTGTCACCTACATAAAATACATTTAAAGGTGCCAGAGTAAAACACTCCATATATTTTACATTGTTTGGAATTTAAAAGAAAAAGAGATTGAAAGAGCACATTGGAAGAGCATCTGAAGGAAAAGAAAAGATGCAAATTGATCAAGGTATATGCAGGAGTTGCATAGCAGCTATAAAAAAACGGCAGCTGCAGGCAGTAGTAGCTCTTTTTCATGGTAATGGTATGGGTGTTGGCGGCGGCGTGGGCAGACCTGGCTGCCGCTTATCTCCATGGAAGGCAAACAGCTGCTGCTTTACGGTGCCAGCCTGGATCCAAATTCATGTCCCAGCGGGCCGGCTCGGGGCTGCTGATCAGCTGACTGGACGGGCAGACCCACGCTCAACTAAACTGGGAAACGGGAGCAGCTGGAGACCTCGACGCCATCGTTGCTACACAAAGTATGACCTAAAGCGCGAGCTGCAGCCACATGTATGTCCGCGTAATATTCATATGCCTTCAGAGACAGATCACTTTGATGCAACAGTATATGTGGCAGCAAGGGAAAGCCAAATACATGAGTGGTACGGAACAGCGTGGCTCACTGGTGTGTGGTTAATCCACTTTAAACAACAATGGAGCTCCATGGCACAGACGAATGAGCTATACAGGATCAGGCTTTGAAACGCAGAAATGTATTTTAATTTCATATGCGTAATTCAAACAGCTTTATGGTATGGTTTGTGTTTAGCTTCTTCTCTGTTAATTAACCTTATAGGTTTAGCTGAACTCTATGGAGTAGCACTAAAATAAGGCTTAATTTTAATACTGTGTATGGAATCACAGCAATGGAACCAGAACCTTCGCTTGCCTCACCCCGAGGTGTTAGACCAGAATATCTCTTGTTGCTAAGCTGTATCTAAGGTGCGTCCTCTTCACTGGAGTTAGGAGGAATGTTAACGCCGCGCGAGAACCTCATAGGAAGGTAATGACTGTTCCAGGTATTAGTCAGGCCGTCAGTCGTTACCAGGGAAACTGAACAAGGGCTCGTGAGAAACTTCAGATTTTGCATTTCTTGCTAAACGCATGAAAAAACGAATTATCTCACAAAACTGCTTTAACGAGGCCCCTCTGCAATATTTCATGTGCATAACTAAAAAATGCCAAATTAGAGATTGATTGTTCAAAGAATTGGTTGAATAGTTGATAAATTGAATTAGTATCGGTCCACTAAGAATTTCTTTGGTTAAGGACAGCCACACTTTGTATCCGTGTAGTAGTGATAAAGCTGCACTTATCCACATAGGCACCTAGGGATGGATAAATCTATATATTTTTAAAGTAATCCGATGCATTTTGGTTCCATGCATTTGGGAACACAGCATTACTTTACAGAAAATTAAGAGAAATGAATATTAATATTGTTCAGTTTCCCTTCATTTTTCTTCACAAACTCAAATATTTACTGTATGAACTGAAAAAAACTTCAGAATTTAGTATTTCCCGGGAATCGCTAAACCAATATTTAGTCGTATAACCACAGTTTCTGAGAACAGCCTCACATCGCCGTCGCATGGAGTCGACCGACTCCTGGCAAACTATGAGCCTCGTAATTACCCTGCATTTCTTGCTTTTGCCTCAGAAACTCAAAAGCAGCATTTTTGACATCACCCCACAAGTTTTCAATGGGATTAAGATCCAGGGATCGGGTTCCTGGACTTTAATTTTAGCAACATGACCTCTTCAAGTAATTTATAGGCAAACTGAACAGGCTTTTTTTTATTTTCTGTAAAGGATCATTTTGATCCTGATTTTGTTCTCAGTGCATTGAATAAAAAAATATTCTAAGGATTTTGGCTTCACTCATGTTTTTAAACACACTACTATACACACACATACACATACTTTAAGTGGAATTAATACCATTAATAAAATAATATATTTGTTTTATTGATAGGAAAACCTGAGCTACCAGTTAAACCCTAGTCAATTTCATGCGTGCCAGTCCTTTCCCACGCAATAAGTCTATTTTGATTTCTGATCCTGTCACTTCCACCTGTCAGCCGGCGTTCCCCGGCGTTCCCCCCCCCCCCCTCTGGACAACTGTTTCCAGTCCCGGTCTGAGCGCGGATGTAATCGCACAGCGTTTTCTAGATGCTGAACACGTCTCGTTGAATCAATGAAGGTGCGGCGCGTCGGACTCTCAGGGCCGCCGTAGAAGACATTAGAACGCCAGAGGCAGGCAATTTGTTCGTTTACCATTGTTTCAGATAAAGATGAACCTTAGTTTGAAATAGTTCTCAAATATTCCACCGGGTCAGTTCGCCTGGAAACAGACATTACCTCAGGCTGTCTAACATTTACACACACACACACACACACACACATATATATATATATACCTTTAGAAAATCTTTCACAGTTCTGCTGATAACTTAACTGTGCTGTTTCATTTCACCCCAGAAGAAAGTGATAATTGTCCAGTTGCCAGTGGGTTGCATTGAACCTGCTATCAGCAGAGTAGCTTCTTGGGATTTTGTATATGTGTGTGTGTGTGTGTGTGTGTGTGTGTGTGTGTGTGTGTGTGTTTCATTAAGAAAAAAAGGGACCTACCTGGATGTCCAGTGGATTGCTACACAATCGGTCTGGATAAGATGCATGCAGGTCTGACAGTTTCTCCCAGTCTCCAGATCCCCTCTCATCATCCCTGTCAAACCAGTCTGTCCACTCTGCCTCTGCAACACACACACACACACACACACACACACACACACACACACACACACACACACACGCACACACACACATGCACGCACAACTCGGTGGTCAGTGGACAGGCAGGCCAGCTGTAGACATTAGACTAATCTACGTCAAAGCTTTGACTTGTAGGCCATTTAGTCTGTCAAAGAGTATTTGTAGCAGAGTAATTGAAGGGCTCTCTCCTCCCATTATGTTCTCTGTCTGGCTGCCACAGCGGGGGATATTTGACTGCGGGTCTGAATTTCAATCTGAAGCCCCCACACAGTCAAGTCGGCCCGCATAGCGCCGAGCGTGCACGAGCGTATATGTATGTGTGCACATCTGCATGCTGCAGCGCGGCAGTTTCATTAGATGAGCCGCTATCTGATGGGAGATGAGCAGCACCTAATTGGAATCAGCTCCGAAGCGCTGGTGAAGGCAGGGTCAATAATGGCAGCGTGCCAGACAACCTGCGACTGAGGCAGACATATTGATGAGGAGATGATGTGTTGATGACATTTGATCCGGGGAGAACAAATACAAGCAACGAAAGAAAAGTGCAGGGTGGAGGAAAAAAAAATAGACAAGAGTCCATAAGAGACTTCTTCTCTAAAAAGAAAAGAAGATTTGTGTGTGTGTGTGTGTGTGTGTGTATTTTTTAGGAGATAAACAGGTTACCTTGAACCCACTGGCTGCTGGTGGTGATGATGAAATGCTCCCCAAGTGTCCACTGGAACACACGAGAGCTGCGGGCCTCTGAGGAGGCCTTGGTCCCTGCAAACACACACACACAGACACTTGCATGTTAAATCGGCAGCTGTAATGCACAGCAGGGGGGGGGGATCACCAGAACATGTCTTCTAATTGAATGGAGTAGAGAGAAAAGATCAGTCAGGAAAGGAAAATGAGAGGATTCCTACCTTGATAGACGGCGTGATCCTCCACAACAGAAGAAGTGTCACCTTTTACCAGAATGCAAGTCCAGGGATGCCTGTAGGGGAAAAAAGAGATAAAGAGAGGAGAGATAAATCAGGAGAAAAAGGAATCAGGTGATGGATCAGAGGTGGAAGATAACACATTCACTCTCTTTTTTTTATGGCTACGTACACACTTCAGTTGGGAATCAAACAGCAGGCTCACAGATGCTCATCTTACAATGATTGTTAACCTTTGGCGAATCATGTAGCGGTCATGAAAACGTGTTCGGACTCGGCAAATCGGTGAAACGTCCGCCTCATGCACGCCGCCGACCCCTCGTTTTGATCTGAGCTTTCATACCCGGGAATAAAAGAGAAAAAGTGTCTCCTCCATGCGGCCACATGTCGGAGTTTCCTCAGGCGACATATTATCTCCTGATGAGTTGGAGCCGCCTCCACCATCAGTGTATGATGTTACAAATTCCATTTTGGATACCCCATATATATATATATATATACCCATATATATATATATATACAGAGTTTCAAAAGCAGCAGCAGAGGTGTGCCGCTGTATTTTTTTGGGGTGCTGCCACCAGCAAAAACATATGCAAATTACATGACGGAGATTGTATTGCAGAGTCTACACCGTCTCATAAATTCCATCTTATTAAAATGTCTCTGGGTCGGCCGCAAATTACACGGCCACTCTCCTGACGACACCAGTCTGTTCCTGTGTTTGGCAACGGCGTCGGGAGAGAGGGCGGCGGGAGTCATTAGGCAGGAATCCCTGCGTGGCCGTCGCCATCCGTTCCCTCTGTCCACGGCCACGGAGCCCGCGTCAACTCCACTGTCCTCGCGTCCTTTGTGAGAAAATCGCTCGGGTTCTCGTAACGCCGCCCGGCTCGGAGGCTGACCGCGGGGCACGCCGCCAACGTTCTCTCAGCCCACAACAAGGCCTCTCATACTGCAGAAAACACATTCGCACAAAACTTGTGGTCGACTGTGTAAGTTCTGCATCCAACGGCTCCTTGATGTTTCCTCTGAATAACAAAGGAGCACAGTCGAGTCTCATTGGAGGAATGTGTCAGTGCACCAGCACACTCAGAGAACCCTTAGTTGCATCATGGTACGATTCCGTCTTTATTTCCCATGCATTCCTCACATACTAACATGCACTGCTGCTTTTCCCCCAAAACAATCTCTGCAGAGTGAGCCATAGCATTACCAACAATTACCAAGCTCCTTTTTTCTTTTAAAATCCTTTATGAATATACATTACATATACAAAAGAGGTGGAAATATGTAATATATAATATTGTTTTGTAAATTTCTTGGGCAATACAACATGTTTTTGGCCATGACAATAGAGCGATTTGAATTGAAACTGCATTTTGGCTTCTTAGCGAGTTAAATGTGACAGATGTAATAACATCAGTGGAGTGCTTCAAGCAGTTTTATTGGCATTCCAAAACTTCACAAAACTACGACGACAGTAAGAAGCAACAGATTCTACTACTTCTCTGCATCGAGTGTTTTCTTCACTGTAATTGTCCAGAGAGAGAAAGAGAGAAATACACACTCGCTCATAGAGCTCCATTTCATTTCTGAATAGTATCATCCTTGACACTTTGGAAATATTTTGATCTGAATTCATGCCAGAACATACTGGAATGAAATTGCACTAATAAAAAACAGAGAAAGGAAGATGCAGTACCTGGAATTCAGTACTACATGTATATATATATATATATATATATATATATTTACAGTTGTTAACACTGGAGATTTGTCGATAAAATACCAAAAGGTTCTTCAGGGATTAATTAGAAAAAGACTGATATCCACTGTGACTCACCTGAGGTTGTAACATTTTCTCATTATTCACAACAATCAATGAGCAGAAAGCTCCAGACACACAGCGCTGGGAGCTTTAACAACGGTGTGAACCGAACACCTCTGATCACGTTGGGAGAGCTGAGAAATGCAGCTCATCGTACTGATCAGCAGGGTGCAACGGCAATTATTGTCCTTATTGATTCTTCTGTTAATGTATTATCATTTTTTAAAAATAATTATTATTAGTTTTGTCTGTCTCAGAAAGTGAAAAACAACAAGACACACAGCGAACTGTCCAGAAATCGCATAAACCGTCGCTTCAGTATTTACGGCGCTTACCGGAAGCCCAGGCTGCTGATGTGTTGGCTTCCCAGCCTCGACAGGCTCTTTTTGGCCGAGTCCTCCAGGTTGTTGGAGCCCTCGTCGTTCACCATCATGGCCATGATGAGGCCGTCCTCCACGCCGTCCACGTACTTGGCGAGACGCCGACTCTCGTCCTTACTGCGATACGTGTCGAACCTGTAACAGGAGGAACAACGGAAACGAAGGCGTAATCCTTATTATGTCTATTTGCATCCTAAACCACCCTGCACCAAACAGGCAAGCTCAGATAAACTCTACCAAGCTCCTGCAATTGGTACAGAGAACCAGTTTTGGTAAAAATTCAAAGATGCATTAAAGTAAAACAATGATATCTGTTCATAAAGCAAAGAGTCAGTCTGTGGGTCGACTGTTTGTCGGTTAAACCTCCACTTTCATATATAAACTCGCACATGGCACGATGTGTGTCTTCTTTTCTGTGAATTTTTTTTTTTGGTTGGATATTTGTATCCATCTTTTTGTGAAATTGTTTGGATTTTGAATAGAATTCCAGAACATTACGCTCCCAATATGCAGCTTATTGGAGGTTCCCAGAACTTCTAGAATTAAAACAGGAGGCAGAGCCTTCAACTTCCAGGCTCCTCTCCTGTGGAATCGTCTTCCACTTTCAGTCCGGGGGGCAGACACCCTTCATATATTTAAGAACAGGTTAAAACATTCCCATTGAAGAAGTGTATAGTTAGGGCCCTGGCTGGCCTAGTCATAGTTCTGCTGCGATAGGTTAGTCTAGTCCTCATGAGATGCTCTGAGCTTCTTTTTCTACTGATGATCCACTATTGTACTTTTAAATCTGCTGTGTTTTCTGTGTTTCCTCATCCACAGAGCATGCTGCAGTGCAGCCACTGAGGGATCTACGGATGTTGGAGGGTCTGATGCTGTCCTGGTGAAACCTGGAAGCTGTGATGGATCCTGCTCCTCATCCTCCACTTACACCAACATTCATTACATTTCTGTTTGTCTGTTTGTAATGTCCAATTTTCCCTGTAATGTTTCCACCTGCACACATCATCTACTGCAGCCTGTCCGTCCTGGAAGAGGGATCCTCCTCTGTTTCCCCTTCCTCGTTAAAGGGTTTTTTAGGGAGTTTTACCTTGTACGATGTGAGGGTCTAAGGACAGGGGATGTTGTGTTGCTTTTCTACTAACTGTAAAGCCCGTTGGAGTAAATCTGTGATTTGTGATTCTGGGCTATACAACTAAAGTGAATTGAAATTGAATTTAATTGGATGGATAGTCATTAATAACGTTAAAACTTAGATTCCTGGTGGTAGTGTAGGGGGTAGTGTTCTTGCCTCATAAGCAGCAGACCTGGTCCTAGCTGAAGCATTGCTGTATCTATTGTGTCTATGCCACATAATTTTTATTTTAATATATGAAAATTATATGCATCCAGTCTGTCTACTTTTCTATAGGTATACATACTTTCTATGGGCCTTGCACTAGTATGTTAAAAGGCACCAGGCAACACCATTAAATACTGGCAAATTAATCTGAATGTGTGCGTCATGTTTGAGCAGCTTTAATCAGCAGCTTACATTTATAAATGTTAAATGGACCTCATTTATATTAGCACCTTTACTAGTCATTTTAGACCACTTAAAGCGCTTTACTACTCCTTTCACACACATTCACACACTGATGGCAGTGACTGTCATGCAAGGTGCCACCGGCACATGAGGGAGCTAACCAGTCACACACATTAAACACAGCACGGTGCAAATCAGTGGACGAACGCTCTTCCTCTGAGTCACAGCCGCCCCGTGAATTATAGTAAAAAAAAAAAAAGTCTTTAGTTATTAGAGCAGGACACTGAATCAGTTTTAAGTACTTCTCATTTAGTTCCCTGATATAAAAAGATGCCGGAGGCAACGTCAGTCAAGCGGCAAGCGCAGAACCGTGGAATTGTTCTCTGTTCGCTCACTTCACTTGACTGCTGTATATTAATTGTGCCGTAATGACCCTATATTAAACGCTTTTTATGGTTGTCACCTTTGAATCGGACGCGGTAAAACGACAGAAAATTACATCGGCTTGGATGCAGTTTACTGCTCCACTTCCCCTAATGTGGCCTCATCTACCCAACACATAAATAAATAAATAAGAAATACTTATCAATTTATCGCACCTCCATTTGAAATAAGAATGTGATGGATAATTAATCATGAAGGGATGTTAGGGATGTCATCAAGTTCTAAATTTAATATATGCATGAAACAATGCCAAAGCCATTAGAGGCTTATTTGTCTCTTTCATTCCAACTCTGTGGTCAGTGGGTTTATGAGCAGCTCTATAATTAGGCGCCGGGGGAGACGCTGCACCTGTCGTTACGCAGCACCTCGCCCGTCTTGGGGTCGACGACGTGGATGATGATGCCTCGGTTGCCCCAGCTCCTCTGGAACAGGTAGTTGTTTTGGTTGCTCTCCCCGGGGTGCAGGGTCTTGTTGAGGAAAGTCCACGAGAGTTTGTGTCCCCCGTGGATCTCGAGCGTCCCGCCGGTCCCGACGCCGATGTACTTACGGCCGAAGTAGCTGTGCTCATGATCGCTGTCGTTCAACCTGAGCACGGTGACGAGAAATAAAATACGAGTTAGATTTGAGTATACCCTGATTTTGCTATAATTGATTGAGTTATGACTTATGTTAATGTGATGCTTACTGGGAACACAGCAGCATCATTGACGTGCATGACTTATAACTTATAACTGTACCTTCCAAAGAGGGAAATGGTGAGGTTGCCTTTATACGGACAATCCGTGCTTCCGATGTGCAGTTCCCCTTTATTCCCAATCAGAATGTGTTTTGTTCGCAGCAGTATGGGCCGGCTGGTGTCAGCAATCACCAGCTTTCCTGCGTGGACGAGAGACACAAACAGGGAGAGAGAGAGAGAAAGTGATGAAGCCCCCTGGCAGGCTTTTCATGGCCCACTGCCCTCAGACACCTCCTGTCTTCCCACCATTTATGGCCCTGGGCTCAGGCTGTCCACACATGCACCTCAAATGCACACACACACACACACACACACACACACCTAATGTCACTTCACTGATTTTTCTGTGCTGCCGCTCTCTGGATGTTTTCCATGCTATTTTTTTTCTCTCTAAAATAATAGTTACATTTATATATAATAGTATTTGATAAAATACGCGTCTTTTGTTTTGCACAGTGTGTTCTAAAAAAGGCAATCAGATATTTCAATCTGAGACACTTCTGTCAAGGGTAGGAGATAATAGACCATTTATAGCAAATAGCTCTAGAGTTAAATGTGGCATAAAACTCTCAAGGAATACGCGAACGAACGTGAGCATCACGTCTTCAGTTGAAAACACTGCGTCGCCATGGCGACAAATCATTTCATTTATTTTTATTGTTATAGCGGACACCTCAATGTTGTTTTTTTGATGAGATCTGAAAACGAGAAAACTTAACCCTTCTGTAAAAGGCCACTAATTAACATATTAAATGCAATATTACAATCATTGCATTCATTATTTATCCCATTCAAACTACATATAAGTGTATTGAGTGATTTAAACAGCCTTGGCATGCAGGCGCAGAGTAATAGTGTGACTTGGATGAGTGAGATTGGATGTTACTAATGTGATTATGTCTACCCAGCAGAGATGAAGCTTCAGTGTCTCAGTCACATGCTTCATGTAAGTCACGATTCCTTCTTCCAGGGCCTGTTTCTACAAGCGGCCGGTCGTAGATCTGAACGGCTCACCTCCGCTGAGGATCTCGATGGAGTGGACCGTGGCCGAAGCGGTGAGGAGGACCTTCCTGCCGTAACCGATGGTGACGCGGTGGTCTCTGCTGTGCCCGGGCATCCATGGCTGTAGTCCTGGCTCCTTATCTGGACACACTGCATGAGAAACGTTCAACATGTCACATACGCGTTTTGCCCGGCGTCCCCGCCTTTACGACAGAAAGTTCGGTAAGTTTTGCAGCAACTATTTTTATCCACATCTATCCGTCTACCCGTGTTTTGAAAAAAAAAAAAAAACCCTGCAAAGATATCCTCTTGGGGGCGTACAAGAGGGTACATAAAACATGATGCGGCACCCTCTCGGGCGTCTTTTCAGTCGACTGTGTGAAAAATCACACTCTGGGGTGCCCTTCCAAAGTACAGGACTTGATAAATCGCCCTGTGCATCACGTCTTCTCTGTGCCTTGTCCTTCTCGGTATTTTTTTCCAGCCCTGCCCCTCAAACAGTCTGAGCTCTCCATTGCAGAGGAGCAGGCGGAGCTGCAGAGATGGCGGACCGAATAAATACAAGGTTCCCGTCATGGCAGCACAAAAGCCGAAATGAAATAAATGCGTGACTGTGAGTCACCATTCCTCTTGTCTCTGGCCTTCACTATATCAGCAGCGGCCGATGATGGAGCAGCCCTGCAGTGAATCTAAAGTGTGCAAATACAAAAGGATTGAGTGGAAAATATTCAGCCACTTTTGTAGCAAATTGAACTTTCTCGCGGCTGCAGCAGCATTTATCAGGTTTGATCAGACAAAACAATTTTGCAGCTGGTACATTTCTTTTTTTTATATATAGGACAAATATGAAATACAATATTAATATTTATTATGAAATGCAATAGACATAAGAGTAAAAATGTGATTTTGGGCCTTTCTTATCTTGGCTCACTGTCAGATTTGACATTCAACAATTACAGAGAAATATAGAGGCAGCGACAGCCTGAAAAACTAATTTCAGTGTCACGGCCCCCACCCACTGAAACCCTCTCCCTCCGGTGATCCACGGCACTGCTGCATCTCTGGACACTTTCAAAAGAAAAAAAAAAAACATCCCAAACACCACCTGTCCCTCAAGGCCTCTAACCTCAGCTAACTCTTTCAACCTCCCATCTGTCCGTCCCGCTCTGCCAGCCCTCTCATCCATCCTGACATTTTTACTTAGCTCTCGTCCTTCAAGTCATTTCTATTCGTATTTGTCTAAGCATCCTTGAGTCCACTATACAACTATACAAGTCCAGTCTATTATTATTTTCAGACTCAATCTACAGGAACCTATTATGTCTATTATGCTCTTTTCCAGCTCTATAATTTATTCAAGTGCTCCATTAGAGAAGCTTATTGATCCTTTACACAGATCCTTAGTTCTCCCTGTTTAGGCTGTCGGCCTGTTCTGATTGGCTAGCTTGCTGTTATGTCAATTTAACCCATAATCATATTATATCTCAGCAGATTTTCCCCAGTGGCCACTCTTGATTCTACAACAAAAAAAAACAACGTGACCCAAAGACTAATTCTTTCACATAGACGACAATGGTAAAAGAGAAGTGTACTATATAAGAACTATAATCATTGTTAATTACTAATCTTTGTGAACTATATTTTTAAATCAATGTCAAAAAACACAATTTGCACGTTCTTATCCCCCCTTGGGGCGAGATGGGAGGCCCCAGAGCATCATGGGAGGTGCCTCTATGGATCAGTTTCTATTTATCTTATAACACAGAAGTAAAACCAGGAGTCAGGTACGTTTTTCACCCTATGCGCCAGGTAAGCAACTTCCCCATTGGCTGAAGCGTGTATCAGAGTCATGTTAAGTTACTGCTGATAAAAACCCCAAAATTTCCTGCTCCTACAACTTTATACAACCAGTGTAACAAACAAAGCGATAGAGATAAATGCAAAAAAATATATTGGAAACCTAGCATTCAGAACAATATACCATGTATATTAAAGATTGTAACATTATCCATGGGATAATAATAATAAAGCATGAAAGGTACACTTTAACTACAATGTTCCTTATAAACATGAATAAAATGTCCTTAAGAGCTGATTAATTATGATTAAGTCTATAGTTCTGGCGTTGTTCCATCTCTACCTGCTACAAAAAAGTCTGCATTTGCATGCAAATAACAGAGTTTGTGGGATTTATGACAATGTTCTTGCTTTACCAACTTTAGCAAAGATTTAACAGCGTCACACCCCGATTTCCAGCAACACAAATTCAGATTGGGATTAAGTAATTGAATAAATTACCAGATTAGTGGATTGACGAAGAGAGGTATGGTAAAGTAAAACTAAAGTACAGACAGCCCAACTTGAACTTTAACATGGCGTGACTCTCCTTTGAGTAAATGAAGTGAAGTGGAGAGTCCAAATGGAGGAAGCCATCATGTAAGCAGGGTTTGCACCATCCAATCTGAAATAACCCCTTCTTTGTCTGGAGTATAAAAAGTCCCACAGAAGACAGGCGCTACTGTGTGCGAGCATTTACGAGTGGATGGAACAAATACATCCCCCTGAATGAACAGCATTAATGTCCTGTTAGCGACAGAGAGCCCAAATAGTCAACAAGCGAGAACGCACAAATACATTTTGCTCTGCAGTGTAATCAGGATGATTACAGATGCATCAAACACACGGGGGGGGGGCGGCTTCTCACCTTTCTATAAAAGCAACAGGTCAACGCAACACTGCACAGGCCTGCTGACAGGCAGTGTGGGAAATGTAGGAAACCACGAGGAAGCAGGAAAAACACAACATACAGCAGAGAGTGATGAGATCAGCTGTTTGCAGGTTGGTCACTGCATGTTCTGCGTAGCGTTTCCTGCCGTCTGTGCAACTTCGTCAGCTTTCCAACTATCTACACAGGGATAGAATAACACAGAGGCTTATTGGATTGCTCACTCCAGAGTAAGGGTGACTGATAATGCCATTTAGTTGGTGTCGGTTATTGTCAGGACAGCAGTGAGACACAGTGTGTAAGTGTTCATTCTGCCCAATAGAGTTGCAATCTATTGCTTTCCTCTGTGTGCGTGTGTGTGTGTGTGTGTGTGTGAGTGTGTGTGGTGATCACCTCACCTCCCTGCAGCCTAATGGATTCATCAATGCCATTGACTGTCTGGGGACCTGAATTAGAAGTCGATTTCCCAGCGGCCTAACACAGACTGAGAGGTGGCAATTTGCAATCAGCTGGTTTCTGCCGTGAGTGATGGCTGTCCGTCGGCGTGTGTGTGTGTGTGTGTGTGTGTGTGTGTGTGTGTCTGTGGTCTGTGCTGCGACTCCACTGAAGCCAGGGTGTTCCGCCATCGCCAGTCTGTGTTACGTTTATCAACCATCCATCTTAGCAGTGATAAATCCAGTGACAGATGCTGGCACGGTGTCTGAGTTGCAGACTGCGATGCATGCTAAGTATGAAAGGACTCAGGTGTCCACATGAACATCCTTCATACACATATCCAGGGTCTGTTGTCCTGCATTCTGTAATTTGTGTTGATAATTTGCGTTTTATTCTGTACACGCCACGCGTCCGTCCTGGGAGAGCGACGCCTCCTCCTCCCGCTGTTTCTCTTTCTGAGGTTTCTTCCATCTTCATTTTCCCTGTTTTTTTGTGTTTAGGGAGTTTTTCCCTATTTGACGTGATGGTCTCAGGACACGTGATGATGCATTGTTGACAGATTGCAAAGCCCCCCCGTGATTTAGGATTTTCAGCGATAACAAATTGACTTGACATTGAAATAGTCCCCCCCCCCCATGGATTTATTCCTCCTCCTCACACTGGCTATTAAAAGATCTCCTTCAAATGTGCTTTCAATAAAAGTGATGGGTACAAAAACCCAGCGTGCCATTTAAAAGTCAATGTTAAGCTTATATGAGTCAGTAGTCTAAGTTCATCAAATCATGTTTGTGTCTTGTGTTCCCCTGTTTTTTTAGATGCTACATTAATCTATTCCATAAAAAAGCTATTATAACATTTGCATTTAAAGCATGCATTATATAACTCAAAGTAAAGCAATATAAATGTATCTACAAACATATCAATTAAAAATTACATTTCCTTTCTGTATTTAAATGCCACCAGTTCATCAGAGCTTCATTTATTCAGAATCTTTAGGTGGTACACTGCTGACACGGCTGGAAAGAAAAAAAAAAACTAGTTTGCGCTGAAGTGATAACATGATGGAGACTGTTATTAAAGCAGGAACACGACTGTGACGGAAAGTGACAGTCCAATTGAAGCGCCTTGTTAAAATGCATGTTGCCGCACACTGAAGTGCAATTATTAATTACACTTTCAGTGGCAAATGTAATTATCTTTAAAGTGAGCTACACGCCAGGCTTCATATTAACAAACTGCGACGGCAGGTGAGCGTATAATTGCCTTCGATATTTTTTCAGCTTTCCTATCACTTACACAAATCTAACACATTTCACATTTAAATGAAACGTGCGACAGTTTCCATTGACAAGTAAGTGAGATCGTATAAAACATTCACAGATCATATACAAGCTACACGACAGACAACTGAACAAATGCTCTGGATTCTTCTGTTTGTGTGATTACGCCGTATTGTCTCGAGGGTTCAAGTATGTAAATCTAGAATTATTTGTTCCATCTTGCCTGCATCGTGCTGCTCTTTTTACGCCAATAGAACCTGCTTTTAGAAACAAGTGGAATTATAATTTCCACACACACACACAGGCAAAAGTTCCTCATCAGCAGCTGTTCATACACTTCTGACTGAGAGTCCTGTGAGATCCGCGGCTGCCAGTAACTTTAGTGTTTGGCAGCTGTGAGTAAAACTGCTGAACCTGCTGCTTCCTTTTCCTAATTTAACATCACAATGAACTGAGCCTGAACTCAAAAGTCTCCAAAAAAAAAAACCTTCAACACAGGTGAGTCAGGGTGAGCAGAAATATAGGCCGCGCCCGGTTTCCTCACACCTCTAATTATAGGTGAAGACGGGATGATAATGATCTGTGGTATTATTGTCTGGAGGTGCCGGTGTTTGCTTTGTGGTGTGTCTGTGCCCGGTGGACCTGCCCTTTTTCTGGGCGGATCAGTCCCAAAACACAGGAGCTCACAGTTAAGCCGCTGATGCAGTTTAGCGTGTGCTGGTAAACAGGAGGATGATTGTGGCTCGAGGATTAGGAGAAAGTTCAACTGGTCATAAAAAAAAAAAAAATCAATCCTCCAAACCGCTGTGCATGAGCGGAGGGTAAAGTAAGGTGTCACAGATCATGTAACGGATAAATAAATCACAGTGGGAAGAATTGCTCGATGTTCGACGTCCAAACAGGACACGACTGGACCCTTTTAATCAGACTAAGCTAGAGGTGAGTTTTCGGATGGATGAGTGCTGCCTTCTTACTCACAAAGTTTAGAACAGAAGCTGCTTATTAGTTCCAGATGCATCCTATTTGTATTTGTTTGAACATTTGACAAGATACTGCAGCAATGAACAAAGTGAGCTCAGAATGAAGAAAACGACTCCTCTGATATTTCTTGTCTACTGGCAGCAGTTTCAATTCAGTTTTATTTTATTTTCCATTTCAGCTTACTTCAAATTATCTTATTTATAACGACTCATTGAAAACCTACAAGGACGTTATGTTGTGTCTTGTCTTCACCCTTTTCGATCTTCTTTTCGCTCTCCTCGTTTATTTAAATGAAAAACCAACACACATACTTGCTCAAATCACTTAATCAATGACTCAAAATCAATTAACTCTTACTAACAGGGACCTGAACATCCATACATCCACATAGAAATGCGTAGCTACCGTGTGCACACATGTTTTGATGAAGGATCTCGAAGAGCGAGCGAACTCAAATCTGTCCTAACAACCCACGTGCTAATGAGCTGGAACCAGAACCATCGTCTTACTCACATTTTACTTTTCCTGATGCGTCTTTTTTACATTCACTAAACCTCATCCTCATTTTAGTTTCTGATTTATCCTCGATGCATTCTATCGCTGTTTGCTTTTTTTTAACGGCTCAATTTCCCCCATGGCAGGGATCATTAAACCTCCCTTTAATGTAACCGCGAAGCAAATCAAGGAGTGCGCAGACGGCAGCTTTAGCCGCCGTGTTTATAGACTCTATGAATGGAAAACGCCCATCTGTGCTCTGGATTGAAATAGAATAATATAACTATTAGATAGGCTATTATGAACATTTGTATTGATATTCATGCCCCTCTCTGGGCGACTTTGCATCTGACAGCATCATTGCAGTTTGCAAACAAGTTCTGTATTGCTGCAGATACGGCCGACAAGAAACTATGTGATTATGTGTATAATGCAAAGTATTTTAATGCATAGGTTGTTTTTAATGATTCCTCTCTCGTTGGTTCCAGGCATTTGCCGCTGTGTTCGTTGCTGCACTTCCAGGAGACCACCTGCCAAAGTGTAGCCAGCCTGAAAGTAAACACCATTAGCCTCATAGAGATCATCCAAAGTGCGCTGTCAGATAAAAAGCACGATTTCATTCCAATCAACCGTGTCCACGGAAGCTTCGTGAGGTGCGGATGAAATAATTACCGTTATTATATTAATCATCGTGTCAGAGTTATTCTCCAAGTTTTCTTTTTTTTTTTTTTTTCCATGAATATATATCTATACTTCCACAACTCCTCTCCATAACCCAGTGGTGGCAGGAATATTAAAGCCCAAATTATGCATTCAGCATCCACATGCAGGTGAGAGTCCATGAGGGCCCACATGGCGTCAATCTGATCAGAGGGTGTGTGGAGAGGCTCTGTGCAGACATACACGCACCTACAGGGTTTTTTTTGTGCATCCACTGGTCGCAACCTGTTGTGAAACACAGAGATTCAGGAGAATTCATTTCAATAAACTACACTGATGTACTCTTTATCCTAAACATCCCTATCTACTGCTGCTGGTGTCAGATGAAGACTATTGATCATAGGTTTACGAGCGTAAAAAAGGGAAAGAGAATTTCCTTAACTCCTGAAGGATCATGTAAAGAGAAAGAAGAGAAAGGTAACAGGATGCCCATAAATTGACGTGAAAACGTCCATCCGCGCTCTACATCATGATGTCAACGCGTTTGAGCCTTTCGTTGCGATGCGGCCCCCCTGCGACTTAACCTCCAATAAAAAGCCAATCTGCCTGAGATTGAGACACTCTGCTGGTTGTGATTAGAAAGCTCACATCGCCGAAAAGCCAATAAAGCTGCAATAAAAAAAGGAGCCGATGAGAGAGGAGCTGGGATATGTGTTAAGTTTATAGTGGGGGAACTTTTTCTGATGCCTAGAGCGCTATTGCTCAAACATGCAGACAGACTCTCTCTTTCTATCTCTCTCTATCTCACATACACACACACACACACACACGCAGGATCAGTGAGTTTTCAAGTCTGCCAGGAGAAGAATTATTCTGTGATATTTAAATATTTTTTTTTCCCAGTGTGTGCAAGAGATTTTGGTTCCTGAATCCTCCTGTTGGAGTCAGTGACGTTCCCTTCAACACCATATACTGTCTTTGTCACACCACTCTGTGTAAGATATTCTTTTATTCGCTATAGCGTCTGTGAGAAACACACCAGGATTAAACGTACATGCATTTTGATGTAAATCATGTGGGCATAAAAACATCTGGTTAGGGTTAGAGCGAAGAGGAAACGTTGGGGTAGAATAATCAGGAAAACACCTGACATGATGGTAAAAATGTCTGAGTAGAATGGTGAAGTGTGTGGTCTCGACGCGACTCCAATTCTCCTGCTGATTGTGCAACTCGTCAAACTTCAAAATCCTGCAGGTGCACGCATGCACAACAACTGCTGCTCACTGTTTGATTTAAATATTTCTGGTGGATTTACTTTGCTGTGTGATAATAAAACATATAACATGCATTTCAACAAAGGAAAATATGTAGAAACTCCTCTTGAAACAACATCTGTAGACTGTAGATTTCTGAGCTTACAAGGTGCACTTGAACGCACCATCCCAGCTTTCTGACAAAAATTAGAAAATAGAATGCTGAATCAATATGAATCAATATTCTGCTCAGTATTTATATACTGCTCTGCCTTTTACTCACCTCAAATCTTTCAGAAAATAAAGAGACAACTCTAGCATACACCAACATCCTGAGCAAATGTTATTAGACTCATAGCATGTTTGCCTTAAGTCGTTTTCTGGCCAGATTTGTGTAGGATATATTGATTTAAGATATTTGCATAAGATATTTTACTCTTGAAACCACTGCTGTAGCATCCTCTTTCAATCACAACACTTATTAGAATCCAAAAACACTATCTGCCTAAGTCATTCATCTGACTTAGAGAGGAAGCAGCGGCCATATTTCTACAGTTTTCAATTCACTAAATGTAATTTCAGTCAATCAGGGGTTTTATAAACCGTGTATTTAAACTTAAAATGACCCATTTTGCTTCAAGGTTTGATTGATATCTTGAGCATTTTTGCAAGACAAACATGCCTCATTCAGTCTTTTTTTATTTGTTGAGAATTGACGACGGGTCTTTTTCAATTGGGGAATTTGTTCACACATCTGGTTGAATGTTCTGTTAAAGTATCAATGAAAATATATGTGATTTTAAAAACTGTGTAATATAACTTTGACAATTATGCTATGACGCCAAGAATAAATCTCGTGCTGAAGGCTGCAAGCCTTCGTGGTGATGCCTCCAACATGTGTGAGTGTACTAATCCATCACGGTTATTGACACTGGCCACTGTTTGTTGACACATCGGAGCAGATGTTACAGGCGATACACTCTGGTTACACTGCAGATTTCTGAGTTGAATGATGAACGACGAGGAGTCAGACAGACAGAAGAGGAAGGGAGCGGAACGCAGACATCGCTGCTCTTATCTTGTTCGCCCATGTTCCACTAAGTCATTAATGGACCGCATCCGCATCATGTTTGCGTTTTTATCAATAAATCCTATTAAAAAGACCAAAACCAACAAAGAACGTTAGCGTCAAATATGAGAATCTAAAGCCTGATGCAGCTTATTCCTTCTTTAAATGGTGCATTTATGATATTTTCCTTTAAAAAAAACACATCTTTGAACAACGTTTGCTAAAAACTTGCAGCACCCACCATGTTTAAGGAATAAAATAACTGTGTGTATTTGTAGCAGTTGTTAAAGATGAACATCTTCAATAGGGACGCGTGGCTTGGAGATGGCAGCCACAGACAGAATGGGGAAAGTCAGAATAAGAGACGGTGGTGGGGGGGACACATTGTGGGTTTTGGACTTTTCCTGGGATTTATTGAAAATATGCATGAATAGAATAAACCTGCATTAGCTGATGGGCTGTGCAACTGCGGTTAATATGGAGAATGTGTTTCGCACATCCAGCAGTTACGGAGCAACATTATCATGTGTTTAGAGTTGTCTTTCTGTTCACCTGGTGAATTTAGGTCCAGTATTTTGTCTTTTTTTAACCCCTGTTTCTGCTCCCTATCGACTCTAATATACGAAAAATATCCAGCTCTTTAGCTGCTAAATGGTCCACCATGTCTTATCAAACATGCAGATTGACCTAAGTTGTTGAGAAGAAACTGATTTTTTTAAGCGTCTCCAAAGACCTTTCTTTCAAATGATGAACAATGCGTGTGACTGATATGGTTTCTGTCTACATAAAAAGGGATGAGAGTTGCACTTTAAACTCATAAATGATCCATACTGTTGTGACAGGTGACATTTTTCATCGCAATGAAATTGCCAGAGTACTGTACTTTATTCTGACTCTTTGTCAGAACCGGGGACGTGAACGGGGGACTGATCACGTCCAATACATTCCTCTCTGGTTGAAAGTGACAGTTTTTTATTTTTTCTTTCAATCTCATTTAGCTCAAAATAGTAGATTTGTGAAGATTAGATAATTCCCAGGCTCGGTTTTATCAATCAAAACGCCTCAGGCGTGAAACGGCGTCATAAAAACACACAAACACTAGACGTAAGACAAATTAAGTCACGAGAATAAATGTATCACATGATGTTATTGCAGCAACCAGATAAGCAACCAATTGATTTGCACACTAACACGTGCAGGAGCCTTACACAGACAATACGGATGCATACATCAATAATGCCCATCTGTATTCATGAAAACAAGACAAAAGCAATTTCCCTTTTTCTATCTCCTCCCCTCAGCGGTGGCTTGACAGCCTCAGTACATGTGAACTGGAGCCTGCACACCCCACGGCCAGCAGAAAGCCAGTGTCTAGCTACAGGAGACCCGCCGGCTTTTTTGTTTTTTCCTGATGCTCGGAGACCCTGATTCTAAATTCCCTCTTGTCTTACCCATGAGGATATTTCCATAGGTAGCGACGAGTGAGTCTGTATATGAAAAGTTGCTACACAGATGAAGCTCTCACTGGCGCCGTCAAGTGCAATTGCACCTCCACTACATTAGGGGGCGGTGGCGCTCTCATTGGCAGGGAGCATACAGCACAGAGTATGAGTATGAAGTGTAGACAGGAAGTGGAGCAGACCCTCAAGTGACGCCATGAAAACATATTTAACAGGGATGAGAAGACAGGCGGAGAGAGACGGAGATAAAGAGACAAACGAAAGTCTCCCAAAGCTAAGACGAGGAAATATGACGAAGCGTCTGTAGCGCTTGGTTCACTGTGAAAGACCGGTGTGTTACTGAGTCTGAAATGTTGGAGACAAAGTAATTAAAGACATTACACCACAATCACGCTGATAAGCCCTTTTTAAGTTTTTGTCTATCCTAGACAACTGCAGTTGTAATTATTTGGTCATAATTCTTTCTCTAAAATAGACAAAAAAAGTTATTATACTGTAATAAAAATGTGCTTTTTTCTTAACAGTTGACTATATGATAAAGAGAAATAGATATTTCTCCCAGTCTGTGTGAAAAGATTGTAGTTTGTAGAGACTCAGATTTGTTTACTCACTAAAGATGTGAATTTCCTACTTGCCTCTATTGCGAACGTCCTTGCAGATAATCAGCTTCTTTATTTGTCATTCAAAGCGTGTTGACACATGAAGAGAACGAAATTGCCAGAAGCATAAAAACAACTGACAGCTCCACGATGTGACACCTATCTTAAAATGAGATGCAACTTAAATGCTTCTAATTGCTTAGTTTTTTTTTTCTTTTCAAAACCATTCCGGGTTTAAGTGCAATCTTTTTTAATTCATCTGACAAACAACATCCAGAAATCTGCCCAGTGAATAATAAGGAATCAGTGATGTTTTAGTGATGTGATGACGGACTGTCGGATCCCGCTGTAATGATCGTATTTGTCTTTGATGTGTCTCGGCCCAACGTGAAAAACAAAGATCCGCTAAAAGAAGAAAAGCTGTTAACTCACCTGCGTAGATGCTGGGCAGCAGCAGAGCTGCCAGGAACGCGACACATTTCTTCATCTCTCTAAGCCCCGCACCTCCCAGTGGGCTTCAGGGGGGGTTTCAGAGTGGGAAGTGCCGAGTTCACAGCAGGACGCCGGCAGAGCACCTGGAACATCACAGTCGAAGAAAAAGGAGGAGAGTTAACATGACTTGTGCGGCGTTCCTAAGATCATGCGATGCAGGTTGAGAAGGCGCAGTCCTTCAATTCGGCCCACATTCGTGCCGATTTGCAATTTTAATTACTCTTTTAATGACAAACAACTAATGCATGTACAGGTTACGTCTCACCACCACCGCCATGACCTCCAGGAAATTTCGGGCTGAATCGCTATAAACCGTGTAGCCTCCGACACTCTCTTTGATTAGATTTAATTAGCTCGGGCTGCCACGTGGAGGGCCGAGCGCATAAAGGAACTCTATAATAATTAATCATTATTCATTTTATCGCGTAATTAGCTTGCCGTTTGACTGCGGGTGACTCCGGGTCCGAGGTGGTTCTGCACGTATAGATGCACTGTTCACACTTAATGAGCCAGACTCACTCTTATTTTTTCCCCCTTTCTGTTTGTTTTTCTATGTTTTATGCTGCTGGTCTCTTTGTAATTCTTGCCAACGCGCGGCATCTCTCTCCATCTGTCGGCTGATTATGGATTAAATGCGTGCATATGTTCTGCAGTGCACATGTGTGTACACATGCAGTTCACTGTATAGTAATCACTGGAAAACATTGCTCCTCCGTAATCTCCTCAGCATATGGGAATCATATTAATATCTTGTCTGGCAGCAGATTATTCCCTGAGCTACAGCACGGGAAAGTGAGACATTCTGTTTCCCTCTTTTAGCTGATATGGGACTTCTGACAATTGCAGGTATTGTAGATTTAATTGCTGTGTTGTAATCACTGTGAAGTATGATAAATGGCCCTGTGCTGAAATGTTCTATATTAATAAAGCCGCCTGCCTTGCCTTGAGTAAAAATACAGTTAAAGTAGTTAAAGTTTGGAATAACTTCTCTTTTTATTTCCATCCATCCATCCATCCATTTTCTATCCCGCTTATTCCCTTTCGGGGTCGCAGGGGTCTGCTGGAGCCTATCCCAGCGCATTTATGGCGAGAGGCAGGGATACACCCCAGATGGTCGCCAGCCAATCGTGGGGCACACACACCATTCACACACCATTCACACACACACTCACACCTATGGGCAATTTAGATTTGCCAATTAACCTGAGCATGTTTTGTATTGTGGGAGGAAGCCGGAGTACCCGGTGAAAACCCACGCAGACACGGGGAGAACATGCAAACTCCACACAGAAAGGTCCCAGACCCAGGCCCCAAGGCGGTCTTGAACCTGCGACCTTCTTGCTGTGAGGCAACAGTGCTACCCACTGCTCCACCGTGTCGCCCTCTTTTTATTTCTTTAAACTTAATTATATAAATCTGTTTTTGCAAAGTTACACATCAAGTTCCACATAAATACATTCAATATACGATACAAATACGATAGAACACGAGACTACTGTTCATACATCAAGAATGTTCATCCTAATCTATTAGGATGGTGGGACAAGCAAATCTAATGCTATCAGCGTAGTGTAGATGGAACAGGAATAAATGTGTTACCAGGGCCGTAGCCACCAGTGAGGACACAGAGGTCATGGCCTATGTATGTTTTTCCTTAGGTTTTATTTTAATTTTAATTTTTCCCCTCAGGTGACGTTTCTGCAAGTAAAATTTTAACACAAAGCCATAAAAAACGTGGTCCCATGTGACAGAGATGCTCATATATCCGACTCATTAAAAGTGAGAGTAAACACTGTCGCAACATTACTGATGATTCCAGGTCTATTTTTGATCATTAGAATGAATCGGAAGGCGCAACGCGAGAAACTGCGGCAATCAACCAAAGGCAGAGGATGACCAGGCAAAGAAGATTAGAAAAATAGTGAAGTAGCCGACACATGCATCAACATATAGCGAATAGAGATTCTAACCTGTAACCTGCTCTACAATGAATATTAATAAGTGTAGGTCATCTTTAGCCACAATATGAATTATCCATCAATTATAGGATATGATTTGGATGTTTGAATGAATGTAAGCAGTGAATAATGTGACTGAAAATGTTTATTATAAATAGAATGTTAACCTGAGTATTTGAAAAATCCTGCCTGTTAACAAACGTTTATGAGAAGAAATGGAGCAACATTACTCTGATCATTATAAGAAAGTAAAGGTTAAATTAAATTAATATTTGTGTGCAGCTAAAAGTACATATATTTCTATGTATCAAGAAACACAATGGAAACACCTTTAAGAGTTAAAATAAAAATCAAGAAAGCCAAAGAGTTACTGTGTGCAAACAACAATGCTTTAGTGTTGCCTGGGTGTAAAAGCAGTTTAGATTCGATGAGGGCATACTGCAGTGAGCGATAATCAGCCTGCAGGTTGGTAATTCCTGCCTCAAAAAGTAGGAGCAGAGGAATTCAAGATTGTATCATCTACACGACAAAAAGTGTGATGGTCCCAGAATAGAGCCCTGGGGATCTCCCCTGTTCAACAACAACAGGATCGGAAACAACAACGCCAAACCTAACATGTTGCATATGGTCTGACAAATGCATTAGTAAGATTGATAAATAAAGCAATACGGGGAAAATACCTCCAATGCAAGCCTTTATTTTATCCAGCACTCACAGTCTTGCAGTCATCTGAATGCTGATTGCATAGAACTAAACAAGCAATGTAACTCCAGAAATACAGTAATGCAAGATGGTCAGACACTAACGCTGAGATTAGAAATGGGTCTAACGGGCCACACTGGGTGAGTTACAATCTGTGCTGCAGCTTTCAAAAAGAATGTATCAAGACCATCAGGCCTAGTTATGATCAATAATCTGAAGGGCATGCAAGAACATGAGATAAAAACACAGCCGCATCAACAATATAGAATGAATTAGTTGAATTAGCTGGTACAGGGTGATTGTTAATATCTAGCTGAGGATTGAGACTTGATTCATCAATCTCAGTCGAATCTCAAAAGGAATTCTTTTATTTTTGTCAGAGAATTACAAGTTTTCCATTTGTTCTTATTCAGAAACCCTTGAAGTGTTTTCCAGAACCTGGAATGGTCATTAGAACAATCAGCGGTTAAAGACACATGCTAATCTGTTTTACAAGAGCTGCACATGTTTTTCTCAGGGAACGAAAAAAGACCGTTGCTGATTACAAATATGGATTGTTTTAAAAAAGAAAAAAATCAAGGATTATGCATTTTCTAAGAGCAGGAAGAACATGACATTAAAAAACATCAGAGAATCGGAGCAATTTACTGCCATCGCTCCAGCTAAGTCATGGAGGAAGATCTGCTAAGAGGTGTGATTAAAACAGCGCCCAACAACAACAACAAACTTGAGCATCTTTAACACATGCAACGGTGCAATGGGTGCTCATATCATCAGGAAAAAACATCAAATGACACATACCTGTTGGGCAGCATTTGTTAAGATGACACTGACAAGAGCAGAGTTTATTCTAGAGGGCCTGTCAATAAGCTGGGAGAGGTTTAGAGAGGCACAAACCTTAAGACTACTAGATAAAATCAATGCGTAATGAATTGATTTACAGCTGGAGGAGTCCTATAATAAATATAATATAATGAATAGGTCCCAAAAGATACGTTTTCACACCATCAACCCTGCCCTTGCTATCAGTTTCAGATTCACAATATCATGTAAATAACAGTGTATATTAGATGGTTTCAACCAGATTAAAAACAACGTCTATTAAAAGTCATCATGTCCTATGCAGCACAGGCTCTAAACAGTTCTACTAAATCACCAACGGTGATAAAGTCCTTGAAACTGAATGACATCAAATTAAATTGAAATGTAGATGCCTGATATCAAATTGTGTGAAGCAGCAGCAACTTTGGGTGTCTAAAAAAAGTGCTATGTAAATGGAACGTAGTATTATTATCAGCATTATTATAACCCAAAGTGAGAATTCCATATAGGATTGCAAACATAGCCAAATAGGTGCAGGTTTTACACTCAGCAGTCCTGATTCAGGTTAGGATGAATGAGCAGGAGTTGGAATAAAATGGTGGTTAATAAAACATGTGTGACCACACGAGCAAAAACACTCTTCTCTGCCAGTAACACAGCGGATTACTGCTCCATGCATAGTTGATGTACTGTAGGTACTAATTCAGAATACGCTCCACTGTGCAGTTGTGCAAGTGAAGTGTGGGGTGTTTTATATATAGTGATACCGAAACATCACCGTGAACAAAACTCTTCATTTTGCAGACTTTGCCTTTCTACACAAGAACTCACTGGTCAGTTGTTAAAGGATGAAAACACTGCGATGACTCCAACATTAGATAAGATCAAGAAAAACACACTTGTGCATCACTGCTGGAAAAAAAAAAAAAAGAAACTACATACACAAGAATCTGAGTAAACGCTCCATTTCTTCAGTTTCCATCCCATTGATGCATAATGAGCGGGACTGTCTCATGAGGGGGCTCACATGCTTCCTTCTCAGGACCTAAAGGCTCCTGACTTGGCAGTGAAAAGTGGTTCAGTGTGCTTGTGTTCCTGGCTCACAGTCTGCAATGCTGCCTCAAAGGAAAATACCTCACTTTTGATCACTATTGTAAACACAAAGACGCCCTTAACAAAATCATTACCTGGCCAAACGTCGGTTACAATGAGCTTTCATCTCCTCTAGTCAAGTGAAACATCCCAGGTGCGAGTCCCTCGGAATCTTCTCTCTGCAGAAAAACCTGCACGGATACGTCGGTGAACCACCTCGGAGGGGTTGGGTGAGGTTATGCACAGGAAGCGAAACCAACAAAGGGCCGGAACTGCCCCCCCTTGGTGCTAACCAAAGCTGGATATGCTAAAAAGGAAATGGGAACAAAAACACAATAAAACACAAAGTGTGATCTCCAGCCTCTCCTGACGCATCCATGCGCCTGATTGGCAGCTCGAGGCTCCAAGCGTGTTTCAAACAAAGCGCTTTTTAAATTCTCCGACAGCCTCTGAAACAGTATCAGTCCGACTCAGACAGAAAAACATACGAGCGGACAATCAAGTCCACTTTAGGCATCTAGTGGCTGTACTTCACACAGCTACATCCACCACGTTTGTGTGTGTGTAAAACTGATTGCAACACAATGATTGCCTTTGAGGAGTGACTGTATGAAACTGCCAGTCCCCCTGTGTAAGGAGCATTTCATAGACGCCACATATGACATGTATCTACAAAATGTGTTTGGCATGCATCATCAGCAGTTATATTAGGGTGTTTTTCCTGCAAAATGGTGAAAAGTGGATGTCAGATTTCTGACCTCCAAAGACGCTGCAGCAGCATTGAGCAGAATAAGGAATTCTATCAATTTTAGGCGCAGCGTTTGCATGAGCTCCACCTTAACTTGCGTTAATCGCATAACAGGATTACTGGAGTGCGTTTAAACATAACCATTGATGTTCCCTGCATGAGAGAAATATGCCCCCCCCCACTACCAGAAGAGGATTACATAAAGAATTCATAACAGGAATCAGCACAACATCGAACCGGGGCTGGAAGAAAGTAAAGGCGTAGCTTTGGGTGGTGAACACATGTGTAACATCGAAATTGGCAAAAAAAAAAAAGAAAAAAAAAAACCTGACCGTTCCACAAGACGACTGCGTGGTGTTTTCCTTCTATTGTCCAGTGAGTCGGAGCATCTCGTGAGGATTGGCGGAGCCAGAGAGAGAGACGTCGTCCGTCTGGAGGGTTCAAAAAAACGACGTGTGAAGAGTTTCATCTGCTGTCAAACACACACGCAGACGTGTGAGCGGTGGCAGGAGCCACTTAAGAGAAGCATTCATGCATTATTAATAACCAATACTTGTCCTTTCTTGACTTTCTTGAATTTTTGAAGTGTTGAATTTTTTTTTTTTTTATAACGGAGCTGTGATACTGCAGCGCTGGCAGCCAGTCAGGAGTCGAGTTCATGATTCCTCGGTGGACCTGTCAACATGACGTGGAGCTGCCAGCCGGACAGATGGACAGGCAGTAAGAACAAACGCCACATACCATCAGAGCGCCGTGTCACCGTCTGAGGCCACGTCTTTCCTAGAACTCCTATATTTCACAGTGCATCTTTTCTTGACTGAAGCATTACCACAAGTAGGACTGGAGCAATCCTAGACATTTTTCACTAGCTAGTAACCAAAATTATAGTTTAGGATAGTGGAAAAAAAGGGTAAGAAGGTCAACTATTTAAATCATGTATGTGTTTCAGTTGTTTCTAAGCCAAACACTTCCAGCTGTGACTATTCACTGGTTTACTACCACAGCAAACAGAATATCCGTGCAAGATGCTGTGCAGTTGATTACACAGTCCACGTGTCGTCGTTGACACGAGTATTAATTATATTTAAATGCAAGATTCCAACAAAGGTCTCAATTCAGCAGCCCAGCAATTACTGTTACCTACAGTCAGAAGTGTGCCGCAGCAGCAGCAGCCAGAGGAAGATGAGTAAATATCAACACAGCTGCACTGACGTCTTAAATAAGTGCAGATTTGGAGGATCTCTTATCTTTGGCCAACTCAGCCGCTTCATTAGAGCGCGCTCCCTAACAATTCACGCTGGCAGCAGGAGAGGAGGAGGGAAGAAAAGGTAGTGAATCCTGTGTGGTTAGAGGTGATTTAAAAATAACAGATATGATAAAGTCCCACTTGACGTAGATGTTAAAAAAAAAAAAAAAAAAACATGTACATGCATTTAAATGAGTGAGGGCAGGACCGTAATCTGAAAAAAAAATTTACAGCAGCCTTTTATCATGACACTGGCTTTACCGTGGGCGAATATCTGCTCAAACATGCCGGAAGGGACAGATAACCTCCCATTCACCGCCTTTCAGCTCCAGCCCTAAAGCTATGCACACACACACACACACACACACACACACACATGCACGTGTCGTGCTATTCCACGCACGGCTCTCGTACATGTAACCGTGAATATGTATGCACGGAGCGGCACACGCGAGCGGAGCCAGACGGCAGCCGATGTGTTCTTGTGGCTTCCAGGCTCTGCTGGTTATTGGACACTTTATGAGCTCAGAGTGACTGTGAAATGTTGAACACAATCTGGCAACATCCACTCTCACACACACACACACACACACACCTTCTAAAAATGAACTTCTGAGAGAAATTGCCACTTTTCCCTGCTACACTATATAGTGACTCACAGGCACACACACACACACACACAGATATTTGCCGGCGAGTTAACTTGCAGAGGGTGGAGGACACAGTTGCAAAACCTTACAATTAATTTCTTGCAGCAGCAGCAGCAGCGAGTCCATGAATAGTCTGTAATAATATACCTCTGGGGGGGAACAAAGTGTTGGGTGGAGCTCTGTTAGCGGCATTAACAGCAGCTCTGGTGGAGAAGCAGCTAAACAGTGGCCGCACGGAGGTGAGGGGAATGTGATGGCTCCACACACACACACACACACACACACACACACACACACATTTACTTTTTCCCCCTCCAAGTATATTTTTGTCTGCATAAATGTTTTGATGTCGGCCTCATCGACAGGAAGCCGCCTGAGGAACAGCGTGTCACCGCCCAACATTTTTGATAAGCTCGCGCCGCATTCCACTTCAGAAATCCCATCTGGTGGTTGTGCAGATACCATCTCTGCATGTCGCAGTGGCGCACCTTATTTCACCTGCCAAAAACATAGAGCCTGATTGATGCATCAGCTGATCCTATCTTATCTGGAATGTGTGTCCAGCAGCATGCATGTCGGCCGGTACGTTAGCAGCCGAAGTGCAGAAATTCATTTAGAAACAGCATCTCTGCCTCGTACGATTCGTCCACCAGAGAGCACCGGGTTTGTTTTTCCTGCCGCTTTAAAAAGAAATGACATTGCAGTCATTGCAGCCAAGTTGGAAGACAAAGCGACCTGTTTGTAAACCCAGTTTCTGAAGTACTGGTAGGACACAGATTACAGATTAGAAAACGGTTTCCAAAATAGGCTTTGGATGCATTCAGGAGGAGGAAAAACGCTTTTGGTGCTTATGTTAAGCCTCAAAGATGCACACAATGCATTTGGTTCAGAAACACAGAATGTTCACAGTTTGTTCAGTTCCCTCCACGGGGTTTTAAACATAACTATTTCAATACACTTTTTATAAGTCTCAGCTCCAGCAGGACTCATTGATGCCAGAGAGAGAGAGAAACACACATTTCCATTTTCCCATTTGTAAACCGATGTCAAAGAAGTCAACTCTCACAGCAATTATTTCTCCGTCCTCTTCTGAGAATTCAGCTCTATTATCCACAGGTGTGTAGCCTTGTTTTGAATAACCGGATCCCGAGAGAAACATCTAGATGAACCCACTACTGAAAGGTGGGCCCGGGTCAGAGATGAAACTCTGGACCCCGCTTGAGTTGTGGAGTTTACTTCCAGCAGATTGTATGTAATCATGGGGGGAAATGGTCTTTTTTTGTTGTTTTCTTTTGTTAGCACTATTAGATACAACTATAAAATCATGGAGTGTGTCGTCAACGGAGCTTTTAGGTCATAAAAAGCTGCACATTAGGCTTTGTCGTTTTATGAACCGCTCTCTGATTCACACACATTTCAACTACTTTAAAGTGACTTCAAATGTCAAAACCTATCAGCTGCGGCACACTAAAGTACCCCCTCCTGCTGCATGCTTTAAGATGTGTCTGTATGCGTGTGTGTGTGCGTGTGTGTGTGTGTGTGAGTCTTTTTACATTATAACAGTACTAATGCAGTACTTTCAAACCATTCCTGGGGAGAAGAAACAGCGCCTTGCATAAAGATAATTGATAGATACTAAAATTTTAAAAAGCCTCACGCAGGCTATCAGTAGAAGCTATAATTTTCCAAGGTTCACTAAACGCGTCACATGAAGGATCTGAGGAGACGCTACAACTTTTAGCTGTAGTCATTGAACTAAAGTGTCTATTCAAAAGTAAGAAGGTCATCGGTGTGGATGAGGATGTAAAGTGATGTGGTCCTCAGCCAACAGAATAAAGTTGTGTTGTTATTGATCATCATGCTGCCTTTCATTGGAGGTTGATCATCAAGGTCTCTGACTGAATATAGTCGTATAACATGTTCAAGAAATGACGCACGAAGAGCAGCATAAAAACACAACATCGGCACTTCACTTGAGAGTGAAAAAAAAGGAAAGTTGAAATTAAGCCAGAGCCGCCGTCTTGAAGAAGCAGCGGAAATGAGGGAGGGAGAGTTTGTGCGTTCAGCAGGATGAATGGATCTGAACGCGCCTGCGTTGTTCCTCCGGGCCGCCCGGTGCTTGCCGCGTTTCCTCTCCAAACACCAGTCAACCTTTGCGGGAGCCGCATTGTGGCGCCGCATTGTGCTGCTTGAGATAAAGTGACTCAACAAGTCATCACTTACAGGCTTTTGTGTGGAAGGCACGGGCAGAACAACGGGAGCGGAGACACTCGGGAAACGGCTTAAAAAGGAGCTGGCAGCAGACACAGTCCACTGGAAGCAAACTCGCTATTTATTTCAGGCATGAGAGCGTTTCTGAAAAGAAAAAATGTTCTCTGTTGTTGCCTAAATAGAAATCTCTCTTTACCAGGTGTTAAAAAGACAACAGACGTGTTAAATAAGCTCAGGGCACTTACTATGAAAATAGTGTAGTCCCCACAAAATGAGACAATACTGACAAGCTAATCTCACTTTGACGTCGACTTCCAGTTTTCTGAATATGTGCAATGCACTTTTCCACAAAACTAGACAGAAACTTATGATCCCTTGGGGATTTCATATCATGCAAATAACTACTTACGGTTTTCTTGGTACTCACGATAAGGCCTCAGGGTTAAAAAAAAAACGCCCCATGCATCAAACACTCCAAAGCAAAGAAATGCACAGAGCCTGTGCTTCCTTGACTCTGTGCTTTCTGGAGCTCCAGCGAGGCGCATGAGTGAGCACTGATAAATTACATTGAGTTGTATTTTTTTCTACTTTAAATTGCAAATTTATTATGTTAGGGGAATCAGAACTTCAAATGAGATCCAGAAAAATACAGGTAAAAAAAAAATGAAGTGGGAATTACAGCCATTCAGTACATCACCAAGGAGGTTAAAGACATCCCCACATACTCAAATACGTGAATCAATTAGTCAACACACCAACTGGGCATCATCAGTTTACACGAGCAGCAAAAATTAAATATTCAATAAAAGATAAAGGCAGATCAGGTCAGTTCTCTCTGCAGTGATGAATACATCTAATAGGAAAATAATTTGGAAAACTGAATGATTTTAAGCAGGGATAGTATAGAAAATATCATTCATAATTGACTCTTCGCCAAGTCCCGCCCCCTAAAAGGCAGACCGACCAATCACAGTGTAGCATTAGCCTGCTCTGACCAGGTGCCAACAACTATAAAGGTGTGTTCTATAGACTATAATGCGATTGTTACACATTTTCTTCATTTCAGGATGAGTTTGTGAATTCTAAATAGTAAAAGCTAAATGTTTAATCCCATTTATCCTGTTTTTATTACATTACTATGTCAAAGTGTCATTTTTAGGTTTTTATCATTCTGCAGCTTCACATTATTGTTCCACGTTTTCTAATTCGAACGTTCAACTTTTGATCTAAGTTCATGTTTTAGCATCAGAATGTGATTTTTTTTTAACCTGAGATGCTATCACACACTGTTGCTGTTGCTGCTGCTGCTGCTGTTAATGCTGCTGCTGCTGTTAATGCTGCTGCTGCTGCTGCTGCTGCTGCTGTTAATGCTGCTGCTGCTGTTAATGCTGCTGCTGCTGTTAATGCTGCTGCTGCTGCTGCTGCTGCTGTTGATGCTGTTAATGCTGGTGTTAATGCTGCTGCTGCTGCTGTTAATGCTGTTAATGTTGCTGCTGCTGCTGTTAATGCTGCTGCTGCTGCTGTTAATGCTGCTGCTGCTGTTAATGCTGCTGTTAATGCTGCTGCTGTTAATGCTGCTGTTAATGCTGCTGCTGCTGCTGCTGCTGCTGTTAATGCTGCTGCTGCTGCTGCTGCTGCTGCTAATGCTGCCGCTGCTGCTGCTCAAAGTTTAAAAAATAAACTTCTAAAGATCTTCTCCTGTCAGTAAAACAGCTCTGGATCACAGCGTAATCCGGTGCCACTCATGGGTGTTCATTTATTCCTCCTGAAGCCACCGGTCTCTCCTCTAGAAACTGCCCAGCATTCAGCAGCTGTGTGTGAGTGTGTGTGTGTGTGTGTGTGTGTGTGTGTGTGTGTGTGTGTGTGTGTGTGTGTGTGTGTGTGTGTGTGTGTGTGAAAGCAGTGTTATTTTCCTCCACTGTCTGTGACCTGCATGTGTGTGTGTATGTGGGAGGGTGGGCGTCCTATCTTTATCTTTTAGCCTGGATATATCCTTCAGAACACATATTGTGGAGCCTTCTGTCTGCTTCTTGCTGAAATCACCTTTTGGATTTTCCAGAAATTAGATAACAACCCAGGGCTGAACATAGGCTGAACCAACAAATCAATCTATACACAAAGTTCACTTATTTTGCATGTTCCTCATTAGCAAATTAATGTTTTTCCTTACTTCTTACTGCAGTGTTTAAACATATTTAGTATGCAGGATTTCCCTAAGAAACAACATAGGAACTCCAACAAATGTGATCCTCTGAATCACCATGTGTGTGTTCGATGGTGTGTTTATGTGCAGAGATCATGCTGCCCTCTGTGTTTTCCCCGCGTTTGTGTTCACGCGCGCTTCGGGACATTCGTATCCGACCAAAACAATGAGAGAATCAGAGAATACAGGCAGAGAGGACACCAAGGTCTCTGCACAGAAACACAGCACCACACACTCCTAGTGGGCCACAAGTGATGAATGAGAAGGATTACATTTGTACGACTATATATATATATATATATATATATATATACAAATACATACAACATGAGACCATGTTGACTGATCTGGTAAATAGAATTAAGAATAGACTTACTGAAGCTGCACATGGACAAGTACACTGGGGCATGTAGAATAAAGGGTTTCTACATGGCCAATAGTTGTTGTTGCACTTTGAATTTGGGGGAGTGAAGACATCAGTCACGTGTGCTGCTTCTAATCATTCATTCATCGCGTTATTCTTGGCAGCAGCATTTGGTAAAACAATCAGAACTTAAGGTCTATTCACTGACTTAAACAACATTTAAGACGACATGGATGCAGTTTCCTTAAAGGATAGTTCTTGTCTACACAAGCCTGTGTCCAGCCCAGCAGAGCAGTGTCGGGAGTTGCTCAGCTGCTGCTACTACACAGCTAATTATAGAAGTAGTATTTGGTGGTTCAGTTCAGCAACTCCCAAAGTGTGCAGTGGACGAGTTGTGACCTGTGCATTTACCACGCTATGAGATGATGATAATAGAACGTTTCGAGACGGAACTGTTTTCAGCGTAAATGTAAAGCAGGATTCCACTCTGGAGTGATCTCAGCAGCGCTAGTTTGGTGCAGCTACTTCTGTCAACAAGACGAGGACGGCATGGCCGCCCGCACGCCGTGCCAGTGCTGAGTATGTGCTGTACGTGTCATGAATGTTCCAGTTATCATTTAGAGCCTGGTGAATGCACAGGTCACAACTCGTCCATGGCAGCGTTTAGGAGTCGCTGGATTGTGTATTTTTGGAGTTTGATGAGCAAAACCGAAAAATACCATTAGCCTCATAGTAGTAGCTGAGCAGCAAAAAAAGTAAAGCACCTATTGCTATGCCTATAGGAATCATGTGTTCTATCTTTTTAAGGAAGTTGCATCCATGTTGTCAAATGTTTAAATCAGTAAATAGACCTCCAGTTAAGAGTGTTTTGCAAAACGCTGCAGCCACGACTATCTACATGAATAATGAATAGAAGCAGCACACATGACTGATGTCTTCAGTGCTCTATTTCTGTTTGCTGTCAACAAACACTTCATTCTACATGCCCCGGTGTGCTCTTCCATGTGCAACTTTTAATAATTCTATTCTTAATTCAATTTCTGTTGTTATTTCTATCCATAATGATGAACAGGATTGTGTTTGTTTGTACACACGGCCTCATCAATTATGTAGAAAACAAGGAGCTGGTGAAGAACTACAGAAACCTGTGGTTGTACACATTGCTTTTTCACTTTATTTTTTTGTTGTAAACATCTTATTATAATCTTGTACCACGTTTTGCTTCTGCTATAGCTGTGGCCTCTTATTAACCTTGATTCGTCAAGAAAATATTTAATCTGGATCATTTTCCATCTGCTGCTCTGGAACAGTTTTTATCAGCTAATTTGTCTTCCTTTCGCAACATTTGCAATTTGCAAATGCGACTTTATGCAAATATGTCTGATGTCAGGGTGTAGCTGTGTTATCTTGCAGTACACAACTTTCCTGATTTCAGCCTAATGTCAGGCTGTGAGGTTTATGTGGAGGTGGTGGGGTGGGGGGGGGGCATTCCTTAAATACACACACACACACACACACACACACAAAGCAACTAAACCCACAGTGCTAAAAATATGTATATCATTAGCAACATCCTGAAACCTGCTGGGACAATGATATGATTCACTCAGCAGCCAGTCTGTTAACAGACCTGTCTGAACACACGTTAACAGGCGGAGGTGGCGCAGGTATGTGTGTGCGTGTGTGTGCGTGTGTGTGTGTGTGTTTTTCCTGAAAAGTAGTCTGGTTTTTGTTGCAGAAAAACAACATTAGACACGCTGTCCTCAACCTGATCCAGGTACACTTAATAAGGTTAGCATGAGCATGAAAACACGCGGTGAAACGCAGATGAAAGCGCGCTGTCACACAAGAATGCACAAGCATGCACACACACACACACACACACACACACAATTACATGCTGGGGAACCCCACTGTAGGTACTGGCTGCCATGCTTTACGCACATACACGTGGTTCACACACACACACACACACACACACAGCCCTATGTCACACGTGTATTACCATAGCAATTATGCTTAAGTGTGACATGAGGTATCATGAGGGTTCGGTCTAATGAATGAGTGAACTACTCCTCAAAGATGTTTATTATAGTAATTTAAATACCTGGGGTCAACGGTTCAAGGTAACAGGGCATGCAGGAGAGAGCAGAGAGTCATGCATGAGTTTGCAGCAGGGTAGTAATAAAACTAGGGGAGGAAGTCAGGCTGATGCTGAATTATTAAATTATTAGAAACAGCTGCAACTATCAGTCACCTAATCCAATAACTGCTATTACATTACATCAGCCAGCTATTTTGATAATCAATTTAAATCACTTTTTAAGAAGAAAATGTCCAAAATCTCTGTTTCCAGCTTCTCGAATCGGATTATTCTCTAGTTTCTTTAGTCTTCTATAATAATAAACTCGTAATCTTTGGTTTTGTGGAAAAAAGAAACAAATGCAAAGTGTGCATTGTGTGAATGCTTTTTTTTTTTTTAGAACAAAAACAAGAAGGAGACACCCTCTTCTTCGCTCCATGAGGTTAAAAAGGCCAAGAGCTTTCCTTTAAGAGCGCGGCTCACGGCACATGGAACATAGTGCCTCTTGTTATCATCAACTTTTTATGATTTTAGAGTGCTGCGTTTGCAGAACAGCTCTTTACCGTTAAAAGAGCGACTATGTGGTACGGTTTAGAGTTTGGATGGTCGCGGCTTTAATGGGTGGAGGATACCGGAATAAGAAGCAGCTGCAGGGCAAAGAGGAAATAAGGGAAGTTTGTGAGGAGGTTCATGGATATGATGAGGAAGGACATGATGAAGGTGCTTGACATGACAGAGGAAGATGAAGAGGAAGAGAGGAAAACCCTACGGGAGCAGCAGAAAGAAGAAGAATGAGGATACAATAATATATAGGTATTGCATAGTTAAGTTAATCTAATAGGAAATATGAGCATACATTAGTGAGATTTAGGGTTTGGTTAAAAAAGATTTACAGTGCACTCGATTATTGAGTCATTATGTGCTGTTATGTTCCCACCTCGTCTTCTCAGCAGTTAAACCCAGTTAAATCACGGAGCGTTAACGCTTAATCAGTGGAGACAAACTGCACACTCATCACCGCTTTCCGCATGCCATACTCCTATCGAAAAGAATGGAAAAAGCGTTCTGTGATATTTATACAGCTCTACTGTTAGAGCTACCTCAGTACTGCACACACATACATATATATATATATATATATATATATATATATATATATATATATATATATATATATATATATATATATATATATATAGCCAAAAGATGTACACAAAATGTCATATTTTAATTTTCTTCATCACTCAATCAGAGGGTTGTTTTTTCCCTTCCTGTGAAACATTCTCACATGTTTGATGACTCATCCTGTTATTAAAATAAATTCATCTGCAGCCAAACTAAGCTCTGCCAATCTTCCTCAGTTCCAATCCAATCACATGGATTTGGGATTAAATCATTTATCTAATAACACATAGCTGTAGCTACAGTTGCCTTAGGCGCGACTATAAATGTTTCACACCATGTATGTATTGTTGCACTATGTACGTGTTGAACTGTAAGTACAGTACATAGTTTATGCAGTATACCACTGATTGTTGTCCTATGGACAGATTCTCCCACCTCAGCTGTAGACCTCTGCAGTTCATCCAGAGTGATCATGGGCCTCTTGGCTGCTCACTGAGATCCTCACTGAACTTCTGGACAGATGATTTTACATGCCCAATTTTTCGTTTTTTATTTGTTAAAAAAGTTTAAAATATCCAATAAAGTGTATTCCACTTCATGATTGTGTCCCACTTGTTGTTGATTCTTCACAAGAAATTACAGTTTTATATCTTTATGTTTGAAGCCTGAAATGTGGCAAAAGGTCACAAAGTTCAAGGGAGCCAAATAGTTTCGCAAGCCACTGTAGATGTGAATGTTCTCTCTTGAGCAGATCTTGATCTGAATCAGCATTAAATAAAAAGATTAAATAATGTTGCCTAATACATAACAACACGTGCGCACTAATGTTCCTTTGTCGCATACAGATGTGGCCTCAATCATTGTAAATATTCACAGCTAAAGCTTCATTTTGACACCTGCTGGTTGCAGACTGACTGACAGTGCAACACGTTTCCACCGCCCCTCTTCTCTCTCTCTCTCCCAATCCCTCACGGAATGATGAAATCTCTCCAGAGTTACATTAAAGAGGAGGAAAGGGAGCGATGACCTCGTTAGAGGTAGCGGCAGCATCAACGGCGGCGCGGAGTGTGATCCTCGGCGAGCCCCGCGGTCACACGCGCCGCGCAGCCGCCACGGCCCACGGATTACAGCAGCCGGCAATGTAAGCGTGATGAAACCGAAACACACGCTGTACGTGATGAAACTCATTTGACGTGGGCTTCTGGGAGGGGAAGGGGGGGGCGGAGGGGGGGGTCTGTGTCGCCTCGATTGTTTGAAAAGTACCTTCACGGTGTTTCACGTTTCTGTCAGAATGCTTAGCGAGGAGAGAAAAAGAATGAAGATCAAAAACAACACAGGGAATCAAAAGAAGGGACTGGGAGAGCAGCAGCAGGGAGATGAAATAAAATATATTAACGTGCCGACGTTTCCTATTGATCTACATCCTTTTTAATCTATAAAAAAGCCGACATCCAAATATATTTATTTTTTATCTCCTGTCTGCAGTAAAGCCTGAGTGATATCATGGTTTTAGTTTTCATTTAAAGTCATTATCGCCAATCACAGTCCAGCCTCGTCAAAGACAACAAACAGACATAATTGCACTCAGTCAGGAATGGACAATAACAGCCTGAAAAAATGTTGGCACCTTCACAGTAGAAGACTATTCCCAACCTGGACCCGCACAAAAAAAAAAAGAAGGAATATTCAGCTTTATTACAAATTAGGTCCATCGGTAAAATCCGATATGATGAAACCGTCCTGACAAGTTAAACGCCGAGATCTGAGGAACGCTCCGGCGTCACCGAGATGGAGTCTGACAGGTGAAGAAACGTGAGCCGTGAGAACGGACTGGAATCCGGCCAACAGTACGCACGGGTCATCTAATCCAGGGAGGTGGAACAGGAAAGTGAGTCGCTAATTACCCGACTGCAGCAGGCCCGATGCGTCGAGGCCGGAGCAGGAAGCCGTGATGGGAGCTGACATGGGTCGGGGTGAGAATGTTTTTGTTCACCTCGGCTCGGTGTCTGAAGGCAACGTTCAGGCTGCAGGGTTCAATGCTCAGGTTGGATGGGTTTTTCAATTAAATGCAACTTGTAGTGTGAAGTTTAAATGCTAAAAAAGTGTTTGCCAAAGCGTCTCCCCAAATGCACATTTTGTGTTCATGTTTATTTTATGTCATTTAAAAACATTTTTGACATTGTCAGATTGTCCAACACATGTGCAACACATTTGTTTTAAGTTGGAGATAAAGTAAAAAAAGAGCATGTTTTTTCTTCAGCTTCCACCTACTTCAGAGCAGAATAGTGAAGGTTTGTTGCTCGGTGATGACTCGGATAAACACGACCTGGCTGTTGTAGGTCAACTGATTATTATATGTGCATCATGTCCAATGGTTTGGGTGGCATTACAACAGTCACAACAATAACTACCTCATAATGCACATAGCTGGGACAATACGTGCTGTCTTGTTTTGTCTTGTTGATTTTGTCTTTCCATACCCCGCTACTCATGTCTTGTCCTGTTATACCTGTTTGTTTGTTTGTTTGTTTCTAGTTTAGTTTAGTAAGACTAGGCAAAAGTAGCCTTAAGCTACTGCACTTTACCATTATCAATAGTGATGCACAATATATCTGCCAAATGATATATATCGGCCGATATGTCACGTTTTTTAACTTATCGACATCGGTCCGATGTCAACAAATTCTGGCCGATGTCATCAATTGGCAGAGTTAAACCGCTACAGTTAGTTGGGTCACTGACGGCGTGTTTCTCGGCGCCGCGCTAAGCTAGCTGGTCCTAGCGGCTCCTCCGTCACATCGCATCGCCCGAAAAGACAAATAAAAAATGCGCGGAACGTTGCTCCGGGGTGTCGGACGCCGTCCCGCCGCCTTCGTGGAGCTCCATCGTGTCCGCTCCGCCGTACTTCCTCTAACCACATGACAGAGTTTTACAGTGAGCCTTCCTTTAAATAAAGAGCACTGTTGTGCTTTTCAAATGTACAGTGTTTTTTCTCGTCTGTACTAAATCTGTGACAATACAGAAAACTTTTTTTCTCTACATATATCGATATCGGCAAATATCGATATCGGCAGTGACTGCAGATATGTATATCGGATATTGATATAGGCTGAAATTTTCACATCGGTGCATACCTAATTATTAATAATGTAGTTTAGGATTGTCTCGTCTTGTGCACCTGCACTTTGATGTTGTTGTACATGTAAAACTCAGGATAGTGAGAAACGCAATTTCGATTCCTTTGTATGTCAAGTACATGTGAAGAAATTGACAATAAAATTGACTTTGACTTTTGACTTTGATTTGAAAAAAAAAAATCTGATCTGCATAATTATGCAATATTAAAATCACATATAGGTCACTTCAGGCTGCAGGCTGAACATAGCCTAACTCAACTCACTATCTGACATCATTATCTGATCAAATGTTAAAAACTGCTGATGCAACATGAGAAGCCTCAGCCAGTCTCAGTAATCTCAGGTATGTCCTTGACCTTTTTGCGGATTTATATATATATATATATATATATATATATATATATATATATATATCCTGTATATTCTCTGTAAATATGGAGACATATTTTTAAGCTGCATCCTTCAGCCGATAACAATCCGTCCTGACTGGGAAGCGGCTACCGCGTAGACGGTTCACATAGCCGGCGGGCTCCCGCTGACGCGCTGAATAAATATGTAACGCACTTGTTTTAATTACTCCTCCCAATTAAGAGCTTTCTCCCGGTGAGCCACGGCAGCCACGCTGGGAGGAAGAGAGGGAGCGCGGGTCAGAGGGGCTCAGCTTCACGGCTTCAAACAGAGAGACACGCTGAGCCGAGGCAGGCAGTCATACATATACATACATACAGCTGCTGCAGCATCAGCCTGTCCCCCCCCCCCCCCCCCCCACCAACCCCCCCCCCGATAGCTGCAGCCTGCACAGGACACGTCGCATAGACACAGACACACTGGAAGTCCTGAATTTAAAGATAGACGTCCGTATCTGACCTTGATCTACCGACAGGAGGGATAGAGGTGCTGAGGAAGAGGAGGAGGGAACACGACTTCAGTTCACTTTCAACATGTTAAATTCTAGGTGTAGGAAATGTGGATGAGTGATTGCAAACTCCAAATGCTTCTGTGCAGTTTTGTTGTGTTACAAGCTACATATGGCATTGAAATATTTATGCATTATTCTGTTAAATCTGCTCTGAATGTCCCCAGTAAAACACCATTTTTTTCCTACTCTTGATACTAAAAGAAAAAGCAGGTAGCAGGACGGAGCCTGGACTGACACACGTTGATGTAACCCTGCCCTCTGGCACAGTGTCTACTGAAATTCTTATTTCACCAAGCTCTACACACACACACACACACACACACACATTTTTAATGATGACACAACGCACCGCGGATGTTTCCCAACCCCTGGTCTGTCACCCTGTGAGGTAACGCCAGTCGGTTCTTATTATTAGCTCCCAGTCCTTTTGTGGAGGAGGAGGACGGGGCGTGTTTGCCTGTTCACTCCATTTCCTTTATTGGATTGAACGGTCTTAAGCTTTGCTGAACATAACACCTAGCACTTTACTCCTCTGGAAAAAAAAAAAAAGGCACAGCTCGAAAGCGCTCGAGAGACACTCCGGTTGCTATGAGACGGGATATCGGCGCGAGGTGAAAGCGACGGGGCGAGGCGGCGCGCTCGCTCTGGGCCTCCGCCGGAGCGACGGGAAGAGAGAAGGGACCAGGTGGTCGGAGGAAACATCTCGGCGAGCTCTCCTCCTTCTCCATTCTGCAAACTGCAGGTTTGCTTCGGTGGTGGAATAGCTTGGAGAGGGTGAGCGGGTCGTTCCCTAATCGTGAAAAATCTCCTGTCCGCACGTTGAAGTGTCCTTGGGGAAGATGTTTAACCCCGAATCGCCGCTGATGGCCGTAGTGTGTGTGTGTGTGTGTGTGTGTGTGAGAATGACAAGATAATTAGACGGTGGCGTGCAGGTTGTGCACCTCGCGTGGCAGCCCTCCGCCATCAGAGTGTGAACGTACGCGTGTACACGTGTGTGTGTGTGTGTGTGTGTGTGTGTGTGTGTGTGTGAACGGGTGAACGTGGAGTGAAGTGCTTTGAGTAGTTGGGTAAAAAAACCTGCGCCACACCAATACAGTCCATTAACCAGGCGGAGAACCCGTGTCATCGCAGTAATCGGCCTTTGTTGCTCACTGACAACGCCGCCTATTACATTAATAAGATAAATATGTCTTGCTCACATGGCCCTTTGCTGAATTAAGTGTGTGATATTTCATTTTTTTTTTTTTGCCTGTGACTCTGAGGTCTCTGATTACTCCCTGACTTCCCGTTTTCCTACTGTGAAGACATCAATCCTTCAAAAACCAGCTCAGAGATCCTACAGAACCGCTCAAAAGTTTGGACACACTCTCCTCCAGTGTGCAAAGGGAGGAAAATTAATTCGCCGGTTATTTTATAGTCCCCGAAGGACCGGCCGACATGCTGCAAACATTCTTGCGACGTTATTTCTTGCTCAAAGAGGAGGAGGAGGAGGATGACGGACATTCCCTCTAGTTTAAAAATTCGGAGAATGCTTTGGGTCCGCGCCACACAATGGCATTCATTTTTAATACTCAGGTTGCTCCCTTCTGCAGCGGCAGTGTGTGCACCCGGCAGGTCACGTCCAGCCAGCGGGCGAAAAGAATCAAAAAGCAGCTGGAAGCCTGACTGCAACCTGGAATTAAGCAGGAGTTACAGCAGCAACAGCAAATCACAGCCGCTGCAGAAAACGCCTCGAGAGTGTGGAAGGAAGAGGAAATAACTGCTGGTCCTGGTAGAGGTGGTGCGGGCCTAAACCAGCAAAACATTTAACAAACCCACCACCTATTTATTGCGTTTCTCCCGCTGCCTCGCATGCACGTCAACAACGCTCGTCCTTTCACGCTCGACGAGGTGCGCGGCTAAACGGCGAACAAATCTCCGTCTCCTGATAAACGACTCCTGACACGGCGGGGAGCCGCTCTGATGACTTCCCCCCCCTGGAAACGCCGCGGATGCTTTTTAATAAGATTGTCCTCATCTCCATGTTGCGGCGTTTCCGTGGGGGCCAAACGGCCCCGCATTTGAAAGTCAGATGAGAGGAGGTGTGTGTGTTTTCTTTTTTTAAGGCACACATAAACACACACACATAGGCTTTAAACCAGGCAACGCCAAAGCACACTTTTATTAGCAAGTCCAATGTGAGAGGGCGAGGTATGGAAACGGCCGCTCCGATGAGCCGGCCTGTCACAGCGGAAGATGGAACATTCCCCCGTCCTCTATTAATCTGGCTGAATCTCCCCCAGCTCGACAGGTTTGTTGATGCTTAAACCTGTAATGTGGCTCCCGAGCAAAATCACATATACATAATGTGTAACACCTACCAAAAAACGACGGGACGCCTGAGCCTGAGACTGGACCGTAAGTCTGCAGCCGGCTAATAACCACAGTTCCTTAGCTCGGAATCCTGCGAGACGCTGGCTTTAATGCCCATGTAGGGAGCGATCCTCGCAAGCGTGATAATTTAATCTCATTCAGTCCTCAGAGGAGTCGGCGTATTAATGTGTAATGGCTTAAACCAGATGATGCTCAGTGTTCTTAAACGCAGGGTGACGCCCGGGCTTTAATCAGAGGCGCTTTAGGGACGTCGTTAAACAGAGCTTACCTGTTCTAGAAAAGTCATGCTTTACTGATTAGAAGTATCTGTTATGAAAAGTAGGACATTGTTAGTGAAATGTGGGCACTTGCCCCCCCGTCGCCCCAGCACGATCTCCATGATTAAACCCATTATGTAAGCGGTCAGCCAATAACTTCATGGGATCTCTGCGAGGCAGAAATCACGTGGCACCGTGTCGAATAATGGTTGGCGAGGCAAAACGGTTTCAAAATGCAGTTTTAAAAGCATCTATTGTGTTTTAGGTTTGTTTTATGTCAATTAAAAGTCTATTTGTACCAATGGAAGCAGACATCGGTCCGGGTGAGAATGTTATTGTTCACCCTGGTTTGGTGTTTTCAAGGCAACGTTAACATAAGATAAGATAAGTTATGACTTTATTGATCCCACAACGAGGAAATTTGCTTGTTAGTGCAGCATACAGAGTAAAGAAAAAGAAAATAAAAGAAAAGAAAAGCTTAGAAAATAAAAGTTATAAAAAGTAAAAAAATACACAACACTATGTACAAAATTCATAGAATTTGTTGATCCGCATACACAGTATGCATTATGGACATAAGAATAGAGAAAAAATACTAATAAATAGTAAGAAAAAAGTATGCATAAGCAAAGCATACATACATACATACATGCACGTACGTACCTACATAAGGTTCAGGCTGCAGGGCTCAATGCTCAGTTTGGATTTTATTGGGAAATCTGATTTTCCAATTAAATGTGACTTGTATGTGATCCCTAGTGTGAAGTTTAAATGCTTAAAACGTGTTTAAAAAAGTGTAGCACATAGATATAAGGGTCAATGACTAAAAAATATATTTAAAATTACAGTTTTAAAAGCATCCATCAGGCCTCTCAAAACGCACATTAGTGTTCATGTTAGTTTTATGCCATTTAAAAGTCTATTTGTACCAATTTCTTCTTTTTTTTATATAACTCACTGTAGTCACTTTTCCTCCACTCATCACTTTACTCTACACACACATCCTGCACCTTAAGTATGCATTAACTATGTATGTGTACATGTGTGTATGTGCGTATATATATGCAAATATGTAAATATGTGTGAATGTGTATGTATGTAGGTATGTACGTGCATGTATGTATGTATATATGCTTTGCTTATGCATACTTTTTTCTTGCTATTTATTAGTATTTTTTCTCCATTCTATGTCCATAATGCATACTGTGTATGCGGATCAACAAATTCTACGAATTTTGTACATAATGTTGTGTATTTTTTTACTTTTTATAACTTTTATTTTCTAAGTTTTTCTTTTATTCTATTTTATTTTTCTTTACTCTGTACGCTGCAGTAACAAGAAAATTTCCCAAGTCGTGGGATCAATAAAGTCTTATCTTATCTTATCTTTCTTTACACATAGCGTCATTGAAAATGAATTAGATTTGCATTTGAATTTTAAAAATTGAATCCAAAACCATGGAATATAAAACCAGTTGATTTTTAATAGAGATATACGAGCAGATACTGAGTTTTTAGGGTTACACCACATCACATTTTTGATATTGTCACATTGCACAACACATTTGTTTTAAGGAGGTGATTAAAAGAAAAACAGAGCAAGGTTTTTGTCCATGTTTGTTGCTTTCTTCAGCTCCCACCTACTTGGTTGCTTGGTAATGACGAATGAAGTCGGATGTCGTGATTAGATGTTTATCAGTTTGATGTCCAGGTGGGTGATGGCTGCAGAGACGGCAGGTTATCACACTGAGTATAGATGTTTCTAGGTACGGCCGCGTTCCCCTGGTCGGAGGCCGCAGTCTGAACCGTTCGTCCCCGTTGTTGACCCAAGACAACAGAGCGGTTGTTTATTGGATGCGTTGATCTGGTGTTCCCCGGCTCATTGATTCCTTTTTTGTCGGAGCGAGGCAAGCGCGGGTTCAGGATCCGCAACCTCGACCGCGGCCCCCCCCCCCCCAGCATCAGCAGCCTAACCGCGCCGCGCGTCGATAAATCCATCGCGCTGTCCGTGGCGGTGAAGTGGCGGGCGGGTTTGCAATTATCTCTCACTCCCCTGACCTGTCAGTTTGGTGCTGGATCCATACGAGTCTCTAAAGTTCTACTTTAAATACTCAAGCCTGTACTATATATAGCAGACTTCCTCTACTGGGTCTGCGTACGGATCCAAACCCAACGCCACCCGGACCAAGACACATCTTTAATTATTATTATTATTATCATTATTATAACTAAATAAATGGCCATGCTATTTCTGGGTGTATTTCCCTGTAGCCATTGAAGCAAACGAAATAGGAGACGGTTTATTGTCACTATGACAACACAGTGAAGCAGGGACACAGGGTCTGTGTGAGAGTCAGTCAGTGATTTACGAGACCACGTTCTTAAGCATAAATGGCGTGCTCCGAAATGCAAAAGAAAGGCGGATGCAAAAAAACCCTGAATTTAGGCGGAGTGGACAGATACATATGCTTTTGTGCTGCCAGCGCAGTATAACGGAAACATTGGAAATCTGTGTGCAAGCAGACCTCTTCAGTCTCTCGTTTAGCATCGTCATGATCTAAGTGATCCAAGTCTAAGTTATGATTTGACATGTGACACATGCTCATATTTTACCAAACCCTCATCTCTCTCTCTCTCTCTCTTTCTCTCTCTATCGTTGGCGCATGAACAGGAGGGGAAGCCAAATATTTATCTTCCGTCACGAAACGCACAGCACATCAGTCGACGTGACTGTCAGGCCTTTTCACTGCGTGCAGTAAACATTTATGAATGCAGCAGATGAGAGCTAAACGATCGGCTTCATTTTCTTCGCTCGGAAGTGCCATTAATGCCGCTGAGGCATTAAGTGAAACACTTCGTAGGAGCTCCACATTCATAAAAATCTATCTGCTGTGTGGCAAGTGGCTGCATATACGCCACGAACCCAAGAATATGTAGATTACATGAAGCGAAAGAAAGTTGGCATGCATGTGCAGTATAGTTGTACATACAGTGTGTACAAAATGAACCACAGTACAGTAAGTACTTTCCCAGTGTGTGTGTGTGTGTGTGTGTGTGTGTGTGCTGAAGCTTCAAAGTGAGACAGCAGATAGCAGCCGCAGGGCTGAGGCAGGTGGAGGATCGAAGGGGATTTTTATAAAAAAAAAAAAAAAATCCAGCGTGCCTTTACCTTTACAGCCATGAAGATGTTATGGGGAAAAAAAAAAAACAGGAAAAGCAGCGCGCTTGTCAGCGTGCGTCAGGACACGCCAACATGTTAAAACACACAGTGCAGATGTTGGGAGACAGGAGGAGCTGCTCATCTGTCACAGGGGCCGTAAATCTGAGCAATTAAAACGGCGACGTGAGAGCGATCCTTTAGAAAGAAACATTTATCCTCTCAGCATCACGCACAATCACTGCAATCGCTCCCTGGAAAGGTACAACAATTATCCTCAATTTGGCATTCCTGTGTGTGCATGAGTGTGTGTGTGTGCATGTGTGTGTGTGTGATTTTTATTGGAACAAGACGGCGGGCTGGCCTGCAAACATAAGTCAGCGCACTGTGAAGAACATTTATCGATTTACGGTAGTCATTATTATTTATATGGAAGGAGGCATTTACCACACACACACACACACACACACACACACACACACACACACACACACACACACACACAAATATACAGGGGAATGATATGTGCCACGTGTCAGTGAACAAAAACCGAACCAGGTGTTGAATTTGAAGTCGTAAAACACAGCGAAAACTCTGCTACCTGCTGCTGGGCTACGCCCACAGTTACCCGTTATTACACAATCAAGATGTTTATATATATACGACTTCCCGAGAAAAAACGATTAGCTCACGCCTCCATAATCTGGGGTCACGTTCTGCGAAAAGATGATTTGCAAGCAGCGAATATGGGAGCCTGACGGCAACCGGTGTCAGGAGCGGAAATAATGACTGACAGATGTGTGTCACACCGCGGTGAAGTTTGTCCTGTCTTGGGGTTTTGTCTTGTCACTTCCTGTGTTATTTTGAAAATCTAACTCTCCTCTCGTTTCAGGTCACTTGCCCTTCCTCATGTGTCACCGGTCTGATTGTCTGCCCTGCCCTGATTGTTTCCATCTGGTTCCAATTACCTTGTGTATATATTGTCTGTGTCTCCCCTTGTCTTGTGCCGAAGTGTTTCGTCCCGTGCGTTCACCCAAGCCATTGAAGTCCTCTTGTCATAGTCCTTGTTGCCTTGCCTGTCGTGCTGTCCTCTTCGGAGTGATTTTTTGTTGTAGTTTCATGCCTGTCGTGCTGTCCTCTTCGGAGCGAATTTTTGTTATAGTTTTCGTTAGTCATAGTTCTTGTTGCCTTGCCTGTTGTGCTGTCCTCTTCGGAGCGATTTTTTGTTATAGTTTTCATAGCCTTAGTCTAGATAGCTAATTGTAGATTTTCAGCGTTTTCGCAGATAGTTTAGTTTCCCCCTAGTCATAGTCATAGTCATAGTCCTTTATAGTATAGTGATTTATAGCCATAGATATTTCTCCCCCTAGTCATAGTCATAGTCTAGTCCCTTATAGTATAGTGATTTATAGCCATAGATATTTTCTTTGTATTTAGTCATAGCCCTCTTTTGCTCCCTGTGGAAGAGGTTGCCTATTTATTAATAAAACCTGCTGTTCCACTCCGCATCTGAGTCCTCTTTTTGAGTCCCGGCCTGACAGTACACTTCGGCCAGTATGGACTCAGCGGAGAGAGAACAGCTCACGGCAGCCCTGCGAGCCCAGGAGGCCCGGCTCTCCCGTCAGGAGGAATTCCAGACCGCCCTGGCCTCCCAGATGGCGCTCCTATCTTCACGACTCCAGGATCTGCACGATCACCTAGTGCAGACGAAGGCTGCACCTGAGCCTCCAGTAGTGGCGCCCACCAACCCAGTGAATCCCGTTCCATCAATGACTGTAGTGGGAGCAGCATGTGAGTTAGCTCCACCAGCCCGATTCTCTGGCGAACCGGGCTTATGCAAGACCTTCCTCATTGACTGTTCATTACATTATGAGCTAAACCCCCAGGCTTTTCCCACTGACCGATCTAAGATTGCCTTTATGATTTCCCACCTGGCGGGGAGAGCCAAGGCTTGGGCTTCGGCAGAGTGGGCCCGAGACTCCCCGGTTTGCAGTTCGTTTTCGGAATTTGAACAGACTCTGGAGAAGATTTTTGACCCTGTCACGACTAACCGGGAGAAGGCTCAGGAGCTGAGCGGGCTGAAACAGGGCAATAACTCAGTTTGCGACTATGCCATCCAGTTTCGCACCTTATCGGCGGGGATTGGTTGGAATATGACAGCCCTATATGACGTCTTTTTAAAGGGATTGGCAGCTCCGATCCAGGACCTCCTGGTTCCTCTGGATTTACCCACGGACCTCGACTCGCTCATCGCCCTCGCTATCCGGACGGATAACCGAGCCCGCCAGCTCAGGCAGCTACGCACTGCGAGAACCCTGCCGATGGAAGGGTCCGTACACCCACAAACACCAGGTTGGCCGGTAACCCGTCGATCATCACCAGAGCCACGTCACTGTCATCATCCAGAAGAAGACGGAGAACCCATGCAGCTGGGGAGAGCCCGACTATCGCCGAAGGAACGACGGAGACGGCTACAGGAGGGTCGCTGTTTCTACTGCGGGGAACCCGGCCATCTCGTCGCCACCTGCCCTGCCAAGAAGAACCTGGTGGTGAGAAACGTCAAGGGTGCAAGCACCCCACCACGTACTCTCACCACCGTCCAGGTAAAACACCACACCACCATTGAGCTTAACGCACTCATAGACTCGGGGGCGGACGAGAGCCTGATAGACGGGCGCTTTGCGGAACAACTGGGCCTCGAAATAGAACTTTTAGCTAAGCCCATCCGCGCTAAAGCTCTTAATGGACAGGACCTTTTCACCGTCACACACATCACAGCACCTCTCAGATTGATCATCAACAACCACCAGGAGAGCATTCGTCTGTATGTAGTCAAGTCACCCTCTCAGACTCTCATTTTAGGACAGCCATGGTTACACCGCCACAATCCCCACATAGATTGGAGATCAGGGGAGATCCTGAGGTGGGGAGCGGACTGTGTGAGGGTCTGTATGAAACTCCCACGGCAAGGAAAAGAGGTCACAGGCAATAGACAGATTTCTGCTAACTCCGTCACAGACCCCAATGACCCTGAGCCTGTTGCCAAGGATCCAGAAACGATCCTCCCACGTACTTGTGTGGTTGGAGCTCTGACCTGGCAAATAGAAAATGAGGTTAAGCAGGCTAATGGTGAGGCTCCGTCACCTAGTGGGTGCCCAGAGAACCGTTTGTTTGTCCCGGCTTATATGCGCCCACAGGTGATCCATTGGGCCCACACCTCACTGCTTTCCGGCCATCCAGGAGTTAGAAGGACGATGTTCGCTATCTCCCGGAGGTTCTGGTGGCCCTCCATGGAGCCGGAGGTCCGGGAGTACGTAGAGGCATGTTCGGTCTGCGCCCTGAACAAGACGTCCTCCGGGTCACGCATGGGCCTGCTGCAGCCACTCCCCACTCCCTCCAGACCATGGTCCGACATCTCGGTGGACTTCGTCACGGGGCTTCCGGTCTCCCAAGGTAACACCACGGTCCTCACCGTGGTGGATAGATTCTCCAAGATGGCTAGATTCCTTGCTTTGCCTAAACTGCCCTCCGCCAAAGAAACGGCGGAGATCATGATGAACAATGTTTTCAAGGTTCACGGATTTCCCAAGGACGTTGTGTCAGACCCGGGCCCCCAGTTCGTTTCCAGGTTCTGGAGGGAGTTCTGTCGACTCATCGGAGCGAAAACCAGCCTGACCTCAGGTTATCACCCGGAGGCCAACGGCCAGACCGAACGCCTCAACAAACAACTGGAGACCGGCCTCCGGTGTCTGGTCTCTCAGAATCCCTCAACATGGAGCCAACACCTGGTCTGGGTCGAGTATGCCCACAACCTACTGCCCACCTCAGCCACAGGTATATCACCGTTTAAATGCGTATTTGGTTACCAACCTCCTGTGTTCCCAGACAATGAGCAGGAGGTGTCTGTTCCCTCCGCCCATGCCATGGTTCGCCGCTGCCACCGCATCTGGGCAGCTGCCAGGGAGGTTCTAATTCGCCAAAGGGACCGGGTCAAGAAAACTGCAGACCGCAAGAGGCGACCCGCCCCAACTTACCGGCCAGGCCAGAGAGTATCGCTTCCCGCCAAGGAGAGCCCGATGGTCCCAACCGCCGCCCCTCCACCGCCCCCAGAAGTGATAGACGGCGGTCTGGTCTACAAGGTCAAGCGGTTACTGGCAGTTCGCAAACGGGGCCGAGGAAAACATATCTGGTGGACTGGGTAGGATATGGTCCGGAAGAGAGGCAGTGGGTCCCGGCGCGTTATATCCTAGACCCTACACTCATCACAGACTTCCACAGGGACCACCCTGACCAGCCTGGGCCGTCAGGAGTCGGCCCTAGAGGGGGGGGTACTGTCACACCGCGGTGAAGTTTGTCCTGTCTTGGGGTTTTGTCTTGTCACTTCCTGTGTTATTTTGAAAATCTAACTCTCCTCTCGTTTCAGGTCACTTGCCCTTCCTCATGTGTCACCGGTCTGATTGTCTGCCCTGCCCTGATTGTTTCCATCTGGTTCCAATTACCTTGTGTATATATTGTCTGTGTCTCCCCTTGTCTTGTGCCGAAGTGTTTCGTCCCGTGCGTTCACCCAAGCCATTGAAGTCCTCTTGTCATAGTCCTTGTTGCCTTGCCTGTCGTGCTGTCCTCTTCGGAGTGATTTTTTGTTGTAGTTTCATGCCTGTCGTGCTGTCCTCTTCGGAGCGAATTTTTGTTATAGTTTTCGTTAGTCATAGTTCTTGTTGCCTTGCCTGTTGTGCTGTCCTCTTCGGAGCGATTTTTTGTTATAGTTTTCATAGCCTTAGTCTAGATAGCTAATTGTAGATTTTCAGCGTTTTCGCAGATAGTTTAGTTTCCCCCTAGTCATAGTCATAGTCATAGTCCTTTATAGTATAGTGATTTATAGCCATAGATATTTCTCCCCCTAGTCATAGTCATAGTCTAGTCCCTTATAGTATAGTGATTTATAGCCATAGATATTTTCTTTGTATTTAGTCATAGCCCTCTTTTGCTCCCTGTGGAAGAGGTTGCCTATTTATTAATAAAACCTGCTGTTCCACTCCGCATCTGAGTCCTCTTTTTGAGTCCCGGCCTGACAATGTGCTTTATGGTTTTTAATAAAGACGGAGCTGGGACGTGACGCCTCACGTTGTCTCCGGCTTCTTCTGCTCGAAAAAGCACATGAAAGCTCCAGATCCTCACACGTCTGAAACCACCAATTTCTACCATAGCACCATTTTCTAATAAGGTGCCAGTTTTTTTGTTAATAGGCCTCATCATTCACAGTTTGAACCCAATGATATGAATCAGGTCGAGGCCGTCGGCTGGTGGAAAACCCTCATGGCTGGTCCTCATCATTTCTCCCTGGTAATAAAGCAGCTTTAAAATGTTAAGAACCCGCTAATAAATAAGCCATAAAGCACACGGCTGTACCAGTTAAACAACGGATTATGGTTCCCGAGCTGAAAGCAGAAAGTACAGCGAGAGGGAACATCGTTTTCTCATGTTTAAGCTGCAGCCCTTCACTTGTTGTGTGGTCGTATCAATGCACAGACGTCTGCAGCAGTCTGTTGCCATCCAGCGGAACTAAATCCAGATAACTATTGCAAGTAGCTGCTAATTAGAAAAAAAAAGCTGTTTTATTTTAACGAACTCAAAAGCCTTCTGTGCCGTCACTGCCTGGAGTCAGTGTTGTTGTTTTTTTTTTCCTTTCTGCCGCCTCTTATTTTGAAAATAGCAACTCTTCTCTCGTTTCAGAGCAGGTGTCCGTCCTCACGCGTCACCCACCTGTCTCCACCTGTTCCCCGTGACCCTCCACGTGCTCAAACAGTCCGCGCTCCACTTCCATGTAAGCGTTTTTTTTTTTTTGTTGTTGTTGTAATTTTTATATCGTATCTAAGGTCCTCAGTTATTGTTTCTGTTCACAGCTGTTTGTTCTTCTCTTTACGAGCGATTTCTATTTGTGATAAAAGTTTCATAGTTTACTATAAATCCTCTGCCCCTTAGCTGTGTGCGATTTTTATTTTTGTTAATTCTTTATCGGGTCAGGCATTCCACCTCCTGGAAGGGGTCTTGTGTTCTCGCCCTATTTCCCCTCGCTGTAGTGATTCGTCTCTTTCCTCCTCCTGGAGTGAATATCTGTTTTGGCGAGAGGCAGGATAGTCATTTTATAGCGATTCATTCGTCACTCTGTTAAGAGGTCTCCAATAATTTCTACTATCGCAAAAGTTCCCCGCCTGCGAGTCGCGGCCTGACAGGGAGCGACTTCCAGCTCCGGCCTGCGGGACGACCCGGCTGCACCCGGTGACCCGCGACCCGCCCCAGACCACCGGGGGGGGGGGGGTCAAGCAGAAGGAGTTGTGGAGTCTAAATGCGGTTTGAATTGCTTTGGCCTCGGCAGACTGAGTTCTGGAAAGTTTCCTGTGCTGACTCAGTCCTCGCCATCCCCGTAATGAGGTGGTGAGCACAGCGTTTGGTAGCCAGAGCGATGGAAACACAATCCAAGAAGAAGTTTAACACGAGAACGAATCAAACGGCGGTGGAACAAATCCATAAATTTCATGTAGGGCATCGACAAAAAGTGCACAACTAATGGAACAATAAGTAGAAACCAAAGCTAGGAGTGACGAACCTCAGATTCTAATCATGCACACATTTAAAGGACTCGCTATGGTTTAGCCTTGGATGACATGTTAGCAAGATAACCCTCAAAAAGTTCTGGATGGATTTTTGTCAAACGTTCAACGAAATGTTGGGAATGGTACCATAAACAGATGATTACATGTTTAGTAATGATCCAGACAAAATCCTGGTTTCTGGATCTCTTCGAATATACAGTGATCCCTCGCCACTTCGCGGTTCACTTATCGCGGATTCGCTATTTCGCGGATTTTCATAATGCATTTTTTTTTTTTTTTGGTGCATTGTGTTCTGCATTCTGATTCGCTAAAAACTCACTCCCGCTTCTTGTATCAAAACATGCTACGAATTGTGCTATCATTTTGTCGTCTCGTGCAGTTATGTGTACGTACATAAAACAGCTTGGCAAATTTACATTAAGTTGGCGAAATTATCTTGTAATTTCGAACATCTCCTAAACCCATAATGTCGACGAAACGGCCTGGACGGACAAAAGCACCTGCGGATGGGCCCAAACGGCGGAAGATGCTACCTATCTCTGATAAAGTTAAACTTCTGGACATGCTAAGGGAAGGTAAAAGCTATGCAGCCGTTGCTCGCCATTACGGAATCAATGAATCTTCCGTTCGTTACATAAAGAAGGAGGGAAAAAAACATAAGGACGACAGCAGCAGTCAATTTTAATACGAATGCAAAAAGGGTTGTGAAGAGCAGTGAAACGGCCTACACGTGAGTCACTGTATTTGTATACATGTAATAGTTGCTAATTGTAAAAAAAAAAAAAGTTTTCTATTTCGCGGATTTCACTTATCGCGGGTCATTTTCGGAACGTAACCCCCGCGATAAACGAGGGATTACTGTACTGTCGTTTGGTAACATTGCGGTAAATGGGCCTTTTTAAACAGGTGCTGGTTTAGAGCCACCTGGTGGTGATATCATGCAGCTGCGCCGTGGTGATCTTGGTATTGATTCAGCAAAGAACTGAACGCTTTCTCTCTGGATGTGGATGTGGATCAACTAGATCAACTTAATGCTCCGGATGACAGAGTCTGCAGAGTCAATTCATGATTATTATAAGGCCAGATCAGATGAATATATAAAGCATCTTTTTTTTTCAATATTGAAGGACAATTATGGCTAAATGAGAAATTGTTATTCCAGCCAAGCCACTGTATATCATGCTTTCCCTCCACTGTGCTTAGTAAGAGTTAAGGGGAACCACATTCCTTTGAAAAAATGACAACAACAGACTGACACATCTCCTTTATCTGTGTGTTACTTGTTCACTGCAGAGCGAGGTCCAGGATGTGTTTATCTGTGCTCAGCACAAAGAGTGGAAGCAGCATCTCACAGCAGAACCCTGACCCCCCACCCCCCCGGGCCGCTTTTTTAAAACCGACCTCTTGAACACCCTCCAATCTATCATGCAAAAATCAAAGACTTGTTCCCGTCTTACATAACTCTTCACATGTACCTTGATTGGTCATGGGTCCTACAGGCTCCAGTCACATGGACCGGCAGAAATAGAACAAGAAGCAAGATTAGAGGGTTTGGCGGTTGTTGCCAAACATCTGCCGCCGGGACATATGAAAGCGTCTGGGTTTCCTATGTTTGGTGTTGTGTTACGCTGAAGACACCAGGCGTGCAGGAGAGACTGAGAACCCCCCGTGAAGACCAGAGGGGAAACATGAGCAGGCCACAGAGAACATGTTGTGACCCTGCTGGGCTCATGGGGTCGAACCTACCAAATCATTACTATCACATGTTCAGTCTGAACCACATTAAACCACATATATATGTATATATATATACATATATATGTACATATATATACATATACATATTCATATATACATATATATATATATACACATATATACAGATACATACGTACATATACACGTACGTACATATATATATGTATGTATATATATATATATATATATACACATATATATATATATATATACATATATACATATATATATACATATATATATACATATATACATATATATATATATATATACATATATACATATATATATATATATATATATACATATATACATATATACATATATATATATATACATATATACATATATATATATATACATATATACATATATATACATATATATATATATATACATATATATACATATATATATATATATACATATATATACATATATATATATATATATATATATATATATACATACATAAATTGTGTATTATTTTAATGTGTAATGTGTTAAGTGTAATGTGTGTTAATTTCAAATTGTATATCTCCATTTTATATAATGAGGTGAAAATGAATGGGGGGGAGCAATAACATGAATAATTACATACATTTTAAATTATTAGTTATACACAAATATGGACATTCACTAATATATTTATTAATTTAAGGAGACATTTATTTATTTTTGATTATGGTACTTTCAGGCCTCCATATTTTTTGCCTTGGATTTCCTTCACTTCCGGTTATAAAACATATAAAAGCAAATATCTTATCAGATGGGGTCCGAGGTCTAGGTTTAAGATGGTAATATTAATTCATGCTAAAACAGTTAAAACGATATTGAAAATTAGTCAATTGATGGATTAGTTAATTAATATGCAATAAGCCATTGTCAACAAATCATTATCTTTGTTACTGTTTTCTGGGAAATTGTGACATGCATTTTTCATGATATTCATACTTGTTATAGATATAATAGTCAACACACACTCACACACACACACACATGCAAAAATGCTGGAACAATCTTCTAAAAGTGGAAAACCAACGTACTGGCAGTCTGTCTTTAAAACCGCTCTGAAAACAGTGAGAAGAGAAAGTGTGAGCGGCGATTCGTTCATAAAACACATCTGAAATATCAGATTGGAGCCAGGTAAGAAGTGTATGAATATGTGTGTGTGTGTGTGTGTGAATCAGCGGTGCAAAGTGATTGAGTGGTTGGTAGAGCAGGAAAAAAGCTCTGTACTGCAAATGCAGTCCATTTCCCATCTATCGCTGGTGTTTTTACTGGTGATTTGCCCCGATGCTTCCACAGTCGCACACAACAGCCTGCGTCTAATGATCTCAATGAAATAAAAGCCAGTGGTGTTTTAGACATGCTACTTTGACATCTCTGGTCCTGGTAGTCAAGTCAAGACAAGTCAAGTCAATTTTATTTGTATAGCTCAAATGGCTCCTTCATAGTCAGTACAGCAATAAACAGCCAATGTCCTCAGACCTTTGTTTTGAATAAGGAAAAAGGGGCAAAAGCCTTGTAGCTGCTGTTACGGCCGTGGAGTCTCCGTCCAATCCTCAGCTCAGTCTGACATTACAACACATTTATACATGTATGGGTTTCTTTTAATTTTTATATTTTCTAACAGCTATAACAATAATATGATGCTGAAATTGCACCAGACCTTTCCTCTTTTGACTCATCTGACTGATATAAAACATCCCTATATGGGTAAATGTATATGCAGGTTATTGACATTTCCTTTATTAAACAACTCAATCAATTTCTTCTACATTGTGAACACATCTGCTTAAACAATAATGTGTAGTTTTCTGTTTGCTACCTTGAGCTTTTTTCAAATATCTGATGTGTCAGCCCATCATTAACATCTGCAACTAATGAAGTTGGCAGAAAGGTTTAGGAGCAGAACTGCGAGCAGGTGGTAACTGCAGTGAAATAGCGAAGGGGAGAGGAGACCTTTGCCAAGTTCCACATGCATAAAGGTGCCGGCGCTGACTGGCTATATGCGGATCGCCGGCCCGATTCTGTCCGTCATTCTCCTGTAAGCCCGGAAAGAGAGCCCAGGGAGGAGAGGCTGCACTGATCGTTCCGTTAATCACGGACAATGAAGCCATCATTTCCTCACCTCTCTCTTTTGAAGCATTAGTCATTCCCCTCTTCATTTCTTTTTTTTTTTGCTTCATCTTCGTGTGAACCCTCATTAAGTGATTCAGTCGGGGGAAAAAGCTTGCAGCAAGTGGCCGTGTGCTGAGCGGAATGAATGGCTGGTCATGACCACTTAAATGCCACCTATCCCTGCACGCATGTCCGCCAGGAGACAATGAGGACCGCCGACGCACAGAGTGGCAGGACGGCAGATGTAAGGGTTCCTTAATGTCTCTGAACCCCCCAGAGAACAAAAGGAAGGATGACGCACGCACACGCATGCACACGCATGCACACGCATGCACACGCATGCACACAGGGATGGGGCTGGAGCCTCGGATGGAGAGCACACGCCGACAACCGGTTCACGTCTCCAAGGACCTGACGACTGATTTCCCTGCTGTAAACTTTCACATCTGTCTCAGCGGCGCCGCCTTAATGACCCCGATCAGCCGACAAGACACAATTAGAGAGCTGGAACTTTAAGGGAAATCATGGCAGAAGCTTTCAAACACTCGCAGGAGGAGTGTGAGAAGTCCTCAGAGAAATACAGTGAGACACATACGGGGCTAACGGACGGGATGATGTGAAACATGAAATCGCATCAAAAAGCACTGAGAAGCAGTCAAAGACACAGATGAGCACAGTCATACGAATATAGAACAAACGCTGATGGGCTGGACATGGTCAGATGAGTGTGATGTGACGTGCAGCGCGGGCTGACAGCGCGGATCAGACCTGACTGAAGCAAACTAAGACAAACACACGCATGAACCATATTCAGCACGAATACGGTTTCATTTTTACATCATGCACAATGCATTTAGAATGACCTGACGAATGCAAATGCATGCGTTTGTTCCGCCGGTGAGGCAAAAAAAGAAAAAAAAAAAAGAAACATCTCATCAGACCTGTCAGTCAGACACTGACTGAAAACATTATGTTCAATATGAGTTTCTCTCCAACAACAGTGCAGCAACGTGCGCCGTATAGATATATACGATATATTACAGGCTCTGCGAAAAGGCAGACAGGCTTAAATTGCAGTTTCACTGTGCAAAAAATGTGTTTCACTTCCTACAATGTAAACCCATCTGCATCATTATTATTAGATATAGAAGCTTTTTGGACAGATACTAGTCATGTATTTTATGTTGGATGGTGGATCTTCTCCATGCCATGTTTATTAATGTTGATTAACCCTTACACACTACATTAAATTATTTTTTATTGGGGACAACAATATGGAACCGATCATTAAAACGCAGGATATCCTGATGTGAAATGTTAAAATGGCCATTTAAATACCAATGTGAAAATGTACGAACAATGTTCCTGTGCAACTTTACATTTTGCATATATTAATCTAACTAAAAATGTATCAAAAAAAACTGATGAACTGATCATTTCTTATTTTGACAGAGAGGGGTAGCACCACAGCGATGAAGATGCTAAACACACTTTTCCTCCAACAGGTGTGATTCCAGATTGTGGGAAGACTAACATGATGGATTTGCCTTTTTCCCTGCACTGATATCTGTCTTTACAAACCTAAACTGAGCAGCGATAATAGGCAGACAGCCGATGAAAAGAATGGGAAGGTGGTGGAAAAAAAAAAAAAAGCACATCAACAGACAAACTACTGTATAATCTCCAGTGAAGTGGCGTGTAAAAGCAGAATGTGCTGAGATGCTTGGCTGTGCTTCAATAAGCCCCGGAGCCACTAACCAGTGTCTTTATGTCGCTCTGATGTCTGATTTCCCTTCTGTCAGCGGCAGGAGGAACGAGGTGTGGAAGCGCTGTACTCCAGCGCTGCGTTCATCAGCTAAACCAACACATACACATCTATTTGCATAGAAAGATGCTGAAGCTCATTTGTGTCTATTTCAGGCGTTTAAAGATAAAAACCCACCTCCCTCAGGCCTCATCTTTTACATTCCTGACATGCTACATTTGCTCCAACTCAAAAAAGAAAAAAAAAAAAACACACACACACATGCAAAGGGGGTCTGTCGGTTATATTTATCTCAAAAGCTGCTCACTGGTTTGTGTGTATTTTCAGCCATTTACAGATAAAAAAAAAAAAAACACTTTCTTCACGCCTCATCTGCTTCTCCATAAAGTTTTACATTACCACACACCACGGTTTGTTGTAGGGTAAGCAAAGCAGCCGAGTGAAGCAGAAAAGCTGCGGTAAATAAAGAGAAATAAATACAAAACAAGATATTCAATACTGTGCATAGGGTGGAAATATCATGATATTTGTGTATATGTATCGAAAATCATCCTGAGCCTTGTGCATTATCTTCAACACTGTGGAAAAACATACGAGTGCAGACACACACACACACACACACACACACACAGGATATGTGT